>CM067222.1:89903716-90384691 GCA_034190945.1 Octodonta nipae | reverse complement strand
AACAAAGTGTACAACTGCTTAATGAGCCGGCTATCTAAGCAAAAGCAAGTACCTCTGAAACCAAGAGCATCGAGATAAGCTAGTACTGTGCTGATTGTGACGTCACATCGTAGCATAGTAGCAGTGCGGCGCCTTGCTCAGCAGAGCGCGACCTGATCAACAAGTTGAAAATAAAAGTAGACTAGAAAAATGTTAAAAGAATACGATGCCATGAGAGCCAAGTTCGGATCTTGGGCGGCGTTGCCAGATACAAGATGATCGTAATGAGTAAAATAAAAAAAGGGATGGATGCGAGATTGTCGGACAAAAATGCTGAAGATACTTTATTGCGCATTGAATGAAGTGACGAGGCAACAACAGATGGTTGTTGAAGATTAATTGATGTATTGAAATACGGGCGATTGATGGGGAATTGTGTCCAAGTCATGGATTGCTTAAAGGTGTAAATGTGTCAAAGGTACGACAATAATTGTAACTGATATTAAGCTATATTGATAAAACTGTTAACACGTGTTGTATATGTAATTCAATCTTACCGTAGTCCCAAAATGTTGTAAGCCCAAAGTAACGATTAGGTTTCTTTAACTGGAAATTTTCTACCTGGAAGATCCTCTTATTTACAGCAGACATACAGCAAACTTTTCTTATATACGTCTAATCCCATTATAAATTCAATACTTAAATGACAACTTTTATTGCATACTCTCTTCGAGGTGTCATTCTTTTGTACACAAGAAAATATATACAATATATATTGTTTCTGGTTAGGGAACCTTCATCAGTTGCGCTTCCCACAATTGAATGTCCTCTCGAACACTTCTTTATGTATTTGATACATTTCGTTAAATCCTAGATGTCGGTCTTTACATTTCGCGTCTTTAAATTTAACGAAATGTATCAAATACATAAAGAAGTGTTCGAGAAGACATTCAAATTGTGGGAAGCGTAACTGATGAAGGTTCCCTAACCAGAAACAATATATATTATATGTATTGTCTTGTGTACAAAAGAATGACACCTCGAAGAAAGTATTCAATATCTCTGACAGGTGAAGTTAACCTGAAAATTTCATCGTGACATTCTAACCTAGGAATTACGGGTAACACAATTACATGGAACGGCTCCAGATTCGGAATCCCTATGTGCTAGTTTCCCCGAAAATTCTAGATGTCGGTCTTTACATCTCGCGTCTTCAAACTTTTATTGCCTCAAAATACCCATGATTTGAAAATTTTGTCTGTATTTGTACTTCTGGAATTTTTTTTGTTTGCCCTTCTATTTCTGGTAGTAAAATGTGAACAATTATTGTATACAACGTACCTGCTGAAAGATTATTTTCTACAGCAGGTATGATCATATCATTGAAAATTGATGTGATGGTTAAATTCTTGGTCATCCAGTTATACTAAAGATAAATTTATAAACTTGTTACAATATTTTTGTACAATAGCGTAATAAATATAGCTTTAAAAATTATTTATTATTAATTATCATTTAGTTTATATAATATTTATTGTCGTTATATTTCGTTAAACGAGGCGAGACGAGACAATTGGTAACGAGACGAGACTTAAAGGGGAAATAATTTTTTAGGAACTGACACGACGGAGACTAGAAGTTTGATACTCCTGTGAAGCCCTAAAGACAATTATTGGATAACATATCTTCATAAAGGAATTTTGTAAATACCATTTTTTGAGTTTTGAGTTGTGTTTCCTTTTTTTGTTTTTAATATAACTGATTTTTCTTGTTTTGAATGTCGTTTTGACATTAAATCTGGGGAAACCTCTTCAGTTTTTCTGACAGACCAATTATGTTCTTATTTCTCACTAGCATTAAGTATATATCGTTGATTAAGTCAAGAATTACTCCTGGTTTTTCTGAGACTCTTCTAGAAACATAGACATACACCAATTTCATCAACAGTACTTATTCTGAATGGTCAATGTCATTTCCCAATGATATTTTATCGATACTGAAAGTGGTGTTAGTGTTTATGAACGATTTATGAAATATTAAACATACTTCAAAATGAAAGAAGATCAGCGATTACTCGAAACCGGCTCAAGGAATTTGGATCGTTTAAACCGTATTCTGTTAAGGGGGATACCGAAGTGATCCCATACTTTTTTCAAGGGCATAGCTTAGCTTTTTTAGAAAATTGCAAAAACTCTTCATTGAACAGACTTTTCTTATATAGTGGGGAGTGCGCACTAAAAAAAAAAGGAAATGTCAGTGATGGCAATCTGGAGTGAAATAAATTGAAATTAAATCACAAGATATGTGGGTTAATCAACTTCAAGATAGAGGTGCTCAATTGGACTCTATGTCCAGTGTGTCTTTATAATTTTCTTCAAAATGTTATTTGTGGCATGTTCTTGATTATTTTTAAGTTTTCGTGGGAATAAAACCACAATTGAATTAAAAAAGCCCTGTATATATATGAAAGAAAATACCAAACGTTTCAAAGTCGATTCTGACTTCGTTGTCAATGGCTTTAAAATATGTAATGAAAATGTGAATTGCAAAATTGAAAGTTTCAATGGTCTGAAATGTGTACTGTAATAATTACTTGTCAATGTTTGAACTGTATGCGAGGTTTTTCAGCAAATATGAGTTTTGCTTAAACGTGAAGTACCTTTATTTTTGACAAAATCTCTAAAATTTTTATCAAACAGAAGTAAGAATTGAAAACTGCCATACTACAAAAAATTGTATAATGAATATCCATGTCAACTGTTTACTAGATTTATCAAAAAATATCAATTTTGCTTAAGTATCTTTATGTTTTATATCTCAAATCATGAACAAAGTTTATTATGTTGCTTAACAGAAAATACCTTATTTTTGGCAATATCGAAAAATTAATTAAATCTGAAATCTGCATCCAATTAAGCCAATACATACCTAAAAATTGTAAAATAAATAAATTAAAAAAAAACAAAAATCAACTTAAAAAAGGAACTTAACTAAAAAGCAAAAATAAAATTCGACAACACCTAAATACTTTTTCGGAAGACGGTGCCAAGCTAAAGTGAAAATAATTTTGGAAGTACATTTATCAGTTGTATTTTGTAATTTTGCTGTTCAACTTGGTACCGACTTGAGAAAAAAATATTTTTTGCTTTTTAATTAGGTTCCTTTTTTGAAGTCGGTTTTTGTTTGTTAAAAAAATGTTTTTATTAAGTCCCCCGTTAATTTTATTAACGAATATGCAATACACAATCGATAAATAATCGGTCTAATGGCCCACATCCTTATGAGTATACAACCAAATTTTCAGAATTTTGCTAATTATGGCTTTCCCACCATTGATTAATGAATTTCGTGGAGGACAAACGTGTATAACGAATGCAACAGAATTGATTTATGGATCAAATACTTCCATATTATAAATGCCTGTAGTCATAAAGGAATTACTTAACTCTATCACCCAGAATCAACCCCAACAGGGATATACAGACAACCCTTGTTTGACATCTGACATTGAAAAGTCACGATTTAAAAGTAATATAAAACATTTAAAAATATATATGACCGACTTCCACCTATAACTAAAAACCAGAAAATAATTATAACAAAATACAACTCTAGTAAATAAATAACACATTCAGTGTTGTTAGGTACCTACCCAGAAAGCAAAAAATGTAAACATTAAAAGGTGCTCAATCTGTACAAATTAATGACCTACCAATCTAGTATATTTTTGAAGTAGGTGCCAAGCAAATATAAAATCATGCATTGCGTACTTATCTACTACTTCTACTACCCCATAAATTATTTAATTTTTAACATTTTATATTATCGCCCTGTGTAACATTAATTCCCCTCCACACTTTATGCAACTTCTTATAGGCTATCAAATAAATAATATTTTAATCACACTGTGTAAATATAATTCAACTCCAGCATATATTTCAACAATCTTGTATATGATTTGTTTAAGTCCACCACATATAACATTTTTTTAATCATATAATTTTAATTGCACATTTTTTCAACATTTTTATACCACGAAACGTCCACTATATTCCAACCATACTGTATATACGGCTGCCTATGGACCACCATCATTCTACTCCATCCTATATTTCAATCATCATATAAATGCAACTCCTATCACTTTAATGCGATTTTGTTTGCTATAACTAAACACCCTGTGTATAAACGTACCAAATAGCAGTTTAGAGTTTGACATGTGTTGTCACTGAATTTTCTATTAGGCCGGGAGAATGTGGCACCAAAGCACCGTCTTCGTGAAATGGAAAAATTTTCATTAGGTATTTGCCTGGTATACAAACAAAACGAGCTTGGTACTCATTGATTTAAGGAGCCGAAAATACTATGCTTTACTACCTATAAGGTTGAGATGTACATACAAAATTTTCAAATTCGCAATTAAAACTTTCAGTGCCTACAATTCCCGCATTATTACTTTAGAATTAAAATATTTATGAGGAAGTGTCCGTTACGTCACTTGGATGAAATTTTTGATAAGAATATTGTTATTTTCAGCGATTTTTTGCAAAACTGCAAGTTGCACTTCGCAGAAATGTATATGAGATCACATATGGATCTTCCTTAACAAATTAAACGTTATAAAACTGTACAAATCCATAAGGAGTTTTTGAAAAATCGACCAAATAGGGATATTGGTCGATTTCCATGCACGCATGTATTCATTCACAAATTTAAACACTTTACCAATAGAATTCCTTTCCCAAATTTGAAGTTTCACCAATCCGGATATATACCCTATTAAACAAGGCCATATTCATTCAAAACGGTTCACCACAGGAGAAGAAATCAGGTAACATACATACAAAAAAAAATACGTGACGATTCGATAACCTCCTCCTTTTTGGAAGTCGGTTAAAAATTGGTAGTCATCAAGCCTACGAAGAAATTTTCTGCCTTGCCTGACATAGATGGCCATTGTTGTTTGGTATGATTCAATTATGGTAGAAAATACTAAACTTTGCAAAGCTATACTTCGTTATTTAGTATTTATTTGGTAATAACACTGAACGTTATTAGTGGATTTGTGAACCTTACAAAACAAAACTTTTATTTTAGAACCAATATAAAAGTGGAGCTAGATCTTCCTCTGGTGAAGTCTGCTCCTTCGTTTAAAACAGTAAATACATTATAAGCGAGGCTGTATGAGCATAGCATTGACAGAATAAATGAGATAAACAAGGCAGAAATTGAAACGGAAATCCACAAATTAGTATTCGATAATAGTCATTGGCTCACCACTTCACACCTAAGAAGTGAAACACTGAAAAGAATGAACTAACAGAACTAGCATCAAAGAAAGCGAAGATAGTTCCATTTGTAGCATCAATTTTTGGGATGCGAGTAGGACAATTTTGATTGTATATGTGAGTGAGAAATAAAAAATAAAGTATTGTTTTCAGTTTCTAGTGGAATGAGATTTAGCGGCAGATAGTTATTTTCAGTTGGTTGGCGATTCTCAGTATAAAGCGAACTGAAGCTATTGAACATGACTGGTAAAAGCTCAAATGAGATCATGTAAAAAAATAAAGATACAATTTCCCCATTTTTTTTGGTATTCTTTTTGGAGTACTTCTGGGTACACCCTCCTAGTTTAATTACTTTCCTATAGTATGCTAATAGAAATATTTATGAATGTTATTTTTTTAATTGAAGGCCCTATTTAAATTTATATTCTCACAATATTGGAAGCTGCTCCAGAAAAAATAATGTTTGGAAACATTTGGCAGAGGACAATTATAAGCAGGAGCTCACAACTCGATTTTTGACGACGTTCCACTAATACAGAATACTATACCCACTTAAAAATATTTGAATGAAACAATTTGTTTCATCTAGTTCTCATTTCACTTTGTATATTTTTATCAACCTAGTACCCAGTGAGTGAATGAAGGAATTGTGTTTTAATCGTAGTCTAACCTTGACTCGAGGTGTAACTCCATCCACTTGGTTAACCGAGCCTGCATTCGAGATGCATCAGAGCGAGAATTCAATTGTTTATTATTGTACCTACTTCGTCGTTTGATCGTTTCAAAACGTAACGCTATCGAATCGAAATTGTTTTCGCGGCTGGAACGATTCAAGTGAAAACTATTTTTATTAAAAAGTATCACAACCATATCGATGTTCCTTAACAACGATTTTGTCTTTAATATTCGGTCTTTGAACTAGATATGCCAACATAAAAACACGTTTTATGTACAGGACTGTGTTTTCAATATTTCAAAATGACGTTAAGTAATTTACAGTCTGAGTTAATAATTGAGCAATATAAATTCATATGTAACTCTAACATGTAACGGACTGGATGTTTTCCTATTCTTGCGACTAGATTGTTAAGTATTCATTGAAAATGATAACATACAGGTAAGAAAAGAACTGCAAGTAACGTTTACTTTTTAGTTTCTGAACTTATGTTTTGTTGTGTAGATGTCTAATATTTAAATGGTGTTTTTTGGTACAGGACTGTGGTACAGATTACTACAGATTCTAAACTTTACTCACCAAATATATAATGCAGAAATGTCAGAAGTCAGGAAGAGAATTTATGATCTGGTGCATGTAGAAAGATCCTTGGAGCAATTCTGATCATACCCACCTCAGCCGACTATGAGTTTTCGCTCCCACAGTAAGTGTTTCTTATCAGAGAGGTTGAAACGTTGTGGTATTTTTAACTAGTATGTAGTAAAAATAGCAACGGATAAACATAATTTAAATCAACCCAACAATTTTTGTTAGTTTCAAGGTTGAATGAATATCCCATAGCTGTGAAAATTGGCATTTTAAAAGAGATTACTCAACAGAGAAGAGGTATTGACGGATGAGTATCCTGGAAACACTGGAAACTTGAATACCTCGACCGACCAAAACAGTAGAATGAAAAAAACATAACAGTTTCTTTAATATTATCGTATATCATAAAATTGTATGAAATGCGAAGTGTGTAGAATTAAGTAGGATCAGGATTTTTTTAATTATTAATTACGAAAACGAAGCCATACATGTCTAGAGTACTACAAAATTGCATCTGTAGCCAGAGGCACAGCTACCGCCCTATCAGCGGTATCAATGATACCGAGCCCCCGAGCTATAGGGGCACCGACAGGTAATTAGCGGTCTGTAATATCCTTTGTGGGAGTAATATACACTAGGGGGCTTGCGCAAGATGGAAACCTACTACCCAGGAGCAATTATCCGAGATTAGTTCGGATTTGGCATGGGTTAAATTACAACAGAGTTGTCAACATAAGGGTTTCACCCCTAAACATAGGGCGTTTTACATTTTGGAAAGTATTGATTTATTCGTATTACTTTCAATCGAACTTTTGTAGAAAAATTAAAATGTACTACTTGATTGTAGCTAATAAGAGCATGCTTAGTGCAACACACTCTTGCACGTATAACTACTCCGGCCGAAGTTCTTCTGAGCTGAAACTGAGTAGTAATTTTCAAAGAACTTCCATAGGACAACAACAACTATTGGATTCATCAGCACCGTCAACAGAAAAAACGGGTGACCCATGCGTAAGAAATCTGAATGTTTTTATAATTGTGCAATAAAGGTCAAGATAAGTATTTATTTCGAAATAGTATTTGAAAATAACTTGGATCCTAGGATCACTTTTTTAGGGTTTATAGTATAGTCTACAGTTTCACATCCTCTATAATATACATACTTCTTTAAAGCGAGTATTTTGTTTATTTGAAAGACCATTATCCTTCTTTTGGACTTGGACGCAAATAGGTAACACATTTTGATTCAGGGGCCATTCAGGAATTGATATGCCATTGTCTACAGCATACCTTGAGAGTGAGGAAGTCTTTATATTGGAAAGACAAAACAACTTTGGATATCAGGGTTAGGGAGAACCGTACGGATACTTAAAGGGCGGAGATCACAAAGCCTGGATTAGTAAACCACACATGGAGCGAACATCACATAAACTGGGTCCAGGCCAAGGTGGTCAACAAGGAGGTGCATAGGTACAAAAGAAGATTCAAAGAAACAACCTTCATAATGTCATATGACAATGTAGTGAACCCAGTGTCCAAATAAGTAACATGGGCGACCAATCATGGAGCTCTTACGAATTAGCAGATACAAATCGCCATCAGGTCATACCAGCGAAGCCAATTGCCCTACACAAGTACGACATATTTTTGAATTACAAATCTTTCACCAGATGATGATAGCAGCTGAAAAGCTAACGAGACGTGAGATCAACCAAATTAAAGACTTTGGAGTAATCGAAATGATTGAATAAGGGCTAAATAATTTGGAAGAACTTATTGGAAGCAAGGTTAAGTAGCTTATGAAATGAGGGCAATTCCCATCAACATAAGTATTTCATTACACTTGGATGACTGTAACAGCAACAAGAACAGAATTCTCTTGTACACTGTTTAGAAAAGACTGTGATGCTACATGAAAAAGAGTTTTTATTAAAGAAAGTGTGAGTGTTTCTGACGTATTTGGACTAGTTACCACCGGTCTTGTTCAGGAAATTATTGAGAACACATAAAAAATTCATACTTACAAGACTTATAAGAATTTATGTTACCATTATATTTTTCCTGGTGAATATCATGTGGTCTTGAGTTACCTGGATGCTATACTTACATACATTGTCAGTATCTGTTGTCTTACCTGAAACAAAAAAAACTCGTGTTATTGTAAAATTATTCCATAGATTTAGAAGAATCATAAGGATAATGTTTGTATGTTTCTCTATATGTTTCTGCATGTTAACCACCACAGTGGCTGACCCAATTTGAATACGGTATTTAGTAAGTACTGGAATTGTCATCAACTAGGAATTTGAGTTTGTTTCATTTAAAGCTATTGACCACTAAAGAAGGTATGCCAGTTTTACAGTGAGTTTAGTTTTAATGTACGTAAAGTTAAGTGAATATTTATCCACCGGTCAGAAGTCAGGCCTCATCTAATTATTAATTATATCTGGTTTTAGAATAGGTAATATGACTTAGGTCTGAGTTTAGCAAAAAGTAATATTTATTTAACATCCAAATGTAATGTATACCAGATGTTTGGTCAATATATTTGGAAAGTCAATTAATAATTTCAATTTGAAGACGCGAGATGTAAGACATCTCGCGTCTTCAAATTTAACGAAATGCATCAAATGCATAAAGAAGTGTTCGAGACGACATTCAATTGTGGGAAGCGCAACTGATGAAGGTTCCCGACCAGAAACAATATATATTATTTTTATATATAATATATATTGTCTTGCGTACAAAGGAATGACACCTCGAAGAGAGTAATAATTTCAAATAAATTTTTTTTTTGTTTATTGTTTACAAAACTAGTTTACAGTTTTTTAGTCTTAGAGTTTAATGTTCTCTTAAAAATTATAATTATTACTATATGTTATATTATTAAAAAATATATTAAAGGATGTCTGTACAGTACATCCTTATTTTATAATAGAAAATAGTTACAATTGTTTATTAATATTTGTTTCGGTATTTCTTTTCAGACAAGACAGTCGTAGAATTTTTTTGTTTACTTGTTTATTTGTAAAAGTCACGAAATGTTATATATAAAGAGAGAAGAGAATGTTTTAATAGAGGACACCTAAGTATTTAAACTTGTGTTGTGTCCTATAGATATTAAACCAAGTAGCACTTAATAAACAAATATACAAAATTACTCAATGATCCTATAATTAAGAGAAAAAAAGAGAAACATAGTGAAAAAGGAAGCAAAATACAGAACGTAGAAAGTTAGTCATTTTTTAGGCAAGTTTTAGACTTAACATGTTATAATTTGAAATAATATATTTTTTGCTCTTACATTTAAATTTATAAAAAGAAATATTTTTGAATTCACGAGGAAGTACATTATATAAATTAATTCCATTAAAATATATATTTTTTTGACAGACAGCTTTGGAGTAACGGTTGTGCGAATACATTTGTAGTAATTTGCTTCTGGTAGAATAAGGATGACTAATTTTTTTTAAACCTGTATGTTTGTGAATAGACTTAAGAGCAGAATGCATATAAAGACCTTTAATATTTAAAAGAGATTCATTGATAAAAATACTTTTTACACTGTCACAACTTTTTAATTTAAACATTGTTCTTAGGATATAATTCTGTGTAACCTGTAATTTTGATAAATTTTGTTTTATAGGCAGAACCCCAAATAGTAATTCCATAGTATAGTATGGATTCCACTAGACTGTTGTAAACTATAAGCAAGTTGTTTTTGTTGAGTATGTTACGCAACATATAGAATTTATAAGTAAGTTTTTTTATTCTGTTAGATAAGTAGTCAATGTGCATAATCCACTTAAGATATTATTCATATGATATTATTGATTTCTCTGGCATGTCATCCAACCAGAGGGCTCATTTGTGACGTTTTGGTCATGTCATGGGTATTAACCAAGACCGTTAGAATGTGTTGGCTTCAAACTATTTCGGAACAATTATATATTAAATTATTTTATGGATTCTCAGATGTCTGACACACACACAGCATCAGATGGCGCGCATCCCTGCGACAAACGCAACCCGCAACACAACGTTTAAATTAACGTCGCCGCCGCAAGATGGCGCCGCAACCAACAGTCACTCAGTTAACCATAACCTCTAATAGCAATATAACTAAAATCGCAGCCTGTCATCACTAACCTAACTTCTAATAGTAGCATAACCTAAATCCCATCATCATCCTAACCTCTACGCCCTGCGGCCTCCAACAGTTAACCTCTACAACAGCAGTCCTGGTCCCTGGGGCCCTTATCACAGCCCTAGTTAAGTTTCTCACCCCTAAACCGCCCGCACACGTTGGTGATTTCAATGTCCTTGGGGTAAATTTCGCTAATTTTAGAATCTCTCATGGGCAATTAATAATAATGTATTTTTGGTCGATTTTGGGCTCGTTCCTGTATACACAATTTACTGAGGTTAATTGAGAAAAATACAAAAAACAAGAATATTAAAAGAGTCTGCCTTAAGTATGTTAAATGAGAGCGATTGTATCGCTTCTTTTTCTGTAGTATCTGGTTGCCGATAATTAAGGATGAATTTAATAAGATTCATGTTCTTATGAACAACCGTACTTAGGGAAAGTTCATGAAGTTTTTCGCTTAAGAAGATAATGGAGTCACTTAAACAACAAAATTATTTGATGGCATGTTGACGAATGCACCATCTTACTATAAAGCAGTCACTAAGAGCCCCACATATAAATTCTGAAGACAACTCTTTCAAATTCTTCCAACTTCAAATCAGTTTGAGTATTATATACAGTCTTTGGAATTTTTTGTGCTGTCTGTATATCGAAAAAACGACAGATCTGAAACGTTTGGATGTCTTTTGAAATATACTTATTCTTAACGTTGCATGTTGCTATTCATTGTATTCCTTTATACATTTCGTTTGTTTCATATAACCCTCATGCTAGTTAGCATTCAGAGATATGTTTGAAAATATTGAGGTAGAAATACTTGGAGTAAGATTAAACAATTTTTCAAATATATCCATATCCTTAGAAATATAAGCTGACATCAACTATAAACTGTATCTAACCGGCAACAACTATTTAATTCCTCCTTATATCGACAACACCGCATTTCGTAGTCGCCGTGATACCTAGTGAAGAAACCGGCGAAGCATCGCGGATCGCCTGACATGGTCACAGAGAACTGGTTTACTAAATTAGAACCAAACCATCTCTACCACGCTGACCACTCTCTTCGTCTTCGAGACCAAGTCAAGTCGAAGTCGTACATTCTCGCTGTCCTGCTGGTCTTGTTTCTATCTTTAACACACAACAGAAGAACCAAAGAAATATTGTGTAGTTGTTCTGCTCGTCGTTGTTGTTGAACGCGGCCATTTGCAGGAATCGTAGGGGAAACTGGCACTAGAAACGAGTTAATTATTTTTTAGAACCAAATTTGTCCATTTCTTACTTAAACTTAAAAGTCAGAGTAGGTACTTCAAAATATTATTTCTTAATAAAACAACTAAAAGAAGATGCCACAAATAAGCAATACAAACAATAACATAATGCTCTTCTAATGTGGCATATGAGCAGCCAGTAAGTAAGCCCGACCATTCCCAAAAAGAGACAACCACTTTCTTAGTGCAGCAGCTGTTTGTCAGATTTTGGGGTACCACTAGACCCTCATTCTGACCAACGGGACTGGGATTAGATCATACTCCTGGTCATGCCTGCATACAGATCGACTACAGATTACAGAAACCTGTTCATTTTTTGTTAGGGAAGGAACTGAGACTTACATGAGACCCATCATTTGGGACGCCGGAAGATCCCCATAACAAAATTAATGGTTATTACCAAGACCAATTAAGGAAATGTTTACTGGCCATCTATGGAAGGGCACAGGTGGCCATGCTAGCTAGAAGTACCAGAATGAAAACACGGTATGATTAAAACGCAAATTCGACTAGATGTCAGCAAGGGGATATAGCTCTACAATCGCACAAGTTTTCATCCCAGTAAGATGAAACTTACCAAATTATCAAGAGGATGTTGAGTACTATATACATAGCAGCCCAACGACAAAGAAGAAAGCTGAGTCTTCCGGATCCTAAATGCCCCTTCATTATAGAAATTAATTCACTTGGTTAACTTTATATAAATAGACTCGAGAACATTGAAGATGACTAGTGTATTGTATAAAATATACGAGAATTTACGATATATCAGGAAGTGTTTTGACACAGATATGTTTGTTATAGTTTGACAGTCCAAGTCAGATTGTTAATCAGATATCCGAGTTTGTAAGTTTTATTGTGAATTGCTTATTTTACTCGCCGTTAATAAAAGGTTCCATTAGTTGGAAGGCAAGTAGAATTGGAATTCAGTAATTCTGAAAAAAAAGTATAGAAGTTAAATAAGAAGTCTTCGGCAGTAAACCATTAAAAAATACAAAAGATTGTACCAAATTATTGTCCTGTCATCGAATCACATACACTTGACAGGTTTCATATCGATACACGAATAGACTCTTTGTTTCTAGGTTGAAGTTCTCTGCTAGAAGTATAACCACAAATGCGATGAACCTTTATTTTGCATAATCAATTTAATTTTTGCAAAAATTGTAAGAGAAAATGCTTTAAGACAATAACACAATCTAATCTAAATGTTATTTGTGGTATATATTCTTGATTATTTTTATGTTTTCTTGAGAAATAAATAACTCCACAATCGAAATAAAAAGCTGTATATTCAGAGAAAAAAAATGTTTCAAAGTAGATTTTGACTTCGTTGTCAATGGCTTTAAAATATGTATTGAAAATGTAAATTGCAAAATGAAAGTTTTATTTATGACATGTAAGTTGACTTAAAAAAAATGTTGTTTTTAGATATACAGGTAGCACAAAAAATTCTAAAAACCATGTATTATAATTAAACAGCATTCCAGTTGGAAGAATTTGAAAGAGTAGGTTTCAGTGATCCCATTAATCTCATAAGGGAAAACCTAGGAAAAAAAATTCTTCCTCATTTGTCGGTAACCAGATACGATTGAATTCTACAGAAGTAGATGCGATAAAATCGTCTTCATTCAAAGGAATTAACACAGACTCTTTTATTTTTCGTTTGTCTTATCTTGTTCTTTGTGAAGTATAGTTCAATTGTCAAATTGTATTTTATGGCCTAGGGCCCAAGCATATTCACAAATTTTCGATTTTTTCAAATTGTCGTTTCATTATGTAATTCTTGTGTTCATTTATTCTCGATATTTCTCCAATATAAAATTTATTGCATTCGCAAGGAATGTTGTATATGCAGTTTTTTGAGTTCTGAATTTTGTTGGTTGGTTTTGTTTTTGATATTAGTGAAATCAACTATACTTCACAAAGAACAACATAACACAATACGAAAAATAAAAGAGTCTGCCTTAATTCTTTTGAATGAAGACGATTGTATGGCTTCTACTTCTGTAGAATTCAATCGTAAGTGATTACCGACAAGTAAGGAAGAAATTATTAATGAACAACCCAGTATCGGGATAGTTCATAAGGATTTTCCTAGGTTTTCCCTTATGACGTTAATGGGATCAGTGAAACAATAGAATTCTTTGATCGCATTTTTAGTGAATGCTCTATCTTGTAACAAACTCGTACCTAGGAACGCCGCTTATAAATTCTAAAGACAACTCTTTCAAATTCTTCCAACTTGAAAGCTGTTCAACCATACTACATGATCTTTTGTGCTACCTGTATATCTAAAAACAACAATTTTTCTTATGTCAACTTAAATGTCATAAATCAAACCTTCATACAAATTTTAAAGCCATTGATAACGAAACAGTGGCGGACTAAGGCTAAAACGGGCCCTAGACAACATTGTAATTCCGGGCCTATTTTTCGGTCATGACACATACTTTGTGTTCGGTAGTAAGTTAAAAACCTAATTTTCGGGCCCCAAAAATTATGGGCCCTAGGCACGTCGCTAGGTTGCCTAGGTCTTAGTCCGCCCCTGCAACGAAGTCAGCATCGACTTTGAAACGTTTGGTTTTTCTTTCAATATACAGCTTTTTATTTCGATTGTGGTGTTATTTCCCCAAAAAACATAAAAATATAACATGAGATATTTCTTTGCAAAAATTATTTATCATTATGTATCAATATTACGCCGACATCTTTTTAAGCTAAAAATAAATGGGATATTTGACTAAAATAATGTAATAAGGTCACTACAAACATTACATATCTTACGTTCATGTGTCATTTTCGGCAAATATTTTTTCAGCGATTATTTTCCCAACTCTCTCCCACAAGTTAATGCATTTAAGTATTTTGTTGTTCCGAATACGGCTGCTACTTCTACTTTTTGTACATAACTGATCGAAAGCATTAAAAATCTGCCTGGGGCCTCTTCAAGTATGCTGTTATTTATTTTCTCTCAAACCGTCGCGGTTTCATTTTTATCTCCGACGACGACTTTTGCTTCTGCGTTCCTCCATTAAATTGGATTAATGACCTGAATTGTAGAAGAATTGACTGCACTGTAGGATTTTTCTTTGGAATTTTGACTTCTGTGTCAGGCATTCCATGTGCTTCACGACTCTTTGGGAAGATTATGGTTTTTCTTTTGGATGGTTAGGTTATTTATAGATGTTCGGGTGCAACTTTAATAAAGAATTGTGGTTGTTTTTGCCATAGTGACCGTACTTAATTTTATTTGAAAACTACAATAAATCTCAATCACTATGGAATTTTGAATATCTTTTAAATTGATCTATTTAGTAGTCAGTAATATAGAGCAAATGTGGGATCGCCGTTTTAGGGGGATAGATGCCTAAGTTAACATGGAGCGACTCCTATAAGCAGTACTCCGGCAGTGTTTTGCTGATATGCAGTATATACCGTGTTGTTCACTGTAGTTGATGTAGTCTGAGTTGTCCAATAAAAAACCATTTATGCGACGACTAATATCTGAATTCGGGTTACAATAAACTTCAAGCGTCCAGAACTTTTGATATTATAAAGTAACTGATTATATTTTTGTATTTATAATCTTTATATGCATCAAATACAACTACTTGAACGTTACTTAAGTTTTTTTAACCCGCTTCATTTGTTAAATTGGAGGAAATCTATCCCCGCAATAAGGATAGATGCCCCAGTTTTTGTGGGTATACATGCCCTTAGGGGCATCTATCCCACATTCTACTATGACATAAAGTATCTCATTATATTCTCGTTTTCGAGTCATGCCTCGCAAGTACGTGGGGCACCACTTGTGGACTGAGATGATGAAGTTCCGTTCTCCCTAGATCAGATGTTTCCAAGCAAGAAATTAGTTTATGTTAACGCCTCAGGGAAAAGTTGCATTTTTCTCAGCATAATTATGCTAAACTGTTCGAGACTGTAGAAGAAATGGTATCTTTCTCTTACCAACTCAGAGTACAAAAATTGGATGGTTGCAAACAAATAAATAAAATCAGTAAGCCGTAGCTGGAATACTAATTGGCAACTCATGGATCTGAACCGTTACACCTTCCAATGCTATTTCGGGGTTTAGGGTTTGCGATATTTGCCCATATAATTCAGCTGTCATTCCAGAGAGTGCCTTTGATCATCTGTGATATGACTTCAAGAAATCATGTCCATAATGAACCGGAAAACGTTTTGACTGATAAACATGTTGGTCCTTCATATAGTAATCAGATGTTGCCAAATTTAGACGACGATGTCCAGATTTAATTTGAGCGACTTCTGGTAGCCCTGACTCTGTTATTCAAGAGAAAAACAATCCGCTGCAGTATTAACTTCCCAGGAGAACATTGCTGCTAAGAAAAATACGGGTAAAAATAAATACAACACAAAAGCAGCAAATTAACGAAAAGAAGATCTAGAACAGCTTAAGAGGTGATTTGTAATTCTGATGTTTCTCTCATAGAAAACAAATCTAATACTGCTATGAGTGATAAGAAATAATAAAACTTAAAGAAGAAGATTGCCAAGAAGAAATCAGACGAAAAATGTGAAAAAACAATTATGCGTTTGTTCGCAGTACACACAAGAAAAAAACATGAGCAAAGTTGATACTCATTTTCACAGTTATGTAAACACACACACTCTGTATATTAAATATTCTTTCATATACTACGAGGACAAAAACAAAGCAATCACTAACTAAATCACGTAAACAAAAATTTGAGTTATTGAAACATTAGGATACGTCCGGGCAATATCAGCACAGCTCGGTGTCTCCGTGCGATGTACGAGAATCAGCCGATTGCTCCATATAGTTTGCATTAGCTATCTTCCTTCTGGGTGTTCCGGTTTCTTTATCGAAAATTAGTTACACTGGGAACGATAGCTGTTTAAGGTATTGGTGATTAAAAAAGTTCAACTTCCCCATTCGTTGTACAAGGAACATTGGCCTTAAAAGTGAAAAAAAAACAGCTTTCATCAGCAATTCAATTAACGTTGTATACTATTGAATACAAAATCCTCAAACTATAATTTCGTCTTTCCTGTACACGCCATCTAATTTGTCTCATTGAAATAGATCTCGTGATTTTCCCATCAATTAGAGCGCTCGAACAACCGACTTATTGAATATTTTCACATCGAAAAAAAAAAAGAAGCATACGATACAAAACCCGTCTTCAAAATCCACGATTAATCACTAGTAATTTTTCTAACTATGAGAAATTCCATTGCTCGAGAACGCATGATTAATAATTGTTCTGTTGAGGTCTACAATGCTGAAGAAGAAGAAGAAGAATGTTCCTCTGCTCCTTCGTCTGACATCGTTACCTCACTTGTCGTGGTTGCTTCTTCTTAACATTCAGATCTTCTACTTTTGTTGTTAACGACTTTAATGCGGCGAGCAAGAATCAAGGTAATGATAATGGCTTGACTTTCACCGTGAAGAGCATCAAGACGATCAGTGGCGTAATACAACGGTCTCACCAGGTGTTCGGACAGATTTCATAATATCAAATTACAGCGAAGAATTGCTTTACTAATCTCTTTTTTTGTAAGGGTAATAAATACATTCTAAACAACCAAAATGTATCGGAAGTTGCCCGAAATAACCAATTAAAAATTAATGATATAATTATTACCGACAAGCTACGGATATACTCGTAATTAATTCATTAACGCTTAGTAACTACATATGTGGCCCCCTCAAAGAATTCCCTAAAAGCACTGGAATATGAATAATAGTAGAGCAAAAATGCATTTTTATATTATACTTGTCATTGAAAATGTCATCTACCTGGGTGCTCCCCGAAGTATCAATAGTGGTCACTGCACAATCAGAAAGGCACAAAATCGTTTTATAATTATATACACCAACAAACCAGCTTTAATTGTTTCGACTTGACCAACTAATCTTTTATTGGACACTTATTGTTGCTCATGAGTCAAGTCCTTATGTACTCATGCTCGAAAATATTAATTCACTATATGACTTATTTAATATTTTATCGCGGAATGAATTCAGGAAAAACTAGCTCATAGAGCCTCCAAATAACAAATCGTACTAAATACATAAACAATTATTCGAGATTTCAATCAGATGAAGGGAGTCAACAAATGAAGGTTCTCGACCAGAAACAATATATTGTCTTGCGTTCAATGGATCGAAAATTTTTAAAAGAGCGGCAATCATTTGAGACTGAACGATTGAAGCGAAAGCTTCTTACGAATCAGGTGAATTAAAATAATTGTCACTATTTTGATATGAGTCAGGTATTAATCCTAATTTAATTCTTAGATTAAATATATCTGCAAAGAAATATAAGTTTATAAAGTAGTGCAAAAAATCAAAGAATCAAAAAAAAATCCAAATTTTTCCTTGAAAATGGTCCTACTGGAGTGTTAAAAAAGCATTTTAAATCCTGAAGTTTCTGGTTTTGAGATCTTGTGATGAAAAAAATTTACAATCAACGTGTACAGCTAATCCTAACGAATACCAAAACAATTTTTTTTTTTAATTTTTTCGGTTTTTATTTTTGGTGTACGAACTTGAATTTGAAACTTAACTTTTGGAACGAATATATTGTTCATTCAGTTTTAATTTGCTTTTTTTGAAAGTTCATTCAATACGACCACTTCTAGCTGAGATATCGAACTTTGAATCGCAAAGGATCTTTTTGTCTTTAACCATCAATATCTCAAGGAAATTAATGAAGGTTTAAAAATCTTGAATAAACTCCCTACAAAAATCAGTTACGTTTTTTAAATAAATATTATTTATTGTTTACTTTGATTTGAAAAATTAAGAAAAAAAGAACTTTTGGTAGCTTTTGGGATCATCAGGCGCTAAATTGGAAATTCTCGAAAACCAGTAATGTTAAGTGTGTTTTTTACAATTCAATATGCCCACAACAACCCCATAAAGTTTCATTTCAATCCATAGTGCTGTTTCTTTATTTTATCGATCAAATTTTTGAAAAGATTTAAAGGATCACGATTTTTACTTTAAATGATCATAACCTTTAACAAAATGCAAAAAAATATATTTTTTCAGTTCTTTATGCATTTTCATTGATAAAAGAGTTTAAAATTATAGGGAAAACAAAAAAAATTAAAAAAAAAAAATTAAAAATACAAAAAAAATTCTCTGGTATTTTTTTGGTATTGTTTCTAGCAATCTTTGTTAGTTTCTTTTAGCACGGTTGGAACGTCTTTTGGTTCTTTCGCACTGTAGCGTTAAGCAAAGTGATGTCATGTTCAAAAAAGCGTCTGGTGATATTGGTGTGTGTGGACGTGCGTTATCTTGCATTAGCCTCGTGATCTTGCCGGTTCAACCGTCATGGGAGCGACCGACGTCCCCTCGTTTGGCGTCGTCGTGGAGAACGTTTTCGCCAGAACTTTGTTCGTTCAATTGTCGCCTACGGTGGTGGGTCAATCATGGTCTGGGGCGGCGTTTCGCGAGATTGGAGAACCCCTCTGATGATTGTGCACGAAAACTTAACAGCTAAGCGCTATATTGACCAAATTTTGAGACCAATTGTACTGCGCAGATGGCAAGATCAGGAGGCGTTTATTCTAATGCGAGATAAAACACGTCCACACACAGCCAATATCACCAGACGCTTTTTTGAACATGATATCACTTTGCGTAACGCTACAGTGCGAAAGAACCAAAAGACGTTCCAACCGTGCTAAAAGAAACTAACAAAGATTGTTAGAAACAATACCAAAAAAATACCAAAAAACAAGTTGCATTTTGTCAAGAACACCCCAAAATGTGCTTATAGAGCTAACAATGAGAGGCATATGAAATTTTAAATGGACATAACTCAGGTTGTTACGTAATTATCTTGCACTTTTTTCATGGACTCTATTGAATAATTTTACATTTTTTATTGTTGACAAACTCCTGCCTTTGACTTTAAACAAGCACACACAGTAGATGCCAAGAGTAGGAATCGAACCCACTAGGCCAAAGTGAAATTAGTTTCGAAGGACGCACTTTAACTGATAAAATACACAGAATTCTTTTAGAAATGAATGTGTTTCTTGAGCAAACAGCACCACATGTGTCTCTGGTGCTACCCGTAATTATGCTATTTCTGTAGCTGAACACTCAGTTAGGTACTTAAGAAACAGTTTTTCCTTGTATAAGCATATTTTTATAAGTAGAGTGCACTAAAATTTCCCGCAAACTAATTTTTTTTGCAAATTATAGTGACAACCAGCAAATAATTCTCAACAGTTCTAAAAATACGTGACATATAAAACGTTTGTTATAAAGTTTCAATTGATTAGCACATACTCGACAGTCATCAATTTTAAACGCTATCGGTGAATTTGTGAATGAAATCCAATGAGGCCGCTCTATTGAAAGGGACTACTGGAACAACCCTTACATATGCTGTATTTATATAAGTGCAGCATTGTGAAGAAAATTCCAAGTGATTATGAAAAAGATAATCTTTCAAGTTGCTGACTTTAAAATACAAGGAGTTTTACTGAACAAAACCACAACTGGCTTAAAATAAAAAGCCGCCTAGAAACCGTATGCAATCAATAACTATTTTCTGATATACAATCCTATTTTATCTGATTTCTTATATCTCCCTCTCGCTAATTTGTATTTTTGTCTATATTATCCTCATATTTCTTGTTTGTTTCATTATTTGGACCACTTACTATAAGTGTAGCTCTTATTCACCATATACTGCAACATTGCAACCACCCTGTATACGTTTCTGTATATTGGTCAACCAATATAAATTATTTGTCTATCATTTTCTGAATCACCCTGTACTACTATAATTCAACCCTACACAATGTTGTAACCGCCCCCTGTATAAGTATTAATCCTATCCACCCTATTGTCTGTTTCAATTTTTTTATTATTTAAATCACCCTGTATACCTATAATTATACTTCCAGCTTATATTTCAATCATCCTGTGTAAGCAACTGCTTATTCGAATTACTGCATATGCTTATTTAAGCTATTTTTACTTTTTTATCCACTTTGTATAATCACAGTTTTGCCTCACTCTTATTTTAACCACCTTGTCAACGCAACTACTTATGTGCCACCCAATAAAACATTTTTTGAACCACCCTGTATAACTTATTCAAATCCACCCTATATATGGAACTGCTTATGTACCACCCAATATTGGTAAAATTTTTTGAAGCCACCTGTCTAATTGTAATTTTAATTCGCCCTATATTTCAACTGCGCACATTCCTTGCTCCTTGAATTTCGAACGTATACCCTACAGGAAAGATCGCTCACCTAACAATTTTCTTTTCGATACACTAATGGAATATTTTGTGCAATTTCACTCGACTGCAAGCCCTACAAAATGAAAACCGTTACAAACACCGTATACGATATACTTTCATGGCATATCTTGACATTTAAGCTATGACGAAAATTTAACATGTACATTGATGTTTACCGTTTTTTTAAACATATTTTTACAATTTTCAAAAAAACGGTGTTTTGCGTTATAGAAAATTTTTAGAAATTAATCCTTAATACAATGCCGTTTAAATCATCAATATTGCCCAAGCCGTTTTTGAATAATCACTGAGCATACATAAACAAAAAGTGCCCATGAATTGATAACCTCCTTTTTGGAAGTCTGTTAAAAAAATCTCATAAATACATTTGGCCTTTTACCTATCAAATTGCGGAACTTTGATTCAGACTAATTAAATTATCTATTGAAACGGAAAATAATGAACAATACTACTCGTATTAATAACAGTGCCCTCGTATAAGCTGCTTTTTATCAATCAATATCTCGGTAATCCACCTACATACCGACATCTGGCGCCATAACGGCCAAAACTCCACTTGCCTGCTAATCCTGCAGAGGTCTACACGGTAGCCAGGCGAATGAAACAAACGACGAACGCTTTGATGTATTGAACGACCGATTATATCAATTAGTTTTACTCGGAATGTAATAATTGATAAACAATTAAAGAGGACGGACGAAAGCATTGGCGTGCGTTGACATTAAATAAATACACAACTTATAAATTTGTCTGTACCTATACATTGTAATTATTATGCAATTAAATTTATAATTTTATTGTATGTACAATTTAATACACAAGTGTTGAAGACTTACTTATGCTTGTGTTTGGCTTAAGGTTAGGATTTAAGTCAAAAATTAAAAATAATAAAAACTCTTGCGAAACCTTCGTCTACGTATCTCCCCCCATAAAGACGCTTTAAAAGTGATAAAAGACGCTCTAAGAGTGTACAGTGAGAGTGAAAAGTTGGAAGTAACAGACTGCCGTGCCCTTATACGAGGGCTGCCTTTTATATTTCGGGATTAGAGAACAAAAACAAATATTAATCATCGAAAATCGCTTTATTGCTTTTCAAAATATTCCCCATGAAGATCAATACTCTTTTGCATGCGTTTGAACCAATTGTCGAAGCACTTTTTCCACTCTGATTGAGGTATCTCCAAAACATGCAATCTGAACGCAGCAACCGCTTCTTCATGTGTCGAAAAACGTTGACCTCTCAGTTTGTTTTTTACGTACGGGATTAAAAGAAGTCATTTGGTGACAAGTCAGGACTATACGGCGGATGACTCATCAAATCCATGTTTTGAGTGGTCAAAAATGCAGTTGTTTGAGCCGATGTGGGAGAGCTCGCATTGTCGTGGTGAAGAGTGATCCGTCTTCGGCGGTTGGTTTTCCTCATTTCTTGGCAAACAAATGGTTGTGTGTTGTTCTAGTGGTACGGTTGCGACATGTCCAGTTTTTCCGAAAAAACGGGCGATCATTTGCTTGGAAGTGCTTCGTGCGCGAACAACTTTTGTTGGATTCGGCTCATCTTGAAACACCCACACAGTCGACTGCTGTTTACTTTCGGGCTCATACGCGTAAATCCACGATTCATCACCTGTCACTATGTCATAAACGTGTTCTGAAGCACCGCGATCGTATTTTTTAAGCTTTTCTTTTGACCAATCGACACGAGTCTTTTTTTGAACGACTGACAAATTGCTGACTTAATCCACGTTGAAAGTTGTAAAAAATAATCGCACGAAAATGTTCACGATTTAATTCCGAGATGAATCCTTTAAGTTACTGTAAACAACACATAGCGCTCGTATGTCAAAACGTTCTGAGTACGTATAACCTCAAAAATGTCAAACTTTACGATAGAGCTGTCAGTTGTCAGATTGCAACGCTAGGGTTGTCCAATCCCGAAATATAAAAGGCAGCCCTCGTATATAGTATTTATGTTATAGTCTACAAGAATAACCAACTTGTGGCTAGTTAATAAAATCTTTTTAAATCACGACCATACAACCTTTATCGTCTCGCCTAAAAGCTAAGATCCCTAGGAATCATTGAAGAAGAAGAAGAAGAAATCACAGAATTAATAAAAGAAAAACATAAGCAGCATAAAAATTATAAATGAATCAGCATTGATAGTTATTACACATAAGGAGCTTTAATAAAGGGGATGATGATAACAGAAGCATATGAAATGTACCTACAAAACGCCCAGAGTTATCACAATTTAAGAACAACATTGTGGGTTCTAGAATCCCCTGAAAAATTTTGTTTCCAAAAGTAACGGATATAATAAATCAAATCAACTCGTGAGTATATTTAGTACATTTTTCGAAAGCTTTCATGAGTTACTCTGCAATGAAGAGGTTAAAGGTTATTTTTAGAGGTTGGCTTTAAACAAATAACTGAAAGAGATATTAAAGAGCTGGTTAAACATTAAGAAACAAAATAACATTCGGACTATACAAAACTGCGTGTTTGGTGAGTGATTGCCTCGGTGTATTTGTTTCCTTTCTCCTTAATTTAATTACTTTGAGGCTTTTGAGTGGGAAGGGTCGCTTTCGCCCCTTGGATCTACCCCTGCATGTAATCGCGCCCATTTATCAACCACTATAGATGGATTTCATAATTATTTTTTAAGGATATTCTCTACAATTACTTACATCAGTCTGTATAAAATCATATTTATGAAACTTGTTGAAGAGTTATAGTAATCGGAGGTTTTGGGGATCATCTTTGTGAAAATGTACATGACAGAAGTTCCCTGGGATCGTTGCTACACCTGTAAGACATGTTTTGTTCATCGGTGTATCACATAGATGAAAGTTGGCCTGATCACCAAAGGACACAAGCATGACGTGATTCACCTTCTCCCTCAAGGTTTCAACTATATTTTCCCTACCAGTAACAACTCGTTCAGTGAATTCTTGCACCAAAAGTAACTTATTTGAATGGAAATGCAGGTATTTGAAAGAATTAGAATTCACATCACAGCAAAATCGAAGAGCAGCTGTATGTTTGAATTTTTTGTCATTTATGTTAGAGAATTGTTTTTATGGCAATCTCAAAAATACAAATCAAGCTCTATTTGATAACTTCGAATCTTTGTGCCATTATTTAGGACAAATTTAATCCAAATTCTTTGTTAAATTTTTGCATAAGTGGAATTAATCCAATCTGATTATGAATGACAATAGCTCTTTGAGATCTCTACTTAAACCTAGGAAGGTACAGTCAAATGTTTGTATAAAATATGTGGCAGCCGAATATGATCAGCTCTATAATTATTTCATGCGGACCTGTGAATTAAATCTTGTTGTGGTTCGTCTACTGTTATTTTATCTCGGTTTGTATGCTTTTGTTTGCTCATTCTCGACTTTCGTCATCTATTTCTACTCCACTTGTTTCAGTCTAGAGATCTTGGTAATGTAATATTTACATATTTTTGTCGTATGTAATCAAGCTGAATCCTATTGTTGTTTGTGGAGACGTGTTATTAATTTATATCTCCTGTCTAATGTGGATTATTGCCTCTCTAATAACATTAATCTGTCCCAGGACTATAGGAGAACTCTCATTATTACTTCTTAGAAAAGTTTCGAGGTTTAACATAGTAAGCAAGGTGCTTTTGTTCTTTAGCAGTGTGTTTAATGCAGTTTTGTTTATGTTTCCATTCTGCATCTATATTATTTGTATCGCTTCTTTCAGCTTGCATGTTTTTTTGTTTGTCGTTCACCTAATAAAACTATTTGTAACTTTCAGTCTGTTTTATATTGCATGTAGCAAATTGACTTAATGCATGTCTAGTGCTGGGTTAAAAAAGCCTGGGGCTTGTAGGAAATACTTTCGAGATAACAGAGGTTCTTAAGTTTAAGTTGATAGAAAACGCTTTGCATCCTCTTGAAACCTGTTGCTAATATTGTTGACAACCGGTCAGGTCCTTAGCTTTTTTGGTCTAAATATTTGAACATGTGGATGGCATTGTTTGAACATGTAACCATTCATAACGAACATATCTCATGTTAAGGTTTTGACCAGGTCACTGTAACATAACACTAGCTTGCATGAATTCTAGAATTCCTTTTTGCACAAATGTCCTTAATATAATTCTGATAGGCGTGCACACTGTGCGCCTAATAAAGTCGAAGAAGATTAAATATTTCACTTTTTTGTGACACATTCCCACTAACGTGCCTAAAGAAGTTTCACTTTAAAAAATTAACGTGAGGTAAAAATGGGTCTTCGGGGTGCGCGGGTGCTCCTTTGCGTGGGAACAAGGTGTAAGATTAGAAGGTGGTTTAATGATGATTTCATTTAACAACCACCGGTGGCGCCACCATAACATGTGTACCAGTTAGTTGCTCAAAAGATTTAATAAAATTAAAAATATTGTGAGAATTATATCTGGGTTAATTTCGTAGATACATATACTATATATATTATTAAATTGTAAATAGTGCTATAAATTTTCACAATTTATAAAATATGATTCCAATAGCTCAGGTCAGCTGGCAAGGGGTTGTGAAAAGATATAGATAACAAGAAAGGTAACTAGACTTCAACACTAAATTATTTTTATATTTTAATACTAAATGCATGTACAAATCACACTCAAATAAATAATAAAATACCTGGTTCCTATAAAAACTGATCATGCCAAAGTATGAAAAAAAAGGGAATTATACCCAAAGCATTTCCATATATTCAATATCTACAAAATAAGAATAGAATATATAGGAAACATTTAGCCTTATAATAAAATAAAATATTAAGTTGTTTGTTCAATAGAAATATAAACGACTACTTTTTGGCCATTGATAATACGTTATTTGAGAGCAGTATTTGAAAGAAACATTAAATTAAAAAACATAAATCAGACCATATATATTTTTCTTGTTTTTGAAAAACTGCTATAAAGAAAAATAAAGTAACGGATGTTATTGTATACAGTAATTGCTCTCTATTTGCTACAAGTATAAGTGACAATGTAGTATAATGACGAAATAAAAGTACCAGCAGACTGATATTGGCCTTGAATGGTACACATGCTCCGTAACGCCACCTAGTGACTAAAGATTTAAATCCTCAATAAGGGAACGCGTTTCTGGTATTGTGGGAATAGGAAGACTCCACCTTCTAATCTTATATAGTGCGTGGGAACCATAGGAATTGCTACTGTAGCAACGTGGCTAATCCTGCACCCCCTATCACCATTTTCGTTTATATTGTTTTCTCTAAATATTCCAACCACTCTTGCTATGAGTCTGTTGTCAGTTCTTGCGTTTAGGTTCACATAATAAGTAGATGGGGCGTCGTTGCAGCAATGTGCAATGTAAAACTAGGTTTTTTTTGGTTTCCTTCATGTGTAAACGCCTATTATTCATTTTTAAAACGTTATAAGTATAATAAAAAATATATGACAACATGGGCTGTATTAACTAACTACAGTTCAAAAGTACTTGAGATAGAACGGATTGTATTTTTTTAATCAAATTTCATATTCACAGATAGGTGGTTCAGGTCGGTGTTTCCAGTTAAAATAAATATTCCAATATACCTCGTCTGACCGATACCATTCTATGTTTGGTTTTCGACCAATTTAATCTTTTACTTCTATTTTTCCACTTCATTACTTTCAATCATACCTACCAAAGTAAACGCTTCCACCGACGCTCCCCGTTCGTTTGCCAGTGAATCGCCTTTTCCACATCTTTTCCTTCTGAAATTTTTCCAAACGGTTGCGTCATCACGAACTGATTCATTTATTTTGCTAGACATTCAATAGTCGCAGGCGGCCAAGCCACACTGATAAAGTTCAAGCGCTCGATCGACATTTGTTTCGTTCCGTTCCGTGGGATGCTTCTTTTGTTTACCCAATACGTCAATTCAATATGTTCGCGTAGAAAATAGCGAAAAGCTCAATCGGTAGGTTGTTGGGTCGTCTATAAATATGAACGTTCATGGTCGTAGACAACGAGAGAACTGGAGCAGGAGATAATATTTCTATTAACAGAAAATGGGTATGGAAGGATTATGCTTTCGTAGAATTACGAGTATTTCCAGACATCTGCAGGTCAGTGGAGGCTCTCCGATTTTTTACTTTATAATTATAGCAACCCATCGGCATACTGTTTTTGTTAACCAGTAGCCAGTAGGATTGGACTTATTTGACATTTTTCTTTAAAAGATACAAACAACATATATTCTTTCTCTTGGTCGTTTTTTGGGGGATTCAGTTCTGAGTGTTTTTTTAGTTCATTTAATAACGTTATATGGCTTTTTATTCTTCGCTTCAGGTATTAGATATATAGCCATTTTTCAGTATCCCGATTTTCCTTTCCGAATCTATACTTCTTTTGTCTCACAATTGTATATTTTAACTGGTAGCTGGTCTTTCCCTATTCTGTCTGAATATTCTTTATATTTATTCTTTTTCTTGAGCTAATCTTCAAAAAGAATATTTTCGTTTAGTTTTTTCATTTCATATTCTTTGTGCTCTACAACAACCTTGCACCTTCCTTCACAACCTCATTTGTTAAGTTTCTACAAGTTGTTCTTCCTTTTTGTTGTAGCAGACTTCGTTTAGGTTGGTAACTGTTGGTATAGCAAATTTCAGCTAAGACCTGTTCTCCTCTCTTCTTAAGAGTCTTGTTTGTTGTCCACATCTTGGAGAATTAAATTACTTTTAGTTAGATCGTTCACCCCTTTTGATAATAAATATAGAGCCATTGACAACGAAGTCAGAATAGACTTTGAAACGTTTGGTATTCCTGCAATATACGTCGTTTTATTTCTATTGTAGTGTTATTGCCCAAAAAAACATAAAAATAATGAATTGTTTAGAATTTTCACAGATAGTCTTAAGAGTATTATTCATTATCATGTATCTTCGTTGAGTATTTTATGTTCTACACCTACTTTACATGCCCAGGATACTCTACCGTAGATGTTTGTCCATATGTTGCTTATTAATAGGTCACAAAATTGTTTATTAGCTTTTTCATTATTAATTTGGAATGGTTTCTGTTCGGTTTGCATAATTCTCTATATATTTCTCTGTAAGATTGTTGTTTAAAACATGCCTTACTGTCAATATTAACGTGTTAATTCCGATATTGATGGTAATAATAATGAAAGAAGTTGTTAATGATTTATTTGTATTGTTCAGTTAGATGGAAAGTGAAAAAGTGCAGGGGGAGAAAAGTAAGCAAAAACATGAAATAAAGGTAGTTATTTTTTTTTCAAATAAAAGTGGTACATTTTTTTTATTAGTGGTTTTATGTAAAATAATATCAGACAATTACATGAACAAAGAACAGTTGATTAATTTTTATCTTCTCTTTCTTCATTGGAATTTTTACGCTCCTGGGTTGCCTGTTTTTTTGGTTCCACAGGTCTCTATTTTTGCAGTGCATAGATTCATTTTTTTGAACAGAAAAATATCCAATCTTACGACAGGGGATGTAGATAAGTACTATATAGAATTTCGGCGTATTTTCACATATCCATGACAACTACGTCTATTTAACAAGCTTTTTGCTCATAGCGATATTTGCCTCTTTCTTTTCCTCTTGTCAAGTTTATCATATATCGCACCAAAAATGTTATTTCAATAATAACCATGGACCTGAAAACTTGACAAGAGCTCCCACAGAGCTAAACCCTTTTGATATCTAGGATATCAGCGGTTTAGTAAATTTTCCCCTAAAGGCACGCTAGGCGTGCCTTAGAGGGAGTGTGCGGCCAAACATTGTATGGTCAAGCAGGGTTAACTGAGTAATAAATGCTTTTTGTTGTTCAATAATAGCCTTCTATATTAAGTCGTTTCACGTTCTTAGACATGCCCTTCATTTTGCTTCCTTTTTAACTGTTTCTCTTAAATTTGACGACAATTTGTGTTTCTCTTTATATTTGTTTTTTTTTTCATCCATTTCTCTTTTATACAGGCAGTTGATGGTATTATTCTTTAACAAATATGCCTTGTATCTCGGTTCCTCATTTTTGTTTCGTGTGGTATTTAATATAGACAAGTTAGTCTGTCTTTGGATCTACCACTTTGCCATTTACTAATACATAGTAGATAACTGATTTGAAACCTTGTTAGAATAGTATACAGTTAAAACGTGTCAAGTCATAACTGTAAGTTGTATAGAAATCTCATGCATCTGTTTTCATATAAGTTGGCTCCAACACTGATCTTTCCCAGAGTGCTCAAGATATATAGCAGAAACAGAAGATACAAGCTAGTAGAAGAGACATTAAGAGGAAGAGCGAGAGAGATCTACTTTGGCGACTGAGGTATCAATTATTTAATAATTCAAGAAGGATAAAGATAGCGGTTTGGAAGAAAAATTGCTAATATATGTAAAGTATTCCTTAGAAGCAGTAAAAGTGACTAGCGCTGAAAGTAGTTGGAATGAGGAAAACAAGAAGTCGAAAAGGTAGAAGAAAATTATGTCATAAGTCAACCCACTAAGCCTGAAGTAAATCATTATACAAAGTAGTTAAAAATAACAAAGTGTACTAGACATTATTACTTAATAATATACTAATAGATAAAATTTCGAAGCAAGAAAAGATGCCAGAGAAATGGAATGGTTATACTGCTTGATGAAAACAGAGCTAAGGCGGAAGGTTTTTATTTAAGTAGATTGCAAAAATCTATAATGAGTAAGCAAGAGGTAATAAGGGTACCTTTTCAAAGATCTTAAAAGTTACAAATATAACAAGCGAACAAAAGTTAAGGGTGAACAAAAGAATAATAAAACACAGACTTACACATGCGATGAGGTGTTCAGGAAGAAAGAAAACAAAAAGCTAGATGAAATAAAGGATGCCTGACAGGACTGGCTGGTTAAGAAAAGATTGTGGAAGTTAGGGACTTAAAGAAAAAGATTGAGAGTGCTCAAAAATCCCATACAGAGCTGAATTGACGATGAAATGACTAAACCAACAGTACTGCAAACGGCGGAATTATTATTCAAGAGGAAATTCTTTCTAGCTCATGCAAAAGTAGAAAGGGAGTTGGAAATTACATGGACCTTGGGTAATTTTTTAAATTTCTACAAATAATGTAAGAAAGAACCAAAAAACTGCGTGCAACGGTTATTTTTAAATAAAAGTAAAACAAACTAATAGGCTCAGGTTCATGCAGGAGATACATATGACAATATAATTGTTTAATAACAACGTTTGTTCGATTCAAAGTCTATAAACAGGAATCAGACTTAAGGAAAAAGAAACCTCATTGCCAATTTATCTGCTTATCATTAAAAAGCTACTGGGGTTGCAACTCGTTTAGTCGCTATATCGGTATCGAGGTTAGTGAATATATTATTCGAAGAAAGTCCTTCAGAAATCACCACCGACCTATCCACATCAAAGAAAGAAGATAGTGAAAAAATATCCATTACACGTATAATATTGACAATAATATTTCCAAAACATGTTTTGTTAATTCTAAATTTATGCGTTTTAATACGCAAAGTTTAGCAAGTAAAATTTCTGAGATCGAACAAATTCTGGAAAATAAAATTGATGTCTGGTGTTTTTCTGAGCATTGATTAAGATATCATGAAATTTATGTAGTAAATTTTCGCTATTGTTTGGTTAATAAAATTTGTTGAACTCAGTACAATAAGGGGGTGCATTTATATAACAAATAATTTAATTGCTAAGCATGTTGACTGTAACTTTTCAATCGAAAAAGTTATTGAAGTAAATGTTTGTGAACTTATTTTAAATGATATCAGTCTGTTCATAATTTCAGTCTATAGATCTCCTAAAGTTCTTGTGTTACACTATTTTGTATGTGGAGAAAAGAAAAAAGACCTGATAGTAGATAATAATATGTCAAGTCAAGACTTCTCAAAAACACTCTTGAGGAATTCGGTTTATATAATAATATTAGAGAACCAAAACATGTCACCTGCACAAACTCAACGTTGCTGGAGCCTATTTTTATGAATATTGAATATAAAGAAGTCACTGTTACAAAAACTATATTGTTAGTTCACTTATGGCAAACTAGTGAATTTGATATATTTATAAACAAACAACAAAAATCTGATCAATTTTTTGTCCGAGATTTTAACGATGATAATATTGCTAATTTTAATCTATTGAAAAAAATGAAAAATGGGTAGATATGTACAGGGCTCCTGACTTAAAAACACAATTCGATAGTTCCTATTTTACTTTTTTGCAACATTTTAATATAGTTTACAGTTACAAGAAAATTATTCGTAAGATATTCAAAACTAACAGGTGAACTTAAATCTTAACATGCTACTCTTTGTGAATTGCATAGTATACACACCAGTTGAGATAACGATATTGTAAAAGAACGGCACAGAAAACTAAAACCAATTTATAAGCAAAAAGTTAGCAAAGCAAAAGCAACTTTCAATAATGACAGAATTCTCTGTGCACAAAACATTGGTAAAGAATCCTGGAAAATTATAAATGAAATGAATGCCTAAGGAAATGTATGATAATTTTGACAACAAATTTATGAATATAGGAGAGATATGTAATCATTTTAATGACTATTTTGTAAACATAGAGTTTTCAGTTCCCATATAGGAAGAGATTAAACTTTGTGACTTTGCAAAATCGTTTTTTAATTAACGCCTTCTACAGCGGACGAAATTAAATATTTAATTTAAAAAAAAACGACTGTTAAGAAAGCAGCTAGAATAGGTGAAATAGATGGTACTATTTTGACATCTGTAATGGTCAGCTAGCAAAAGTTTTTGAAGCGGCTTACAACATTAGACTGAACACTTTTCTCTTGTTACCAGATAAACATACCAGAATAGGCGTCACATGCTCAGCAAATGAATGGACTTGGTCTTACGATGTAAGCTGGTGTTCCCTCATTAACACGCCAACTAAGGGGAATGAGAAAAATATATTGAAGTTTGGAAAGGAATAAGCATACTACGAGGGCTGCCTTTTATATTTCGGGAGAACAAAAACAAATATTAATCATCGAAAATCGCTTTATTGTTTTTCAAAATATTCCCCATGAAGATCTATACACTTTTGCATGCGTTTGAACCAATTGTCGAAGCACTTTTTCCACTCTGATTGAGGTATCTCCAAAACATGCATTCTAAACGCAGCAACCGCTTCTTCAGCGGTTGGTTTTCCTCATTTCTTGGAAGACAACTGGCAAACAAATGGTTGAGTACCACTCAGAATTGACTGTTCTGCGTTGTTCTAGTGGTACGGTTGCGACATGTCCAGTTTTTCCGAAAAAACAGGCGATCATTTGCTTGGAAGTGCTTTGTGCGCGAACAACTTTTGTTGGATTCGGCTCATCTTGAAACACCCATACAGTCGACTGCTGTTTACTTTCGGGCTCATACGCGTAAATCCACGATTCATCACCTGTCACTATGTCATAAACGTGTTTTGAAGCACAGCGATCGTATATTTTGAGCTTTTCTTTCGACTAATCGACACGAGCCTTTTTTGAACGATTGACAAATTGTGTGGGATCCAACGCGAACAAATTTTTTTGACATTCAAATGTTTATGTAACATTGAATGTATGCAGGTCCCACTAATGTGTAAGGTTGACTCAATCTTACGATAGGCCACATGACGATCTTGCAATATCAGCTCGCGCACAGCATCAATGGTTTCAGGAACAACAACTGTTTTTGGACGACCTTCACGAAATTCGTCTTGGAGTGAACTACGACCTCGATTGAATTCACCATACCATCGATAAACAGTGGCCTTTGATGGAGTTTCATCGCCAAAAATTAAATTAAGTTCATCCATGCACTCTTGCTGACTTAACCCACGTCGAAAGTTGTAAAAAATAATCGCTCGAAAATGTTCACGATTTAATTCGATTTTTTGGCCGAGATGAATCCCTTAAGTTACTGTAAACAACACATAGCGCTCGTATGTCAAAACGTTCTGAGTACGTATAACCTCAAAAATGTCCAACTTTATGATAGAGCTGTCAGTTGTCAGATTGGACAACCCTAGTCCAATCGCGAAATATAAAAGGCAGCCCTCGTAATATGAGGAATTTTTGAAGCATGCGGAGTGACGTGGTGCTGATTATTTGACAAGGCAAATAAATAATTTGTATTTGTAAGATTATTAGTATTTTTTTCCAAATACAGTGATTTTAAATGTTGAATAAAGGTCTATTTATTTATTTATTTATCATATGCGATCGAAACGCAAGCTTTTGAGCCAGTATCATATGTTACAATGTTTACATCGTTAAATTATTTATCACTTTCTGTCGCCAAAAATTCCATTGATCAAAAACATTCCATAACCATTTAATAATTTCAGTATTAGATCATTCGTCACATGAAGTCACCCATTCGAACGACCGTCGATAAATCAAATTCAACGAAACGATTGCGATTCAAACACCTTTTTTTTTGTCTGATCCTCTGCCAAACACCATTCGCTACGACTATGTTGACGGTTTGATGTTTTCAATTCTAATCACTTACAAATATATATAATATTTTGAGGAACTACGTCGTATTTTTGCGCGGGTCGGTCGGATAGTTTCGCGGTTGATAAACTTTTCAAGTTCAAGGTTATTTATAACAATTTGATATTCAATGTCTGCGTTGGAGCGGCGTGTGTTTTTTTTGGCAGTGTGCAACACGTCACACAAGTCCGAAACTAACTTCCTACGGACGTACGAGCGCGCAAAACCAACGAACATCAATAGCAAACGAGTTGCCCGAAAATGTGAAGTTTAAAATAGACGTTAGCACATTAAAAAGTATGAGTTTGCAGGAGATGCTTTGACAGGCGAACAAATAACACATCGAATAAAGTGAATAAAGTATACAAATCTTGTTGAGAAGATTGAACCAGTGGCGGATTAAAGATTAATAGGGTAAACGGCATTCAGGTGATCAGAAGTTCATAACAATTAAAATCAATTACCTTTTTTTATATGCTTGACGATTTCATTTCGTGGAATAGAAAACTAACATATTTATCTAATGAAAATTAAAATAATCACCTAAGCCTAAATTATTCGATTCTGTTATATAGTATAGCTTAATCCGTTGGCCAATGCCAAAAGACATTTGATATACTAGTCCATGTTCATTGCATGATTCTGAGCTTTGTAACTGTCTGAAGAGTAAATGCACATGTAAAAAGGCCCAAACCGAAAAGGAAAACAGATATCTTGAATTTTAGCTAGGTCAGAGGGGACTCATTTGTGAGTGCCTCTTTTTGAATCACTCTGTATAGGGTGATTCTTTAAGTGTCCAATTTCTGAGCTGCTGATTCTAGACCCAAATTTGTTGATATTGCCCAATAGACCTCATAAAATTATTGAATGTTTCCCAGATGGTCTTTAAAGTTTAAATTTTGAGGTAGTTTCTCCCTCTATAAATGAAGAACAGCTGATTGAATTATCCTTGTTGTCCGACGAAGAGTACTGAGATCTAGATTTTCATTAACATGATTTAAAATTTCATCATCTTCATCGACAGTGATAGTTTTTGTAGAGTCATGGTGCCTCTTAAGGATCCTTTCTCACTCGAAAAGATCTCTATACAGTTTATGGTTCGATTTGGGTATAATTGTAAATATCTTCGAGCTGAAACTATTCGATTAAAAGTAAAATAAATTAAAAACACAAATCGTATCTCTATGTTGAAGAAATTTGTTATAGGGCGGTATTTTCAAATTATAATAATTGGTAAAGAAATGATAATGTTTTTACTGTTAAACTAATCTAATAGTATTACATAATTATAAGTTTTATTTCTATATGAACTTGACAAACAGTGCGAGGTAAATTCAAAACTTTAATATGCACTGATAGTAAGACAAGGCTACTTAAAAAAACGGAAATCGAAACCACAACATCCAACTTTTTAAAAGTAAATAACTCAAAAACCGATAAAGATAATAAATCAATACAGAATGACTTTTCTATGTGAAATTTAACATTTTTTGATCACTGTAATCATTGTTCAAGAAATAAATATCTTTGATTGAATTTAGTAACAAGGTGTAATCAGCGACCCCTATTAGCAATGCTAAATTAATAATCCTTCTGCCAAAAAATATAAAGTTCCTAGTTTTCACGTTGAAATTATTAAACCACAAAAAAATATTTGGTAAAATCACAATATTTCCGGGTGTAGAATCTATAGATTAGATAATTGGACATTCTTAATGAATCACCCTGTAAACAGTTTTATTTCGTATGTTGATGTTAGAAACTTAACCCAGTTCATTATAATAAAAAATGTGACGGACAGTTGAACGTCACCCCTGACGCACCATAAGAATGTTTAATATTTAAACACTCATTCTCCTCATACCTAGTACTTCGGTATCATTTTGAACTTCTTAATCAAACAACTGTCATAGTGACAGTTTTAACTAATTTTTACAACATGTTCCTATTTCTTTTTTTTACTAAGTTGTTATTTATTATATGGATTTTTTGTACCTTTGGTGGACGACCAAAAATTTAAAACTACCAAATTCTACTTTCACTCTGCTATACTTTATAATAATGTAAAGAAATTGCAAACATATTGTTCAACTTCATCAAATGTCAAACTTTCATAACTCAGATTCTTTGTAGATGTAGAAAGTAGAAAATAGAGCGTTTGTTGTAGTACCATAAGTCTGCCACTTGCTGGCCCTTAGACTATAAAGGAATTCCACATAAAAATGATCCAAAGACTACTCATATTCCTACAACCATATCCTTATATATTTTCTCTTCGCCCAACTCCTGAGAAAGTATGTAACAATGTCTATTAGATATGTCAAAGTAGCTGATGTACACCCTGTAGCAACCCTAACAATAACTAACTATTCTCTTTGGAAAAATGAAAAGTGACAATTTGAAAAATTTTCTGTTTGCAGCAATTCAGTACAGATTGGAAATTTTTAGACAGTCAACGAAGAGATATTTAATTTATTGCACTAGAAACAAAAGCACCATAGTGTGATGCAAGTGTCCAAAGTATGATATTAATTTAGCTTTTAGCCTTGGATTCAATGTGTTTATTGAAAATATGACATAAATATCATGACAGGCATTCACTAGAGGATTCTATCTTCGTATTGCCAGTCTAACTTTATTTTTATATTAATAACTGCATTATTACAAAAAGGAACTGTACCATCTACAAAAAACTAAAAACACTTTAAAGTGATTTTTTTGATATAAAAAAACTTTATATCTATAATTATATAGTATGTATCAAAAAGTAAAAAGTTAAGAAAAACGTGACCCTCTAACATACACCCGACAAACATTATACTTTTACCCCGTTATATCAAAACGGGTTTTACTCAAAAAAATATGCCTACGATACTTTGCACCTAAACTTTATAAACTTTGATAGGTTACACCACTTATTTTAGATGTACCGATATTATCATACAGTATTAAATGTATGTCTAAACATAGAGTTGCATGATTGAATGACAGACCGTTCCTCGGCTGGTCATAAATTTATGTAAATAAATGCACCACACAACGCACATAATAATTTTTAAACACACTGTATATTTAATTAAAATTAATAAATAAAAAACGCGAGACACGGTAGCTCAAGTTGGGGACGTGTTGATCATGATGTAGGAAGGTCTGACGGCCAAACTTTTTTTAATATTAACAAATTGACATTAGGCAAAGCAATGATATCTACTAGTTAATTAATTAATATATCCTTCAATATCCACATGTCGCGCACAATGAATAAATATAACATCAAGAACATAAAAGTCAAACAACATAAAAAACATCAAATTAGGCATAACTATTGGAGGCAAAATTGATGATGATTATGATGAATACTGAAATATATTTTATGGGGATTAAAGGGCTAGGCGTCGTTGAATATTAATCCACCATAAAAAATTACGAAGAACTGAGTGGTAGCAAATTATCCGAAATTACAATTTAAAAGTCAGCTCTTCAAGAAATTGATTACTCACTGGCAGTAGATTGTTTGAAAATCAGAATAAACTATTACAGTTTTCTTAAAACTCCTTTTTCACTAAAGCCAACCTGCTATTATTTTATTAAACTCAAAAACAAACATTATGGAGTGTGCTATTTTTTGTGACACTAAGTATATAATACAAAAAAAAGTGAAAGACCTCTCTCAATATTCAAATGATTAGCCATTACAACAAACGAGTTCCAATGTCAGAGATCATGACCTCTAAAAATGTTTTTTTCGATATCGAAAAAGTTTCCTCGAACACAATCATCATCGTCCCACCGACGAAAACATTTACACATCTTATCTATAAATATCTAGATAGCGATTCGACCGGTTGACGTTCTGTAAATATTTACGATTTTTTTTGCACCATATTATCGACGTTTTTCCAATATCTGCGGAATCATAACATGCCATTGGCCGATAATGGGTTTTTCGATGCAAAAACAAATGCAATACATCTGCTGAAGTTTGTACAATCATCAAAGCAAACAGAAAAAAAACGAATGGTTTGCCAAAAGTTTTGGATTGGCGAATTCTTCGCGGATTAGTAAAACAATCTGCGAAATTTAAGAAATATGTTAATAAAACAATATTGGAACAGATTTGGTAGTAAAATTGGTGTGAAAAAATGGGGGAGTCTGAGAAACCAACTATTGGCGTTAAGCTCGAATGCTGTTTTGGAAGAACTGCTGTACAAAATAATCGGGTATAAAGTCTAGTCATATCAAAGTAAGATGTTTCTGAACTTCCTGGATCACTAAACCAAGGGGTCTATCATACTAACAAATGGTTATCAATATTTTATCAACTTTTCCGATCTTGAACAACTATTAACCAAGATCCAAGGTGGCTTAACAACTTGACTCCAACTTGTAGGCGTTTCATGTCAGTTGCCTCTAAACGCTTCTACATTTAATCTCCATGTTAAGGGTCTGCCAGACTTAGAAATGCTTATCATGTTTTGCAATCTTTTACGATCTTGGGACAACTAGTAACTATCCAAGGAGGCTTAACAACTAGACTTCATTTTGTGGATGTCCAGTGTCCATTGCCTCTAAATGCTTCTGCCCCTAGTCGGCATTTTATAATTCTCTTTGTACATGCGAAGGGTCTGCCAGACTTAAAAATGCTGATCAATATTTTGCAATATTCTCCCATCTTGGACAACTAGTAACCACTATCCAAGAAGGCTTAACAACGACTTCATCTTATGGACGTACCGTGTCCATTGCTTCTAAACGCTTCTGCCCTTAGTCTGCGTTTTATAACTCTCTTTGTAGATTTGAAATATGTTTATATACAATAATGGATTCGATCTGGTAGTAAAATTGCTGTGGTACAGACACGAATGACCCAGAACCCACTATGGGCGTTAAGCTTGAATACTGATTACTTGTTTTGAAAGAGCTGTTGTACAAAAGAATCGGATATAAAGTCTTCTTCTTCTTCCGGTGCCATCTCCTTATAGGAGGTTAGCGATCACCATGGCGAAGGCTTCTCGATCTTCAGCCGTTCTTATCAGTTCTTCAAAATTCAGTCCCGTCCAGGCTCTTATGTTTCGGAGCCACTTCTTCACAATCTTTTTCTTCCAATTGAACGTTTTCCCTCAATCTTGCCCTTGATTATGAGTTGGAGGATGTAATACTTCTCTCCCCTTAGTACGTGACCAAGATAAGATGTTTTCCTTATTTTTACAGTGTGAAGGATTTCTCTCTCTTTGTTCAGTCTTCTAAGTACTTCTTCATTTGATACGTGGGCTGTATAAGGAATTTTCAATATTCTTCTGTATGTCCACATCTCAAAGGCTTCCAGTTTATTCAAGGAGGTGATTTTTAATGTCCATGCCTCGACACCATACAGTAAGGTGGACCACACGTAGCATTTAGATAGTCTACAGCGCAGATCTTTATCCAAGTCCTGATTGCACAGTATGTTTCTGAGACGGTTAAAATTGCCTCGGGCCTGTTCTATCCTAGCCTTTATTTCAACTTCAGGATCTAGTTTTGCGTCGATCCAGCATCCCAGGTATTTGAAGCGGTCTACTCTCTTTAACATTACCCCATTTATTAGGATAGGTATAGGGATGTTTTGATTCCGTGATACTGACATTATCTTGGTTTTCTTGATATTGCTTCGCATGTTGTGTAAAGTCTATCAACTATGCGTTGTAATCCCGTGTCAGAATCAGCCAGTAGTATTGTGTCATTAATTCCGTCTGTGCAGTTACTGAGTGCTTCATTGAATAGATATTCGGAGTACATGTTAAAGAGTGTTGGGGATAGTACACAACCTTGTCGGACTCCCCTGCAAATATTGACGTTTTCAGATATTCCGTTGTTAGTTTTTACGTTAGCGGTCTGGTGCCAGTACAAGTTTTTTAGAAGCCGTGTATCCCTCTCATCTAGCCCTATATTCTCGAGGGCCTTAAATAATTTTTCGTGTTGCACTCGGTCGAATGCTTTTTCGAAATCTACAAAGCATATATGCAGGTCCTTATGCTGATCATGACATTTCTGAGTGAGTATCTGGAGACTAAATAAGGCCTCGCGCGTTCCTAGACCACTTCTAAATCGGAACTGTTCCATCCCTAGGGCAGATTCACACTTTGGATGTATTCTGTTATATAAAGTCTAGTCAAATCAAATTCTACTACTTTTCGTTTAAGCTCGGTTTTTATAAGAAATAAGGATTGCTTATTTTTTTAAGCACATTGGACTGAAGCAATTATCTGAATTATCCCAATGCTGACCTGGTCAATACTATATTAGATTTGACTGCGTGTGTCCATATTTCTACATATAAAGGCGTTATCAAATCGTCACTGCTACGTTTTGTTTCTTCTGGGCCATCTTCAACTATTTTTTTAAACACGGACCAGTGGTTGTTTGTTAAAATTTCGGTAGGGCACTGAACGACCAGTACATTGGTATATCATATGTCAACTTTTGTAAGACGTTTTGAGAGGAAAAGTAATCATCAACTTCATTGTCCTTAACGTCTAAACTATATGTTATAAGGGAACATGGGAATGCAAAACTTTGAAGTAAATCAAGATCGATCTAATCAAATACACAAATTTGTATCTTTTCTTGCTTTGCAAATTACAAAAAGCATAAATTTTGCAATAATTAATTACTATAAAAGCTTAAATAAAATTTAAAAAATGTCTCTTTGATTGCTAAATTAACATAAGCAATTTCTTGAAAAAATATACAGTCTTTTAGCAACAATTCAATTTACAACAAAAATAATATAATGTTGCATAATTGATTTTACAACGGGGAAGAGTCTGGTGATTGCGTAGTTGAATAGTTCCTCTATGATTGTTATATTCTGGATCGTTAAATTTACTATCGCACAGGCTCACAAAATGGCGTCGAAGAACAGCAATTTTTAAAAATAATAAAATGCTTAGAGACCAAAATTTCGCAAAAAACGTATTAAAAAAAAGTTGATGATGCTCCACAAGAAATGAAACATAGTGAAAATTTGAGGACACCTTGTTGTGTCAAAAAACTTCATTTTTTGATATTTTTGAAAATAAAAATGGAACAGGCATTTCTGGTTTTCCTTGTATAACTTTGGAACTGTGTATTTTTTCGCTAGGTGGTCCAATGGGCTCAAAAATACCTAACTTTTTTCCACTTAGTAGTGTTTGAATCTCTTACTGATAGCAATGTTATCCCTTCATATGTGAGACACCCTATATATATATATGTATATTATTTTGTTCGAAAACCTGCCTGTTCTTTTGAAAAAAAAATGCAACAGTTTTGTTAAGCGTGTTATGATAATTGTGTACAACTTATAAATGTGATCTTATAAGTTGATCTCTCTGTAATTTCCAGATCTTTTTTATTTGGTAGGAAGGCAAGTGTGTTCGTACATTGAAATGGTGTACTGCCTTCAAATACACATTATTTATTTAACAGAGAGAGACATTGTGTCCTTATTTGTATTACTATCTTCGTCTGTCATATTCTTCATTGCTGGTTAAGATTTTTTGGGATATAAGTGAAATATTTTATTGTGACGTGTTGAGTACGAGCTTCAATACTTGGTATTATTTATTTTTGGTATTCACAACCTTGCCATCTTTATTTTTGACTTATGAATACCCTTGTTCCTTACCATTACCGTTTCTCATATACCGATGATATCCCTTCATATAAATCATGCTGTAAATATGCAATTTTTATTTCGTGCTTTAGTATTATTATCGACACTAAGCAAGTATATATATGTTCCTTATAAATGATTCTCGAGAAAAAGTATCTATGCGGTATAATTCAGTTCCTAATAAGTTATATAACTAAGATGTACCTCACAAGGGACTTCATTATTTCATCCGTCAATTTATCATACCGCAAATGACTTCTATCTAATTCTCTATAGAAAACGAAACAATTTCGCAAAGCAGTCAATTGGATGCAAAAAATCTCCCGTCTCGCCGACCAATCTGTTCGCAACCATTATAGATGTTCCGTCATTGAAAGCGACGTTCGACAAATTACGTCCTTTGAGAAACGTGAGACCGACCATATTTTTCTAGACGGAAATATTGTCGTCATATTTCGAGATTCGTTTCGTTTTCGGCTTGTGCTAATTATTTTTTTTCCTTTTGGCTATTTTTGTTTGAGCCAGACACACTAACATATTTTTCGGAACACAAAACGATGAGTTATGGGGTATGTTTGAAGTCAGGGGAAAAGGTATCCCGCGAGAAGCCACATAAATTCTTGAGGCGTACTAATGAAGCTTTTACGCTGTCTTAAAGGTTTTTTTATTATTGTTTCTGATATGAATACGGTTATTTATGAATTATTTTAAAAATTTTGAAAGATTTTTAGGTTTATTTGTGAATTTCACAACTTTCAAGGTCGAATTATGTTTGGATTTTTTATTGAACTGTTAGTTGTAGCAGAGATTAACTTAAAATTATAGGACTACAGACCCTGTAAAGACCTACTAACTTCCCATTGAGGCTTCAAAACCAAAAATAAAACTGTTACATTTGTATACAAAGGTAACAGTTTTAATTTAATTTAATTAATTGATGCTTAAGATACTATGACATTCCTAACCAGAGAACTGACAATGTTCTCAACGTTTTTGCCACAGGACACACCAAAGCTAAGTAATACTATTTTCTTCTTCTTTTCGTAATTTAGAATTTTCTAATCTAGGAGTAGACGTTGACTATCTTTTTAGATATTGTTAAGAGAATTCATCCGATAGCTGGTGCAATCGGCCATCAACCAATTCGTAGAAGGGACATTCTTCCGATACTTCTGGGAATCCAAAATGTTTTGTCTCTCAACAGGCCGACCGCTGCCGTTACTGGGTATTCCCTTGAAGCTTCTAGAACACATGAAAGAAGTCTCCCGATGGTTCGTTGACTTGCCAGAATAATTCCGAGAGAAATATATAAATACGGACAGCTGGCGATGCATTCATTCAGTATTCGACAGGCGTATATTTAAGTAGGGATAAATTGTAAATAGTGCAGTGAATATAAATTGTGTTAAAGTTGTAGAAATAAATTAGAGTGAGTTGGTCTGTGTTTTTAAATAAATCTAAGAACTGAACCCGAGTATGAAAATAAAAACATCACAATATTATCACACTTGTGCCAAATTCACACAAATTTCTGAAATATGGTTTTAATGACATTGAAGTTTTGTGATTGTTTTGAGCAGTAAAACAACTAAAGCTGCCTTTTTCCACCTTCCAAGCTTACAGAGATATTGTGGAAAGTTATAATTGTGAGAATTGGGTATTTAAAACGATACAGTGAAATTTATATTGGAATGGTTCCTTAATTTCCCTGATTTGTATGTTATGGATATTCTCCTTGTGAAAAGATAGGAATAATGTTTGTTCAAATGTACGTATAGCTATTTGTTGTTCTGTCGATCAGATGGAATATTAATTTCTTTAATATGGAGTCATAGCTGTTGTCAAGGTAAGAAATGTTTATGGGTTAACATTTTACACAAGCAGTCGTCTTTTTCTTCATAGCAGTTCTATGTGGTGCAAGCAAGAATACAGGGGACTCGAAGATAAGTTTTAAAATATAAATAATTTGGTCAAGAGAGAGTTGGACTCGCATACTAATGGTTCCGTACCACCTTTGAGATTTAATACAATGTAAATTAATTAAAGTATTGTTATATACTCCGTGGGTGCAATTTAAAATTTAAAAACTAATTTTCACTCTCACTTTGAAGAAACTTTTATTTACATCAAATATACAGAACAGCTGATTCGAATATCACAATAATAATTCAACATAAACTCTTCGCCGCACTAACTCTAACTGCCGCTCCTATTAAAACCAGCATCGAATCTTCTCGTACAATCCATTATCAATTCTTCCGTTGCCGAGCTATTTCGAGATTAATTTTTTGTCCTCTCAGCGATCGATGTCGTCTTGGAATGCAACCAGAGCCGGCTTAGGTAATTTTCGATACACCGCCCCCCTCTAATTCTGATCGTCCCGGTCAGAATCATCCTCTCTATGGTAGGGAGCGAGTCGATCTAAATGGACCACCTTCAACTTAGCCCTGGGGTTTCGACGGATCCGGTAGACAACGTCATTAAGCCTCATGACCACCTCGTATGGACAAACCCAGGCGGGTGTAATCTTTGGTGATTTACCCTTGCTTTGTTGGGGGTTGTATAGCCAGACTTTGTCCCTCTCTTGGAACCCGACTGAAATGGAATTGAGGTCTTTCGCGTCTTCATCCGGTCACTGGTGCCCAACATCTGCGTTTGGGCTAATTCGTGTATTGCCAGCATGTTATGTCGGAGCTGATCGGCATAATCGTTGATGTCTTGGGAAGCTCTTTTCCGAATAGAACCCTGACTGGAGTCAGGCCTGTACTTTATGTACGGCTGAGCGATATGCCAACAGGAATAGGGGAATATGTTCATCCCAATCACGCTGGTTATTGCTGACGACCTTGGATAGGTGTTGTTCAGTCGTCTGAATGATGTTTCGCAATCCTGATTCCAACGGAAGGTCTGTTGCTCAGTGGTCTGCCGATGTAGAGGCGCGGCAATGGTGGCAAATCCCTCAACAAATCGCCTGTAGTAGGAACAGAGGCCCAAGAAGTTCATGCTTGTCTCTTGGGACTGGGCAATCACGGATGGGTTCTATCTTGTCCTCGTTGGTGCGGATTCCTGACTCGGTAAGGACGTGGCCTAAATTTCGTTACAGTATCTAAATATTTTTCTAATATTCCTGTTTCAGACCAGCAGAGAATTAGTGCATTTTCTCATATTTACCTAAATATTTTTTAAACTATAGGTTTTAAATATATACTTTCATTCTCATACATACATTTGTTACATGATTCGCTTGATTTTTATAAAAATAATTATTTTATTTTCTAATTTGGCACCCAAAATGAAGACTAGGATTTTCGCTTTATTTTACCAATAAGCGTAATAATGTTTTGTCTGAATTTTAGGCTTAGTAGTTTGGAGGATAAATGGGAGAATGAATAAAATTTTAAATAATAAATTATTAAATCTGTTAAACAAATTAATTATAAATGCAAGTAGTATATATTTATATATATATATATATATATATATATATATATATATATATATATATATATATATATATAAAGAAGAATATTTATGCTGATTCCTTTCATTTAAGTTTATAAATTACTATTAGAAGTTTTGTTATAGTTTTCTTAATGGTTCGACTTTTGTAAATTTTTTAATAACCTTTTTTACAAATAATAAAATATGAAAAAAAAATATACCTTTATTTCTCATTCTTCCAGGGTATATATTAATCATGCATTTGAGAAAAAAATCATTTAATTCTAGAATTTGGCCTCCAACTTAATATCAGGGTTTTATAAGTATTTCAAGTTCAACTATAATTCTATTTTCGTTAAGAGACTGGCGTACCCTGGACGGGGTGGGGCTCGATAATCGTAAACTAATTAGTACATTTTTTTGGAATAATTGTTTAGCCAAAAAGTGGTTTGGGGCGAGAAAAAATTAAAACAAAAGTTTGATTGCTTTTTTATTTACTCAGGTTTTCGGAAAGATTTTTTTCCATTTATTATTTGTATTTTTAATTATTTTAAATTTAAATTCTAGGGCAGGAGGGTGGAGGATTTAAACCCGCAAAAATCTCCTTGGGTCCCTGGTGCACCACTGTTTTGGGACTCTCAAATATTAAAAGGAACAATAGAGATTGTCCTTAACTATTTTGCCAAAATTATATAACAGTTTTTTCGTTGTTCAAAAGGTTCATTTGTTTTAGAACATAAGTTCTCTAAGCGTTCTGGAAAGAAAACACTAATCCCACTTTTTGACATTTTTTTAATTTTTGACATCGCGATCGTATTCTTCTAATAAAGTACAAGATCTTCAATAAATGTTACAATTTTGCCTTCAGGGGTAAAGCTTTCGAAATAGCACAAACTGATCTCCAATATTATACTAGAATCTCATGTTATCTGATATGTGGGGTCATTTAAGTTGCTTATAAATGAATTTAACTTATTTTTAAAACAATTACATGTTAAAATTTAATATATTTATTGGTTTGGACATTATTCAATGTTTTGCGAAATTCTGGCCCATAGTGCGCCGTATTCAATCAAATATTATGTTGTTTCAAATGTGCGGATTTGCATATTGGACTTTTAGCATAGAAAGTAGTTAATTTTGCAATTTTTTAGAGTCGTTTACGAACATGTCGATAATACGGAGGATAATACAAAACCGCTAATGTTCAATAATAACAATAAACAATTATCATTATTATTTCAACAACGTTTGTCGGTCACGACACCAATTCCAATTTTATTCTCGCTATCGCCGAGTCAAGAAATATTTACCTAATGCAGAACGTTGTTAATTAATGCACTAGTTAATTTAAATCCCACCGTGTCGGCAAAAGTTTAGTTTCGTTTTGCAACATATCTGTTGCTTGAGTTACGTAACATCGTCTTGTCTAAGAGTAACCTAGTTTACAAGTTGTTCTACTAATGAAAGAAATATGAAATGTTTTTAAAATGCCGACAGCTGATAAAGTATCTAAAGATTAGGAATACCTTTATTGTGATAGCAGTTTTTGAGCTATGTGAGAAAATTTAAGAATGTTTGCCATTACAAAGATTCTTTTAAATTAGGTTCGCAGAATAGATTTGCTAACTGATATTTCATTTGTTGTGTGAACTAACTAACTAACTAAGGAAATTAGAGTTAGCAAGAGGCGGGCTCCATGGTTGACGGATAACTTAAAATTAATTCTTAAAGAAAGAGATAAAGCCCTTACTAAATACAAACAAAATAAAACTACAGAAAACTGGAATATTTACAAGGATAGACGTAATTTTGCCCATGCGTCCATAAGACGAGAAAAGGCCGCCTATTTAAAAAGGATTAGAGGCTGATAAAACTGGAAAGAAACTTTGGAAGGGGCTAAATGATTTCAACATTAAAACAACTAATAACTCAGAACTGCCTCCTAACCTCTGTCAGCCTAATACGATTAATGATTACTTTATAAGCATTTTTGGGAAGTCAAATGCATGTGTTAATAAAGTAAATTATTATCATAACCGTAAGTTTTCTAACAACATCTTTAATTTTTTTCTTGTAGACAGAACCACTGTACAAAACATAATTAACAATATACGATCCAATGCTGCTGGTAGGGATGGCATTACTTTACATATGTTACGCCTTTGTCTGCCCACAATTTTGGACCACATTACAAACATAGTCAATAGTTGCTTGGAGGTAGGCTACTTCCCTAGATCTTGGGGTGAATCAATAGTGACTCCTATTCCGATCCAATCCAAAAACTGTACAGGATTTACGATCTATAAGTCTTCTGCCAATTATTTCAAAGGTGCTGGAAAGAGTGGTACATGCCCAAATAATCAATTACCTATGTGGATCAAATATCTTACCTGCACATCAGTCTGGATTTAGGAAAGGGCACAGTACTGCAAGTATTCTACTGAATGTCACCGATAACATAATTCGAAGATTAGATAAAAAATTAGCAGTTATATTGGTTGCACTGGACTACTCTAAGGCTTTTGATGTAATCGATCACGATCTACTTGTTGCTAAATTGCGTTACTTTGGTTGCGATGATATTGTCGTGTCATTTTTTAAATCTTACTTGTGGAAGCGTTCGCAATGTGTGCGCATTTTAAATGATTATTCGGACTCAAAATTTATAACATCAGGTGTGCCACAACGCTCCATACTTGGGCCACTTGTTTTTTTAATGTATACAGCTGATCTTCCGAGTGTGACAACTAGTTCTGATATTCACATGTACGCTGATGATAGACAGGTTGTCCACTATTTTGATCCTCGAGATGTGCAATTGGCCACACAAAATATTAATTCAGACTTACTGAAGTTTATGCAGTTTTCAAAAGATCATAATTTGCATATAAATCCCGATAAAACTAACGTTTTACTTTTCGCTAGCCGGAATCAACGTCATAACATTGAAGGTAACCTAAGTATAAAATTAGATAACGCTGCTCTTGAGTTATCAGGCAGTGTGAAGAATTTGGGTCTAATTGTTGACACATCGCTTAGATTTAGGGAACATGTTAGCAACCTACTGCAAAAATGTTACTTGCGATTACGCATGCTTTATATTCATAAACATATTTCAAGTTTGAACTTGAGGAAAAAATTATCAGAGTCCCTAGTTATTTCAATAATAAATTACTGCTTAATTGTATATTACCCCTGCTTATATAGATATTCTCAGTATCGACTGCAGCGAATACAAAATACATGTTGCCGTTTTGTTAACAATTTGAGGAAATACGAGCATGTATCTGAACCGTTATACCGACTTAAGTGGCTGAAAATTACCAAAATGTTTAAGCTTCATTTTGTGGTGTTTTTATACCGTTTATTTAAATCGCACATACCTGGCTATTTATTTGAGAAACTGATATACAGAAACTCAATTCATAACCACTATATTAGGTTTAATAATCTTACCATGCCCCATCACTCCACCGCCTTGTTTGAGCGTTCTTTTACTTATCAGGCTGTCCATTTTTTAAATAAGTTTAACCCCATTTTGACAGGTCTCTTTTTGTTTATAGGAGTGAATATAAGAAATTATTTTTGGAACAACAATTTGCTGTTTGACGATTGTAATTAGTTTTAGTTTTAGTATAAGTGGTTCTAAACTGGAAGGTTAAGAGTTAAAGAATAGCTTGTAGCTAATCTTCGCCTCTCCAATGCAAAGTATGATTGTAATTTGTTGAATAAAGACGATTTATTATGATTATTATTATAAATTCAAGTTCAATCTTTATTTACTAACAATATGGAATGTACTTACGATCGCCTACATTAATTTTAGTTAAAATATTGACGAATATTCTGTTATTTGGCATCGTCTTTGGATTGTTCTTTCCCAAGAAACTGTCTTTTTCTCCTAAACTAACGTGATCAGGAACATTTGCCGTAAGGTGCGTTCACACGATGGGTGATCTTTCCGGGTTGTCTTTTTACTTATTTAGTTTGGGTGGTAATTTCTTGATTACAAGCAACGCGCCAGGAATGGGGCTCCGCCGATCTAATCCCGATGACACCCTTTAAATATCTAATGATTTTTGGGCTTAACCATTAGCCGGTTTCTGTACAGTAGTTTTCTGAACAATAGTTGTGGTATCTCTGGTTTTTATTTTGTTCTGTGTTCTTTGGAAATAACACCACATAAACTTCAAATTTCGTAAATCACAATTTGGGTGGTTCGTGACCATAATATGCTTCAATCACTTAGGAATATTACCCAGAAAATACATATCTTAAATCGTTATTATTTTTGAAATTTTCATTATCCGACCAGTAATCTCTTTCGCTGGGTGAAATAGTGTAACCACTAGACATTACGAAGATATATTGGTGAGATGTCGCCGATAGTTTTGTCTCTTTATCAAAATAAGACATGTACTTAGAAGTATTGGCTTTTATAGTGGAAATATATATATGTATATGGTAAGTACTTAGCAGATTTGCACGAACAAATAAGTTTATGCTCTGATATAATTTTGTATAGTTTCATGAAGAACGGTATGATATTTCTAAGATTGGGTCAATAGTAATAGTAAGATAATAAACTTATAAAATCAATCAATATAAAGATTTGGCAATGCGAAATACTTTACCACCAGTTCAAAATATAAACAAATATTAACAGCAAAATCAACTGTTTTACAATATCTATCTCATAATCTTGTAAAATATTACTAAAAAAACATACTCAGTTCATGAGGTAAAGACCCTCAATATAATATCAAAGATAAACAACGATCGGTGAGTAATCTCGGTAAAGAAAGACCGGAGATAGCTTTTCACAATACAGCAAAGAGCCCTTATTTCAAAACAGGTACAATCTTAAGTTTATCCAAGATTGCAAACATATTGATAGCTTACATGAAAACGGAAAAATGGAGTTACATCTCCGCAACATAAAAACTGAATTTAAGTCTTTTATTTTGCGCAGTATAGGAAAGAGAAAATATGGTCTTCATTTCCTTTGATCAGATCAAAAAAATTAAAAAGCATGTTCTCACAATCCAAAGTTGTTTATCTGATTATTTATGAACATGATTTTGAGGATGTAATTAAAAGGTGTAGTTCAATGATACGCCCTCATCTTTCGCATTTAGTAAAAGGTAACGGAAAATTGGGTCATATAAAATATTTCTGTGGTAAAGAGAGAAAAATTTGAGCTTTTGATTTCATTTGGCTATTGTTATACTTTCTATGGTCTGTTATAAATAGTAAAGATGACATTATACAAACTAAAAAGTGGAAATGGATTTATATTTCGAGATTTACACTTTATTTTATAAACGACATGTGTTTCGGCATACAATGCCTTTATCAAGTTTCACAATCTACAGGATGATATTTTTTCGGGAACACTGTCCACTGTTGTCCTTCACAACTTTTTTTTGGTGAGCCACTGGTACTTTGAAAAATTGTAAAGAAAAGCTGTGTTGTTATACCAAACTTTATGTTCTCTTGTAGTTTTGTCGTATCTACTACCGGTTTCGAGAAAAAAATTTTGAATGACGCATCAAATGAAACTCCTGTGTTTTGAAAATTAAAGATGGTTGCATTTTAATATCAAAACATGCCGAATTTTACGAATTCCGAAATGGCTGACATGCATTTCATGTATGGTCTTGCAAATGGTAATTCAAGAGAAGCTAAGCGTCTTTACATGGAACGCTATCCCAATAGAGTGCTGCCTGGTCATCGGATGTTCTCTAATATTTACAGGCGTCTTTCAGAAACTGGATCTTTTTCTGCGAAAAATATTAATGCAGGTAGACCACGAAGTGTGAGAACAGCACGACTCGAAGAGGCAGTGCTGTACGAAATAGAAGAACATCCAGGAACCAGTACAAGAAAAATTACCTTAAATACAAGTCATCAAGTTGTTTGGCGGATCTTGCAGGATTCTTTGCTCTATCCTTATCACATTCAGAGGGTGCAGGCGCTCTTGCCTCGAGATTGTCATCCAAGAATTATTTTTTGTCAGTGGCACCTCAACAGACTATTGAACAATCCTCATTTTGATTGCCAAATCCTATTCACTGATGAAGCCTGTTTCTCAAGGACTTCAATCATACATTTTCATAATGAACACATATGGGCTGAGGAGAATCCACATGAAATTGCAGAAGCTTATTTTCAAGAGGAATTTTCATTACATGTGTGGTGTGGTAATATTGGCGATTATTTGATTGGTCCTTTCTTTTTGCCAGGGCGACTTACTGGTCAATCATACAGACATTTTTTAGAGAACGATTTGCCCTTGTTATTGGATGATATACCTCTTATGATGCGACGTGAAATGTGGTTCATGCACGACGGTGCTCCTGCTCATTTTTCACTTTTGGCTAGGGAGTATTTGAACGAAAATTATGTAAACAGGTGGATTATACGAGGTGGACATCAGCCATGGCCCGCCAGATCCCCAGATTTAAATAGTTTAGATTTCTTTCTATGGGGCCATCTGAAATCTCTAGTGTACATAACGCCAGTGAATAGCGTAGACGAACTGAGAAATCGTAGGCGCGTTTGATACAATTAGGAATACTCCAGGAGTGTTTGAAAGAGTTCGATCGTCTATGAGAAGAAGAACAGAAGCTTGTATAAGGGTTGGGGGAGGACACTTTCAACAATTGCTGTAGTTTAGTTCCTTTGTTGTTATTTAGTTTTTTTATTATGATTAATTTCTGAGTTGTACGTTTCTTGAAGTAATAATTTTTTTTTGATGATTATACCAGTTTATCGAATCTTTAAGAATCATTGCTAGATTAATAATTCAAATTTTTTTTCTCGAAATCGGTAGTAGATACGAAAAAACTACAAGAGAACATAAAGTTTGCTATAACAACAAAGCTTTTCTTTACAATTTTTGAAACACCAGTGGCTCACAAAAAAAAGTTCTGAAGGACAACAGTGGACAGTGTTCCCGAAAAAATATCCCCCTGTAGATTTGCCATCGAAATTGGCATGCCACAAGGTGTAAACTCTTAATTGTAATATCTATGCCAAATTTCATTTGAATATCTTGTGAAGTGCAGATACTATTAGAAAAAAACTTGAAAAAAATTGAAACTTTAACACTCTGTATCTTGAAAACGAAACGTTTGCGGACCCATGTTTATGGGACTTTTTCTTCCTAAAACTATTCAAGGAATCTCCCCTTTTCGTTTGTACCTCCAATTTAGGAACACCCTGTATATTTGTTAGAAGAAATAATTTTGGGATTCTCGATCCCCTTGTGCATTTTTTCGTTTTAAACGATCTAGACAATTGTTCATTTTACAAGATTAGTTTTAGAATGAAAGTAGTTGATGTTGGTCATGTACCAGAAATGTGACCCAGTTGATTTTCCGAACATCGCCTGGAGAGAATTATGACATCCTGGAATGGGTAACGGAGATTGTTGTGCTTCGTATTTAGAATGATTTAGTGGTACATCGTTCATATCCGGCAATCGGTTGGGCGTACTACGCGGGATGTTCTAAGCCGGGATTTATAGTAATGTTTATTGGGTACATGCACCATATACGGAACGCTAGATTGAGCACGAATGATATATAAATTGCTCGCAATGCTCGGCATGATTTTCAGGTGTAATTGTAAAAACGTTTATTACTGTTGGAAATTGTGTAATTGGGTAGAAACTGCTCGAAACAACTAAATAGTTTAAATGTTATATAAAAATATATGTTGTCGGAAAACCCAAACTGTTGACGTCATATTTGCGGTAAAATTATTAGGAATTTAATGACCGGTTTTATTGTATGAATCAGGAATAATAGGCAAATGGAAATGTAGAATTGTTTTAGACTTTTTTTAGGTAATATTCGCTTAAAAAATATGTCTATGATTCTATTTTGTATAATACAGTAAAAAATAATTATAAACTAGTCGGTTCCTTGGTTTATATACAGGGAGGCCAATCAAAACGAAACGAAACCGATATTTTATAAACTGTTCACATAGTTCCGACCAGTGGAGTTTTATAACCCGAGGGAAAAGTTTTTGCGCATATTATCAGCCTTGTCGTAATCAAAATATCTGTTTAACGCATCTAAGTTTTGCGAATTTATTGGGAATATAATGGTAGAACAGTAAAAAGAAAAATGTTATTGCTCCGTGGAAAAATGTAGAAACCACTTGAATTTTATATTTGGAAAATTTTTCACGTATTTTTGACTCACCTCAATCTCCCCTAGAAGTCACCCACAATGCCTTTTCAATGCCTAACGACTTTTGTAAATAAGTCAACACGAATACCTTTTGAATACATTTCACGACATTGTTTTGATTTGTTTTTGTTCAAAACAGTCCCGGACATTAAGAAGCATTTGTGGTGTAATGACAATTCATCAATGATCCGCTGAATTCAATTAATGACTGTAGCTGAGTTTTATAAATCGTATTTTTTAAGTAACTCTACAGAAAAAATATAATGGGGTCAAGTCAGGAGATCTTGCAGGCCACAGTCGATCCTAGGTGGTATACACGATATCTCCGATTTAAATACGCACCAACAGCAAGGATATAATGAGAAGGTGCATCATCTTGTTGAAATGATAACTTCTTCTAATAATTTCAGATACATTTTCCATTTCGATGGCCATAAGTTCCAATCCAGACGTTTAATTTCACAGGATGTTGAGTGTGAATCTGAGGGAATAAAATTGGATTTTAGTCCGATCCATATCTACAATTGTATCTATTAATAAATCCTTTAGATAAAACAAACGAACACATATCGAAAACACAACACCACATTCGCAATATTTACTATTCGATTAGTCATAATCTCGCAAAATTCCATACGTCTCTGAAAGTCGTCTTTGTTTCATTGTTGTACAAGATGAATCCTGCAGGGGTAAATTTAATAAGTCTTTAAATTTACACGAAACCCCATAGGAGATATGCTACACCCTAAAGGTAATTTACTGATGCGTAATGTCGTTTCGGATAAAAATAAAGTTTAGCAATAGATCCCTGCGAGATACTGCATTGAAATAAATTAAATGTAAATTCTTTTTCTTTACTTCTATGTAAGGTAAAAAGCTACAATATTTATAAATTCTTTATACAGACAAAATTCCACAGGAACAGAAAAAAATTCAAGTTTTGACTGGTTGCAGAAATACTAGTACGTACTGTTTTGTTCAAACGATTAACAGTAGAAATTATTTTGAACTTTTTTGAATGATAACTAATTAATTGGTACATAAGTTAAAATTTCTTCTCAACAAATGAACGGGTTTAAAGTTTTTTTTTTCATTTAGCAATACTAGAGAAATCATTTATTTTCCATTGTTCTTCCCTTGTTTTCCCAAAAACAGCAGCATTAAATTCGCAAAATTAAGATGCGTTGAACATATATTTTGGTTATCTTTAAACAAAGGTATACCCATTTAAGATTTTCGAGTTGGGGGAAGGGGAGTTGAAGTTAAGTGTTTTGTTTTGACTGGCCCACTCGATAGATTTGGTTATTAAGATCATGTGGTTACGGAACTAGAAATAGACGATTTTTTTAAATGAAATTTACGACACGCTGTGTTAAATGCCACAGCTCCATTGCTAGATAATCCTAGTAGACCATGGAATCCAGTTCATAAAACGGACAAAACAACTCATATTTTGTTTTATTCTAAAAAATTTTACACAAAACAGGTAGCCAAAAGAGTAGGCAGGCAAAAAGTACGGGTGAAATTTGAACAGACAATGCAATTTAAACCAAGACGGGTCTGAATTTTTAACGCGACATGGATGAAACCACAAAACAAAATGATGGATTCTTAGAATTTTCGTTCGTTAACCACAGAACATAGAGGCCGGTGTTTTTATTAGTGGCGAATGTTTAACAAGTCTAGATTTCTCAGTCAAATTTTCCCCTAAATTTGGGTGTTGATAGCAATGGGCTTAGTTATTAGATTGGTTAGAGAAATAAATTGGCATGCATTTTTTCGCGATGTGTTAAGGATGGTTGTCATGTAATTAAATAAAATTTACTCGTGTTGGTGTTTAAATTCCGAACATGTGGGCAAAAGAATGAATATAATGAGTAATATTGCTATGTAATATAATCAATGATAACTTAAATAAACTCGAAAAGCTTGATGTATCCATATAGTGTTTTAACTATTACTATTTTAGGTTAGATAGATAAAGAGATTCACAGATAGATCGATAAATACGTCTGCCTAAATCTTTAAGTAGTTTTCAATTAGGTTTCTCAAGATTAACTTTGCGGTTTCCAGCAATCTTACTATACTGAGTGTCTCGCCTTTACGTATTTTTCTATTTCTCAATATTGCCATTTAAGCACGTCTTCTAGTTGATTTATAACTGCTTAACCTTTTCAAAAAGAGAATATAAAAACCTTCAAATTTCTTATAAATATAGATTATATTCATATTTTATCCCATACAATAAGAAGCTTGCAGTAATTTTTAGGTACACTTTATATTAATGTAAAGTTATTTGTGTGTTGTCACCATCACCTTCCTAGTAAATATTACTTATGACTTGATACATTTTTTTGTCCTGCGTTGAAATATATTTTGACTCAAGGTAATGACAAATTATGACAGGGCATTTATTTAGTTGCCTACGAAAACAGAGAATCTTTGCTAGATATTTATTCATAATGCAGCCTTGCAAATATGTTATTTTCAGAAGGTTATGTCACTTTTAAAGTACATTGCAAAGAATTATTTTGGTAAAACAATTTAATTTCTATATAGCGTAACTTTTGATTTTTATACCTGCGGTACTAGATTTTAAAAACCTTCATTTGAATGTGATATATTGATATCCTGGAATATTTTAACGGGAAACTTATTGAGTGCTGTATAGTCAGTAGAGACTCCAAATTGGTCTCTTTGTTGTTCCACAAAATTCCTCGATGGTATTATAGTTCATGGGCTGTACATTATATGTATGTTCTTGAATAAGCTTACATTTGCTAGATGGTAGTATATATTACTTTGTCACTATATTCTTAATATAAAGGGTACAGGCTTGATTACAGCAGCCAACAAAAAAAAACAAAGTTATGGGAATTTTACCAGTGACATATGGTTTTCCATATATTTCTGCTTCCTGAGATCGAATCCACAGTCAGTTTTGCTTTGTCATCCTTCAGTTTTCCATAAATAGCTGACAACCTTCAGATTCGCATATAACTTTCAGAAAAATGGCTAATTTTAAGAATTTAAGGGTGATTAACTAGCTATGGATTGGAGTTCAGGAGGCAAAGATTCGTACATCGAAAACCGTAAGTCACATGTAGAGTTTACATAACTTTTTTGGCTTTTTACATAAATATTAAAGCTCTATATTACTTTGTCTGTTCACTGGTTTTTCTCCCCTTAGAATTTTTTCCTGCAACAGATAAGTATTTAAAAATTGTATATGTACAACAAAGTGTAGTAAGGCAATTTCGTAAAATTGCCCGGATTACTGGCAGTCTGTAAAGAGATTCTTCCTCACAGTTATTCTGAGAGAAAGAGATATCTACAAAATGATCAACCAATATTTCTGTATATAAGTAATGTATTGTATACTGTGTAATACTTGTCTGTGTTTGGAGACGTTTCATTTCCGAGTCTGGAGTCGTTGTCAATCGTTTAGTGTTGTTTTCAAGGTTTTTTTCTAAAAAAATTTGACACTGACAATTTGTCGTTTGGCAATCACTTGACAGTGACAGTGTTGTTTATCATCATGATGATAAAAAACACTGAAATCGGGGCACCTTCAGTCGACCTTCATTTGGACTGGAGGAATTTATTGCTAACAGAGCAAAAAAACGGTAACCTCAGCGTCAAGTGATCGCCAAACGACAAATTGTCTGTCTCAATTTTATTGACAAACAACAAATTCAAGATTAAATGAAATTTTTTTAGAAAAAACCTCGAAAACAACACTAAACGATTTACAACGACTCCAGACTCGGAGTTGAAACGTCTCCAAACACAGATAAGTATTACACAGTATACAATACATTACTTATATACAGGAATATGGGTTAATCATTTTGTAGACAATTCTTTCTCTCAGAATAACTGGGGGGAAGAATCTCTTGCCAGTAATCCGGGCAATTTTACGAAATTGCCTTACTACACTTTGTTCTAAATATACAATTTTTAAATTGCATCTGTTGCAGGAAAAAATTTTGAGGAGAGAAAACCCAATGAACAGACAAAATAATTCAACAATCCTTTCGAAAGTTCTATATATAAAGACAATTGGAGAGTGTAATTCACAAAACTCGTAGATTGCAATTATAGACAATTCGTGCCATTTATTACAATTAATTTGTGAAATTCTGAAAACAATCATAAATGTTATAGTTCAATTTCCCTTTCATCAGTTGATGTGTTAAAAGCTATATTTGATTGGCCTACAAATACTGATAGACCCAGACCAGCAGTGATACGTTTTCTTGATGAACTTAAGGTGGGTTCAGACGGCTCGGGGTTCGGCTGGTTAAGCCACCCAAGTTGTTTCTGTACTCTTTCCAGCGTGAATTTACTTTGTAAAGGATTTTCATAGTAACTATAAAGGTGACTGGATAAAATATATACACCAGCACACTGGAATTCAGTTTTACATGTTACTATGTCGTTTACCTTTCGCATATAAATAAAAAGTCATCAATAATTCAAATTCTTATGCCTCGTTTCAACATGTCCGTCTTCTGTGAATCAGTCGAAAGAACAAATTTAAGGGTATTTCAAAAAACAGTTCACGGTTATTAAGTGTCATATTACTAAAAAACTTCAATGGATTGAAGTACTGGGTACGCTTGCTTGCATTCGGATTTATTTTTATTTTATTACCTTTTATTCCATTATCATTACTTTTGACCTGGCAGTTACTGAAATTTCCTACCAGCAAACCATCCCAAACTATAATGGATTTACTGCCATCTACCGGTTCTAATGGTTATACTTGATTTGAACCAAACACCCTAGCGGTTTTGGTTAATACCAGTGACACTTTCGATAAACAAAAACAAAACAATTGAATATATGATTTTGACGTAAAGTAAAATGTCAAAACACAACGACTGCCAAAGAAGCGCAGGACCAAAAGTTATAAACGGTAGATCACTGTAAATCGGCGCATCAATCAAGTCGCGCTTTTGAAGTTACCGACCTCTGAGGGATACGACTTATCGATCGAAAAATACCACAATACATTACTCTAGCACCTAACGAAAGCAAAACATGGTAAAGAGTGATCAATAATATCTTACATCCTCGCAAAAATACCTATAGTTGATGGAATAGAATGAATACATTCACAAAAAAACACCTTTTAAATTATGGTGCGAAGCAAGTGGTCGTCTTCACGTACGACGGTCTTGAGAAGCCGAAGCATAGACTCTAGCAAAATATGATAAAATACGATTTATCTATGCCACAAGTAATAAGTTAATTTATTATTGAGAATGTAAAACTTATTTCAGAAGATAGAAAGAAAATGTACGCATATGCTAAACATTTTACATTTCAAATTATTTGTTCCATTTTGGTCAGGTTTCTAACCAATTTTACAAGCAATTTACTACGACTGTCTCGTACCAACCAACCACAAGCAATAGGAATATTTTCTTTTAAAAAACATTAAACATTTACCGCCAATGTGTATTTCTTTGTACTCTTCAAAGAATACCAAGTTTCTCCGACTGTTACTATCACTGTATCACAATCGTCCGCGTAGGTGGCTGTTAGTGTACACATCCGCTTCAAAACGCCAATCTCATGCATAAATACAGTAAGTCGATACTGCTACGTGTCCTGCATGTCTTTTGACCTATTGTTTCGACGCTGTTCTATTAGGACGTTAGAGTATGGCTGCTTTGCATTATTTTAAAATAAAAATTCTTTTTCAAGAAAGAAGGTTATGATTTACGAGAGAATATATGTATGGCTTTTTATACCTTTGGTACGTTCTGTAAGCTAAAGGATTGATATATTTGGAATATGAGATCTTGTTACAAGGGCAGTTTGGTAAGTCGGTGACTTTTGAATGTCCCGCGGAGTAACTTTAAATTTAAAAATGCTCCCATCTCCTTCACGACAGGGCATAGATGGACTCGTGTTTAGTCGTTATAGCCAGAATCCATAAACTGGGTTATGAACTTCTATCTGCCATATTCTCCAGATTTACCCCCTGCGAATATTTCCTGTTTCGAAGGCTCAAGCCTGAATGAGTGGCTGGGCGGTGAGAGATAAGGGACAAACGCAGAGGAAGCCTATGATATGGAAGGAATAAAAAATGAAGAAACGCTGGACTAAATATGTTGAGCCAATTGGAGCCTATATTGAGAAATAAAATGTTGATTTGTCGAAAATAAATTTGTTTTCAGTCCCTGCTTTACACAGGGTAACTGTGCAATCAAAGAGGGTTGCTTATTTCAAATTTATAAGACTTATTTCAAATTTATAAGAAGTGCTTTTTTTACTGACTTAGGTACGGTGAACAAGTAGGTGGTAGACCAGGAGAATAGCCTAACAGGTCGAATCCAGAGTATCATTTAGCAACTAACAAGCAACAATTTCATAAGGGTGAGTTTTTTTTGATGATCAGTATAGGCATCTCGGAAACTAGCGGAGACAGAGCAATGGTTTAGTTGGGAAAGATTTGCAGTTTTACTGGCCAATTTAATGACACTTTCGGATTTTTGTAAAAAGTCATGGCTTACTAGATATTTTGAAAAAACGAAATTCTGTCGATTTAGTCAAATCCCTCTAGCTCCTTTGTTTTTGATTTTATAAAAAAAGTGTAAATATCAAAATTGAAGGGAATTGTATCCCGAATATGATTGTTATGTCCTCGTTTGCGTGACAGCTCTCGTTTTCGAGATATGACACAAACTTATCTTTTTTTGAATGGAAACCATAGTTGGCTATGACCCTATGATACCACACTCATAGGGGCTACTATTCTGGGGCCTTTTATCTATGACGAATCACTTACTGGGGAGCGCTACTTGCATTTCTTGCAATAAAGTTTTCAAAACAAGTTACATAATTTGAATTTGAGAACTCGTTAGAAATTGAGTGGTTCCAACATGATGGAGCACCTGCTCATAACTCGTTATTAGTAAGACAATACTTAGATAATATTTATCCAAACTCTTGGATAGGAAGAAATGGAACACGCGAATGGCCACTCCGGTCTCCCGATTTGGCAGTTATAGACTTCTATTTATGGGGTGCGTTAAAAAACAAAGTATACTAAAGAAAGTATGAGACAGTTGGTGACCTAAGTGAGGCGGTATTACAAGCAATTGAAGCAATTGATAGGCGGTCTGTGAGGAAAGCGGTAATATCAATCTTGAAAAGATGCAATTTTTGTCTAAATAACAATGGTGGACTTTTCGAACATAAATTGTAACCATTATTATGTACTTTATTTTCTTAAGTTTTTAGTAAGTATCTACTTATTCCGTTTTTTCGATATATCTGATATACTTAATAAAAAAATCGTTCAATGTAGTGAAAATAAGAGAGAAAAGCACCCATAACTCCGTTATTTTTATGAATAACTATATCGACTATTATATCGTTAAAAGCTCTAAAAATGTCCGATTTTGAGGTAATAGCCAACTATGGTTTCCATTCAAAAAAAGATAAGAGGACATGACAATCATATTCGGGATACAAATTCCTTCAATTTTGATAATTATACTTTTTTTATAAAATCAAAAACAAAGGAGCTGAGGGATTTGAATAAATCGACAGAATTTCGTTTTTTCAAAATATCTAGTAAGTCATGACTTTTTACAAAAATCCAAAAGTGTCATTAAATTGGGCCAGTCAAACTGCAAATCTTTCCCAATTTAACCATTGCTCTATCTCTGCTAGTTTCCGAGATCCCCATACTAATCATAAAAAAAAACTCACCCTGTATATATCGTCTACTCGCCGGGTGCCATTTTCACTTAATTTTCTTTTCACAATTCGCACAACTTTTTTTTTCTTCTCGACGTTGCACGTTATATTTCGTCACTTACAGAATAAATCCAATGCCATTTCAACTAAAAATAAACCACCTTCTCGTTTTTTAATAATAATAAATCTTATAAACATCTGGTAGTAACGTAAGGCTATTTTTTTCTTGGTGAATTTCGATAAATTATTGCTCAGGGACTTTGTTTATTCGATTTAAAAGATTCGGGGGAGTTTCGGCGCTTACGGTGGATGGAAATTTATTGCGTTCTGAAATGTGGAGATCAAGTTAAAACGCCTAGCGATGCCATTCTGTAATGTAGCGAAGCGGAAAGATGATAAATTGATTAATATTTGCAAAAAAATAGAAGGATCTGCAAATATTTTTCTAAATGGTTTGAGTATGCTTTTATTTTAGTGCTATATTTTCTTCTGGTGATCGATTAAAATTTTTATAGAGGTTCAAACCTTACAATTACAAAAAAAATCAGGTTTAACAGTGTTGTAAGTCTCTAAATACACAATAGATCTGTGTTTACTCAACTTGACGACTCACCAATCTAATATTATATTAATGATACATATAATAAAAAATTGCATAACCTGACTTCATAGCTGTGTTAATAGGGCTTTGTAGTGAAAATTCATTGATTCACTTGTACTACAAGTATGACCATTTTTTGAGCCTGTAACCAAAAAAAAAACACTTTTACAGAGCAAGGTTTGAAAATGACCCTAGACCGTGTGAATCTTGCAATTGGTCTTAAAGGTGTTTATTGAAAATTCCTGTAATCAATTCTACCACGTTAGTAGCTGGTGGTGTCACCAATTTTACTTTTGGACTTTCTTTTATTGAGCCAACAAAAGGACAACTGTGTGAATCTGGTAACAGGCCTAAGATTTTTGGAGTGAATTTTTTTATAACCGACTGAATGAGTATAGTACCCCGTTGAACCAGTTTTTATAAGGTTTTATTAAATTTCACTTGTTCTGTTGTCTGTAATTAAATTTTGCAAGTGATTTTAGATCCCTTGCATCAATTCCAAAATCTGATGCCCATGATGTAGATATCAAATTTAGTGTGCCAAACCCAACAAGATGGTGGATAAACTTTCCACATCTATCTGTATGATATGAGTATCAAAGAAATGGGTTTACTGAGAGAAATACGAAAACTAAAATGACGTCACTCTTAATTCAACATGATGGACGATCCAAGATGGCAGACAACATTTTTTCAGCTGAATATCAAATAAACGTTCCTCAAAGTTTCCTTGGACTTCCATCGTCTTGAAGTGGTTGATCTCACAACGTTTCAATAGCTGTATATCTGCTATCGTCATATATATATATATATATATATATATATTAAAATAGATTTTTATGAAAATTATAATGTAATGGAATTGATTTTAGAATTTAAATTTTCTCAAGGTCTTTTTTGTTTGGGTTCAAGTTCCAGATATTAAATAAATAAATGAATTCTATACTTATCTTATAAGTCTCTCTTTCTTCTTCGTTACACTACCACTTTTTAAAATTTTGAAATTATATTTTTCACTTTATTTTTCTGTTTTAAGTTTTCAAATTACTAATAAATAATTTTCAAATTATCAATCAATTTATTATTATCTCATGTCTGTTTAAATCCATTACAATATATATATATATATATATATATATATATATATATATATATATATATATACATATATAAACGGTTGGCTAAATTTAATATGACGGTTGACGGACAAGATTTTCTTATCTACCCTCATGATGTCGATATGAAATATAAGATATTGCTCAGAAAAATACAATGAGGTCACTTTATATTCAACATGGCGGCCGCTCCAAGATGGCGAACAATTTCTTTTACTGTCTCCCATGGTATGGGTATCAAATGAACGGGTGTGTCGAGAGTATATGAAATACTATTGGAGGTCTTTTTTTTCAAAATAAATAATGTGCAGTTATGATCACTATTAAACAACACACTGTAAATTAATGCCTATAAACCAACTAGAAAAATGGTAAAACATGGGGGTGCAAAAGTATTAGTTCGAAAAAACAAATAATGTGTTACTAGCACTTTTTGCGGTCCACCTTCTATATGAAAAACTTTAGGGTGTAAACGACAAGAAAAAATTGGTGGTACAAACTGTCATTTGGAAATAATTGTTGACGACATTGTGACTGTCCATTGGTTTTTTTTCTCTTCACTTCCTTTTTGATTCACGTTTGACTATAATGCCATTTTAAGGGTTTAGTAAATGAGAAGTCTTCTGGAAACATACGAAAAAAATAGTTTATCAATGGAATACTGGCATGGTATCATCAAATGAGTAATTAGAGCAGCCTAACTTTTTATTCTTTCAAAAGCATTAAATATGTGAAACATCAATGAATCAATAGTCAACTATGTGTATATCCACTAAAACAGGTATTCTGAAAGACATTTATTTGTGTACCTTATCTAGTAACCATATTATAAACAACTATTGGTAAATGCAAAACAAAACTTTCTAGATTATGTCTTTTTTTGTAAGATTTTCCTTTCGTTGCTTCTATTAGTATGTGTTTTTATGAACTACTTTTGATAAATGGTCTACTTGAATTTGATTTTGGGATGCAAAACACAAAACTGTAAGAAATAATTAGGGCGAGATTTTTCTCATCTCGTCTTCGTCTCGAAAAAGCGAGACGAGAAGTATTGCAAAATATTATGGGCGATACCGAGACCACATATAGTGCAATCCGAGAGTCTCGTTTTTGGTCTTTTTATGAAGTTTAGTAATAAACGTATATACTAATAAAAATGTTTCTTTGGTTCAAAATTTTCTACCTGGAAGATCCTGTTATTTACAGCAAACTTTTCTTATATACTACTGATCCCATTATAAATTCAATACTTAAGGGAGAACTGTCATTGCCTCTAAATACCTATCTCACAAATTTTGTCTCTATTTGTACATCTGGAGATTTTTTTTGTTTTTTTCCTTGTATTTCTTGTAGTAAAGATGTGAACAATTATTGTATACATTCGTACCTGTTGAAAGATTATTTTCTACAGTAGGTATGATCATGACAAAAACATGTACATCATTGAAAGATGATGTGATGCTAGCGTTATTATGTTTAAACTCTTGGACATCGAGTAATTTAAATAATAAAATTAAGAGTTTGTAAAATAAAAAAAATTATGTTCTTGTTAAAATATTTTTGTATAAAAGCGTAATAAATATAGCTTTTACTTTTACTTTTGTGTATTGCATTCCGAGCTATTCGGACGCTTTTGATTCCGTCTTAAGACGGCAGCTTTTTGTTGTTATTGTGTTACGATTTCGCGAGTTATGGTTCCGGTCGTAACAACCGCTAAACCGCTTTCATTTTGTGTCTTTTGTGTTTACAAAAGCGCATCATTTGTTGTTAAACCCGCATTTTTGTTTGCTCAATCAGTGAACATTACGTCACTATGTTTTGTGTAACGTGTTGTCCAGACGAATCTATAAAATCGGTTCCTGCTCTTGCGGGGCTAGCCTCTGAAAACTGAAAACACCACCTGCAGAGCTTCGACGTAAAAGGTCAGTGATTATCTTTTCTTTGGTGATTCATTTACGTGACGGCACGTGTTTTATTGATTGTTCCGCTAAAGGTCCTTCGTCAATTACATACTTGCATTGAACCAGCATTGAACTAAAACCGCAACATCTAATTCATAAATTTTTTTTTGGATATTATATGTAATGTGCCATCGAAGACATTACAATATGCATATGCTCAATTTAACACACTTGGAATATCTTACATGCTTTACAAACATTGAAAAACACAATATGACACTAACAACCATCTTTTTGTTAGGAAAGGAACATAACTGTGATGTGCTATCTGGAGATGAGGTCTTCCATTCAAACAAGATATGCCACACCACTAACTTATTTACATAATACCATCTGATTTACAATTTTGACAGTTTAAGACATTGAAACACTATACATCAAGTGTGCATTGCTAAATTATTCTGTATAATAAATAAGTAACGGGGCGTAACATAGGGGATAGTTTAACGACGTTTTGACTTTGAGATACCTTACCTAATTTTCCGTTAGGACTATAAGGATCGTAGCTCCCTGAAGACATGGGCGACGAATATCCATTACTAATAACCGTATAAGCCTGAGAGGGCGGACCTGGAGATGGCGTTAGCGGCGGTGCACTGATAGTAGTCATAGCGCCGGGACTCGGCGAACTTAAAAAGTCATCGTTTCTTGGTCTCTTATTGGGCTGAGGAGGCACCACACCCACTACCGGATTAGTACTTCCGTTACCGTTTCCGAAATTATTAAACCCACTGACGCCGGATGTAACAGTCACTAGTCCGTTGTTCGAGATGATAATTCCGTTGGACACGGATATGGCAGACGAGGTGGCCAAAGAGTTGTTCGATATCGAGGAGGTGAGAAGATTGGTGACCCCATTGGTGGGTGAGTACATTTGTGGCTCGGATTTGACGAGCAATACGTCATCGTCTCTGTAGATCATCTCGTGTTTGACGTCCATGCTGCCTGATGACGTAGGGGCGATGAATGCGTGGTGGTACACCGTCGAGGCTGTCATGAACGAAGGTTAAGGATGCGGCCTTTTGGGGTGTTGCCGCGGCATTTTATCACAATCTGAAACAAAAAGAAAATCAACGGTTAGTTTGATTTGTACCAAACAAGGTTTTTGAAAGTCTGATAACCTTGTATTGAATCCTTCTTTCTTTCTAATGTTTGTATTAAGAATTATAATAGTCTAATACCAAGGACGATCGCGTGTCTAGGCTGTAAGTTATTAAATGCAGTGTGACTTGCAATTTGCGTGAAGATCTCTGTTCCCTAGAAGAGTAGTATAACTCTCCTAGTCTTCCACACCTCACTTTCGGCCCCGAAGCTAAATTTACCTAACAAAAAGTACCTGATAAAAAAGAGCAACAATATGCTTCAAAATTACATTCAATTCATACATGCTGCCTCGGGAATAACAATCAGAGGCTGCAGCCTACAGGACAATTAGATTAGTATGGAATTTGGCAACCTAAAATGATTTCTTAGCCCTTAAAAGCATCTCATAACGGTATAAGAGTTCCTTGTGCGTGTGCGAAATAACATTAATTCTCTAGACAATTTGAAAAAGTCAGTATGAAATGACGATGTACAGATAGATAGAATAATTCGGTGGACATCATGGATAAGTTGTCCTTGTGTTGTGGCTCGTTCACAATGAAATTGAGCTAAAAGAATCAGAGAATGCTTGTAATTGTAAAGTTGGGCATAGTTATGTACAGAGTTAATATTGTTGGACAGGATTCACTTAGTGACAAAAGTGGACTAATTGTCGCTTTGTTTGTGCGATTAATAACTTTGAATGTGCTCTTATCTGGGGTAGGAGTTTTTTATATACAGGCTGTGTCAAAATTCCCGGGGCGGCACGATATCTCGGCGGAACAGCATTTTTGGAAAGAAAAACGGTTCTGACCGAAAATTTTTCCCTTGCTATTTAATGGTGACCTTGAATTTGACCTCGACCATTACATTGAAGGCCAAAAAAGGTCAACTTGAGTTTTTTAATAGGAATCCATATTTGTTAACGGATGCGGAAAATTTTACGTCCTAATATAACCATGACCTTAAAGGTCATTGCAAAGTCATAGATGACAGACAAATTAGTGAAAAAATCAACCAATTGACGCCAAATTCGGTATACCTACGGGCTTTTCGACGTCGCTGATTAAAAGTCTCAAATCAGTTCTTGAAAATTAGTAATCCAAGATGACTTATCGTAGGTAGCGGACAAGTTTTTGAAAAAATCAAACAATTTAACCCTAAACCGGTATGCGGGGATTTTCGACGTCGATGATTATGAATCTAAAGTCAGTTTTTGAAAATTTCCAATCCAAGATAGCGAATCCAAGATACCGAAAAATCAACAAATTGACACCAAACCAATTTATGGTAATCTATGATCTTAATGTTGACTGATTAAAAGAGAGTACTCAAAATGACTTGAAATAACCTTGAACTGCTGGTCAACCACATAGTCAAAGTATACTTGTACGTAAAATTATCGGCTCTTTCGAAATTCGCAGTGAAGAATAGGGGATTCCTATGAAAAAACAACTCTGACCTTGAAATGACCTTAAAGGTCATATTCGGACACTTTTTTCACTTTTACCGAATCCGCGATAAAAAAATAAGTTTGAATAAAATTAAGTTGGCCTTGATTTGACCTACATGGGCATGGTCAATGGCAAATTCAAGGTCACCATTAAATAGCCAGGAAAAGATCCTAAAACGTTTGCGGGAGTATTTTTACGAAAAGGCATTTCCGCCAAAATATAGTGCCGTCCCGGGACTTTTGACACACCCTGTATATTCTGACTAGATTGCTTATTATTTTTTAAATATTATTTTACAAATATTCACAGCTAACTTTATAAAGAAAGCAAATGATTCTTGATATGACCCGATTAATATGACAATAGTTAATTATTGAATCCAAAAACATCTATTATAGACAGATAGATTAAAAAAATTATGGTGGAGATTGAGTATGGAAATTTTAGAAATTATTATAGACCAAAATTATACGAATCTCTGGTCCTCCTTACATTTAGTCTTTACGATAAACTTTAAGGTTAAATCAAGATCACTAATCTAGGCTCGGTCAATAACAAAATTTATAGGAGACTATAGGTTTTTTGAAGCACCTAACTGCACAGAAAACGGGAGATCCAAGGAGAATTCTTAAGTTGACATCATATTTGATCTTGACCATGACTTTCCAAGTTTCAAGCTCACGTCAAAATGTATCTCAGTTTGAGATACGACGTTGAGATATGACCTTATAACGGATATTTTGAATGTAGAGTTCCACATTTGAGCATTATTAGGGTATCTCTAGATAACCCACATTTGACCTTGAACTTGTTTGGAGCTCATTATTCCAGTGGTTAGAATTATCCAATATTTACATTTAAAAAAATTGGTGTGGCCACAATTTCAATTTGAACGTTTACTTTATGTTTAAATTCAAAGTCCACTCGTACCTACTTTTTCGATCCCTTATAATTTTTCATGCTACGGTTTTTTCCACCCGTTATAGTTTCTATAATTGTTAGTAGTTCTCAGACTGATCCTCATCCGGTAAATGTGCAAAGTGGATTATCGAAATAGAATAATATTTTCTGATTAAAATATGAAAATACTATAAGCATCTAATCTTAAAAGTAAACTCTAACGAAACATTTGTAAATTTCTAACATATATTCATTTAAAATAACCTATGGAAATTAAATTAACTCAACCAAATCAAGTTTCAATTAACTATCGATATATTAGGTAAACAGACTTATTCATATAAGTATCTGGTTTAAACACAGCAACATTTTACAATTTAAGATATCAATCTTGTTAAGAATTTGAATTGCTAATCGATTAAATTATAATAAATGAAATAGTGTTTTATAAGACTTCATTTGCATGGCTTCAAGGTTGACGGAAAGTGAGTTCTTCTTTAAGGTGAAGCTGCTATTATTATAAAAAGTACAAAGAGCATGTTAACATATGAAAAGGAATCAGTATTTGTTTAAAGGTGCCAAGTCGTATAATTAGCTAAGAAATTAAAATTTGCAATAAATAATTTGTTTTTAACTAAGAATTTTTGAGTTAAACGGTTTAATCAGAGTGGCATATTTTATTGATATTCAGTGTGGGATATTAAAAAATGAGAGAAAATAGGTTAATATGTGTTAATGTCAGATCCTGATAGTAACAGCAGTGGTTCTTGAGCTACTGAGATAAGATGAATTAAATTTTTTATGTTATTGTAAATAAAGTAATATTAAAACTTTGAAATATTTGGATAATAAATGTTTTCAATTATCTAGTATTAACAAAAAAACTAAAAAAGCGCATTCCTGTAAAAACCGATTTACGTCAGCGATTCTAAAATCACAAAAGCGACATATGTGTCGTACAAAAGAATGACACCTCGAAGAGAGTATTCAATATCTCCGACAGGTGAAGTTACCAGAAAATTTCATCGTGACATTCCAACCTACGAGTTACGGGTAACAGCAATTACCTGGAATGGCTCCAGATTCCGTACCTCTATGTGCTAGTTTCCCCGAAAATCCTAGATGTCGGTCTTTACATCTCGCGTCTTCAAATTTAACGATATGTATCAAATACATAAAGAAGTTTTCGAGAGGACATTCAATTGTGGGGAGCGCAACTGATGAAGGTTCCCTAACCAGAAACAATGTATATTACATATATTGTCTTGCGTACAAAAGAATGACACCTCGAAGAAAGTATTCAATATCTCTGACAGATGAAGTTACCTGAAAATTTCTTCGTGACATTCTAACCTAGGAGTTAACAGCAATTACATGGAACGGCTCCAAATTTGGAACATCAATGTGCCATCATAGTCTTTACATCTTGCGTCATCAAATTATACATTGATACCAAATTTCAACCTTTTCCGTCCAGTAGTTTAGGAGAAAATTACTGTGATGTGAAAGAGGGAGAAATCCGGAGTGATATTTATTATAAGGGTATCCGTCTATCGTATATAAAAAGTCAAAAATTAAGAATTTTATCGGAAAAATTACTCTACGCAAAAATGTAAGTAGCAAAAAAAAAACAAAAATAATGGTGTGTATATAACCTCTGTAGACAGACTACAAACCAAGTTATATGACACATAAAAAACAATGCATTTTTTGGGGCAGAAGTGCTTAAAAAAACTTTAGGGGTTTCCTTTTTACGAAAGTCTGTAGCCTCAAAACTAAGCGCGATTTTATTAAAATAACATTAGTCTCTATTTTTTTTGTTCAAAAAATGAAAATTCCTCCCTAATTAGGACCACAAATGAAAATAATTGTTGTCACTTCATAGTTCCCTTTATTTAAGTACCATTTTTGAAAAAAAAATTTAAAAACTACTAATGATACCCAAAATTTTGTAGTTTATAATCGTATTTTTTTTCTGAACTTTTTTTATGAAAAATCAGTGCTATTTGACAAAATTACACAGTTTCAGTGTTTTATTGCCTTCATTGAGTGGACTATATATCTCCGTGAGGCTTTTATTCCATTTATAAATTATAATATCAGTTTGCATGTTTAATAAATAAATAAATTAAATTATTCCAAAGATTTTATTAAAATTTTATTTATTTTTATATTTTATTTACAGAATTAACGATAAAATAACACTCAGGTAGTATAAATATTGTGGTAATTATTGTATATTTAAACGATTTTATGCCGGATAACATTTTTAGTTATTAAATGTAGTTTATTATATGTATAACTTGTTAAATTAGATAGCTTCGTTGCAAATGAAGTCAGTATTATTATTATAATCGCTCATAAAATGAATTAACATATTTATGTTTATGTATCCCGAAACAAAAACTATAAAGAATTCGATTAAAAAAGTGAAATGTTGTTAAACAGTTACACTAAAGAATTGAATAGTTTTGCTAAGATAATTAATTAGCTGTTAATTCACGTCATGAAAATATCCAGCTCTTAAACAAAGTCACTGTCGGCTGTTAATATTCATTCAGACTCTGCAACTCGTAAACGTTTCTATTGATTAATTTTTTTTTGTTTAGCGGTACATTTAGCCCACGCTTTCTTGGTCGGAGTGGGATAGGGCTGCGATCCGGAGTGGGGAAATGGATGCTCTCTCTACTATGGCAAATCAATTTTTGGTGTGCGTATGTTGTGTCTGGCCTTTATCGATTTCGGCGTCCTAGCCGCCTGGGACCGAAAAAAATCTCTTATCTTTTAATGTCGCTCCAGGTACACACAAGGAAAGTAAGGGAATTACAAAAACAGAATTTGGAGGAGCAATATTGGATTAAAGAATGTCTTTTAAATCGTTTCAAAAATAAATGGGTATTATGTGTACGAGGACAGTATGATAAGTCAGTGACTCTTTAAATAAGAGATTTGTCTTTCGTCATATTAGTATTTTATTTCTCAATCTAGTCTCCTTTTAGGATGATAAATGGTTTCCTCAAGGTCCTCTAAATAAGCATTTATTATGACGTCTTCATTCCTCCAAAATTGCTTACCGTCCACTTATATTTGCATGTATGGACACAGGAAATAGTCACAGGGAGTTGAGCTAAATCTGGAAAATCTGTTGGATAGCGCAGTAGTCCTTCGCCCAATTCTACACACATATACGCCCGTGCGTTGCCTTGACATGCCTATGGTCTCATAGATTTCTGGTATGAGGACCTTTTTTGGACGAACTGAACATTGGAGGTCACTTGTGCTGGTATGACCAAAACGGAACTCCGTAAACCACTTCCAAAATCATTTTAATCCATTTTAATCCATTGTAGTTAAAATTCACGAGGTTTTCTGCTTGTAATGGCTAACGAATCCCATGCTAAGTAACCCAGCTGCTCAAAAGGTAACAGTAGTATATTCAAAAATTTCAGGGGAGCAGTGACAAATTTAAAAGTTATTGCGAGGGAATTACAAAAAATCAGTGCCTTATCAAACTGCCCTCGAATAAATGGAGGAAAATTTACGGATTATAGACCAAAAGAATTATGAGAATGTTAATACATTAATAGTAAATCTTCTATTGACCTTGACATTCTACATTGGAATTTTCAAATAGAAATAATTCAATAAAATTAATATTGTACAGTAAATGTTGGAGACATAGATGTTTTCAAGTCTTAACTTAAAAAAGTAGCTAGAAAAACTCTTACATTTATTTTTGAAAATGAATGAAATAATTAGGACCGCAACAGTTATTTTTCTGTTCATGCATTTCCAGTATGTAAGAAATGTATAGAATAAACAAAATATTGCTATAAAAAAATTTGTTACTTCATTAATATTGAATGATTAATCCCAACTTGTAGAAAACTCTGTATATCTTAACAACTTCAAAGGTTTCAGGCAAGTTTCTTATATAAGCCTGATAACTCTCTAAGTATTAAGTACTTTGTATACTACAGTGCATTGGCTGACTTTTAGCTGTTTCCTCAGTAATAGCTATGGCAACTTTAATTTATATTTTTTTCATAGGAATAATACAGTGGGACATGTTTTTGTATATTTCAAAGTTCCAAACGTTGTCAATGAGAGCTAATTTAGACCCTCAAACCGTTGCCCTTAACTCTATCTATCATTTATCCGACTTGACCATACAATGTATGGCATCACACTCCCTCTAAGGCACACATAGTGTGCCCTTAAGGAAAATTCACTAAACCCCAGATATACTACATATCAAAAGGGTTTAGCTCTGTGGGAGCCCTTGCCAGGTTATCAGGCCCGTGGTTGGCGTCGTGGCTGCAGTTCCCCATAAATTTTCTAACCGTCCGGGCTGTTCCTAACAGGACGGCTTTAGCATCAGTTGGTAAAGATGTTCGTCCAGACCGAGGTATTTCAAATTGTTTAATAGATGTTTTGGGACTACTCCTGTTGTTGACATAACAACTGGTACTGTTCGAGTGTTGTTCATGTCCCATTGTCTCTGTATTTGAAATTCTACATCCCTGTATTTGGCTATTTTTTCAGCCTGCTTAATATTTATATTGTTGTTGTTAGGGATTGCTATGTCAATTAAGGTTGTTTTTTTTAGAGACTTTATCTACAAAAACTATATCTGGTCTATTGTGAGCAACAGTCCGATCGGTCAATATTGTCCGGTCCAAGTACAGTTTGTAGTTGTTATTTTCTAAAATAGATTCTGGTTTGTATATATAGTAGGGTGTTCTTTCCGACTGTGATAGCTCGAGTTTCAGCGCTAGTTCCTGGTGCAGTATTTTTGCCACAGCATCGTGTCGTTCTTTGTATTCAGTTGCAGCGAACGCTTGGCAACCTCCTGTGATATGCTGGATAGATTCAGATGTTTGGCAACCATATCTGCATCTGTCGTCGTTGATAAAAGGGTCTTTGGCGATGTACTTTAGATAGTTCTTAGTTGGAATTACTTGATCTTGGATTGCCAATATAAAGCCTTCCGTTTCAGGAAACATATGACCAGAGATCAACCAGTAGTTCGACGCTGAACTGTCGACATAATCTTGGTTGACGTCATTTATATGCCTTCCATGAAGCGGCTTCTCTTTCCATTTCAGCAGTTTCTGATCAGTTGTCTGGTGGTATACTTGAACTTGTTGTTCTGTCAGTCGCAGAGGTGTTGAGTCATCAACCTGACATATGACTCTGTGTAGATCAGAAAATTCTGCGACTTTCTGGAAATGATTACGCAAATTGGAAATTTGTTGATCACGTAAATTGCCTATATCTGCCAATCGTCTTCCTCCTTCATACCGTGGCAACATTTATTATTATTATTAGGTAGTGCAAAGAATTAAAATCACTAAATTTTCTGTGCACCCTTATACACCAATCCGAACTCGGACTAGACTTGAAACTCATGATAGTAGCTGAGCCTATCGCAACGAGGGATTACCGAGGAAGAAGATATCTGTGGAGAAGTGAGAGCTATGAAACATCTGCTAGCCTATTAAAACACCTCAATCTTGTGCTCCGGAAATTTGCTAAGAGATTAATCCAGCGTTATTACAGGATCAGGTCAACATAGCTAGGCTAGCTGCGTCTAACATATTTATGGTTAATGATCATCTCATACGGTGTCTAAAAATTATCGGGAAATAACTGACCATGACCTTGAAGGCTATTTCATGGTCAAATTAGTATTTTAAAACGAAATCCTCAATTTAGATCCCCGAAATGAAACTAGAGATAATTTTTCATTCAGATATGGCTTCAGTAATTTTCATACCGTTATTTCAAGATATAAGGTTTTTTTTACAATGTGAAGGAATCCGTTTTGAAAATAGATAAAATCTAGTCGACAAATCAAAATATTTAAACCACCCTCCAACAAATAAGAAAATTAAGCAAAAACAAGTAAATTTCGGGAGTCAAAAACATAGATTACTATAGCCAAGGTCATGATCAACTGTAAAAGTGCTCCCTCTTTCCATTTCCACTAACGAAATTGGCTGTTCCTATTAAAAAAATTAACCATTATTCTCTCTAGTCAAAGTTTCTTACTCTATTATATACCCAGAAACAAGTCTTATGTATGAAACATTTTTCTTGAAATTCATGCAGAGTTTTAAAATACTAAATTTGACAATGAAATGGAAGTGAAGATCATTGGTCTCGATCATGGCGAAGGTCATGCCTCAATGTAAAATGTTTTACTCTTTTTGTTTCTGGGGACCAAATTGGGAGTTTCTATTTTTAAAAAACCTAACCTAAATTATCCTTCAAAATTGTAGTTAAGGCCACTTTTCTTGACAATATACTCATGATGACTTGCTTATAAGTTTCTCACCACACCTGTAGAAAATTCTGTATGTTTTAGCCATTGCAAACTTTTCGGGTCAGTTTCTTATATTACACGTTTGGGTCGGCCAACCTTCTGTTGCGGTTTTAAAAAAGAAATTTTAAAGCCACATATGCTATGTATCATTTCTGACTTTTGGTAACTTAGAGCCTGACTCGGACTCTCAATTCATCAATTCCTTTATCTAATAAATATAATTATAAGCATTACATATCCAACATTGCGTCTGTCAATAATGCATAACGCACAATTTTTATTTGTATAGTAGGACTGTTTTTCGCCCTAATTGAGCCTATACTTTCAAGAGTGGCCATAGATTAGATATGTTTTCAATATTGAACAGTTTTAAAATAAAAAGTGTAAACTATTTTTAGTGCATGCTATTGTGACTAAATTTGAAAAGGACTCTCCGTTATTAGTAGGGAGTACAATAGAGATGCGTTAACATATTCCATTTCTGAGACCTGAAATCGATTTGTCATTACCTGAATTTCTTACATGACCCGAATGTCTTTAAATTTCCACGTCCTAACGATATGACCCGGGCGCGCCGCAACATTGACGAACCGCCACTATCCGACGCGTTGCGGCGCAGGCACACGAGGAGCGAGAGAGGGGGCATTCGAGTTTTTATACGTCGCAAATTTCACTTTCCCAGTTCTACGACCTTCGTCCTTGTCCCGGTGGTGGTATAGACGGGAGAGAAGAGGTGGAAGAAGAGGTGATGTTGATGGTCTTTCCCAGTACACCGCCCCCGGATTTGTCTAGACTTTTACCCATCCCCCAGTTTTGTATGGTGTATGCTGGTGGAATTACCATTGTCTTTGTTTTGGAACATTTCAAAGTTGAGTTCTGTATTTGATAACCGTTGAGACATCACGCACAATACAACGCGCTCGAGACAGGATGGGTTATATGTTTTAGTCTTTGCTAGGTAGATTCTGTCAAGCGACGATGAATTGAATCATTATGGCACAGTATGGTAATGCCTCAAAATTCTGAAAATGTGAATGTCCAGTATAACCGCAACAAATGACAAGTAATTAATCATTTGTTGCATTGCATTTGTGTATATTGAAGATGTTTGATTAAATATATAACGTGCAGTACTTTCCATAGCTCTGAGATACCAAAGAAGGTATAGAGTGATTGAGACAGCATATGGGGTTTGTGATTTGTTTTTAAAATCAGATATTTTATCTGACGGACGAAGGTTGGCGACTACATTTTCAAATGCGTCTCTGGCTTTGCAATGTGAAACAGCTCTTCCAAGTTAACATTTGTCCATTCCTTTATGTTTCGGAGCCAGGATTTTTCTGCCAATACCTTTCTTCCCCTCCACCCCTCGCTCCATATTTATTTCTTCTTGAGAATGGTCAGCAGTTTTGATTTGCGGCCGATGACGCAAATACTTCGTCGTTTGTGATTCTGTCAGTCCAGGGTATTTTCAGAATACTTTTGTAGAGCCACATCTGCAATGATTGAAGTTGTTTGATCATTGATTTGGGCTTTCAAGGTCCAACTCTCCACTCCGTACAGTAATGCTGACCACACATAACATTCTATAAACCTTTTTCTGATGTTAGATTCCTGTTCGTAAATATTGCGGAGAACTATTTAACGAATGTCTTTCCAGTCATTTCTATTCTGTTCTTTATTTTTTCATGAATATCTATTTGGGAAGTCCTTCTTCTTTACACTCTCCATTGACTCTCTCTAGGATTTGGAGATCTTCTAATCTTTTAGCCATTATAGCCGTATCTTCGAAGAACCTTAGATTGCTGATTAATGTTCCTGCAATGTTTACTCCCTCCTTTAACGGGGAATATAGGTTGAACAGTAAAGGGGATAGCTCAGCCATGGTGAAACTCTTAACTTAACAAATAACGCTTCTCGACTCCCTAATCCTCCTCTGAATTTAAGCTGATCTTTCTCACATTGTCGATATATTTTCAAGAGTACTTATAGTGTGCGGTTCATCAGAATGATCATTCTATATTCATCACATGACTGGGTTATTCTTTTTAGATAAAGGAATGAAAACGGATTTGAGTCCATCTTTATTTTCCGTGATTTATATATTTTGGTGAAAATGTTTGTAAGAAGGTTCCCATCGTAGAATGCCTTTATGAATTCTATCAGAATGTTGTCAGGTCCTTCCTATTTTTCGAATATTTTATGGCAAATTCCACTTCTGATTTGAGAAAACATCCTTCCGACTGTCTGCTTTCTTCTTTTATATCGTCTCGTTCTGCCGCGAATAGATGTTTGACGTAGTTTTCCTTAAGTCAGGTTTTATCATCTTTTGTCAACTGGATTTCTACTTGTGTCTTTCTTGGGACAATTGATGTTCTTTTTCTTGTGTTTTTAATTACTTTTTTCAATTTGTTATGTAGATTAAAATAATCATGTTTATTCCTCAGTTCTTCCATTTCAGATCATCGATCCTCCATTCACCTTTCTTTAGCTCTTTTTGCGGACCTCAAAAGCCCTATATGTTCTACCCACATAAGAAGCTCCACAATCGTTGCAAATCAGTTTATAAATGCCACTTTTATAAAGCTTATCAATGACATCTTTGGTGTTGATTAAATGACTACCTAACGTTTGGCTGGACTTAAATGAAATGTTAATGTTACCGACTGAAGATTTTAAGATTTTTGAAATTTTCTGACATAGGTCATTGTCAATAGATGGGATAGAAAAATAAAAAGTTGTTTCAATTGATTCCTTCGGATAAATGCCATTTCTTAATTCCCTTGATTCTATTTTATCCTTAATCCTTTTAATTATGTTAGGATTGAAGCCATTGTTTAAAGCAAGTTGTTGAATGATTTTATATTCTTTCTCATATTCATTCTGAGTCAATGGTAACTTGAGCATGCGTTCTATGTAAAAGTTGAATGCTGCTTGTTTTTGTTGATATGGGTGTTTAGAAAAAAAGTTAATCAAATGATTATTGTCTACCTGCAATTCTAAAGTAAAAGTGATGTTGGGATGTATTACATTGAGTGAATTTAATAAACTAATAGCGTTGTTCTCATCTCCTTTAATTATACAAAAAATATCATCCACATATCTACACCAACAAACTATCTCATGATGTTTTGAGTCAACAACCTGTGTGCATTCCAGATGATCCATGAAAATGTCAGCTAACAATGGAGATAAACAACTCCCATGGCTAGCCCTTCCAGTTGTTGGTAACAAATATTATTAAACACAAAGAAATCTTGTGATAAACAAATATTTAAAAGCCTAATGATGTGACATAGTGTGTTCTGGTTAATTGATAACTTATTTAAAACTTCCTTCACAAGAGAAATTGTTTCTTGTTTAGGGATAGATGTAAAAAGGTTACAAACATCAAATGACATCATGAGATTGTCCTTTTCAACTTTGATATGTGATAACTTTTCAACTAATTCCAAATTATTGTTAACTAACTATACATCTAGCTTTGAAGTTGGATAAATCTAAATCCAAACAAATCAGCATTTGGGCACCACTTAGCATTTAATAAAGACACGTTTAGTCCACAGTCTAAATCCATTCTTAAATACCCAGTTGTAAATAAAAGTCTTACCAGACTTGCATGTTTGGAAGACATTGCTATAGATAATGAAATAAAATTTAATCCACTTTGTCTTAATACAAAAGCGAATTTAAATAAACCGTTTATTCTTTTACATAGAAATCTATTACCTTAAAACTTAACTTACATCTTCCATGCTTGACAGATCTTCACAATTTATGACATAAAATACAATAATTTGGTCACCACATTTCCGGCATGGTTTAACCTCACTTTTTACCAAAAAAATTGTAAAAATTGAATAGAAAACTTTGTTGACTAGTGTGTATCCAGCTCTTACTCTGCTATGTTTTTTTAAAAATTGAATATTTGTATTGTAACTCATTAGCTTCAACTGTACGTAGTTTTAGTTATGTTAAGATGTTTTTTTGTATGTGACTTGATTTTTTGAAGATGCTCTGATGATAACTATTAATAGTCGAAAGCGCTTAGTGTATTAAAATGTTTTGAAAATAAATTTGCACGAGGTATATAATTTCCCACAACCCCTTGGAGTGTATTAATGTGCATACAGCAACTCTGTGTACTAGAATAAAATTACTGCTCAAGATTCAAGAATGCGTGGAATATGTAGATAGTTTTCAAGAAATGGCGATGAAAAGTTCAGAGGAAATTAGCAATCTTTTACAAAAGGTTCGTACAGTCACAAAACAATATAGTTATTGCTCATCAACTTTCATTATGGTTGTTTTGTTGTCGGCTCTTTTGGTATCCTTACTTAATATGAAAGTATTAGGCCATTAACCAAATACAGAAGAATTTTTAATCTTCTAAGGTGAAGAAAAAGCTAAACTTGTTGAGGAGATATGGGGAATGAAAATGAAACTGACTTCTCTAAATTAATGAAATATGAATGTATATTAATAAATAATACTTTCAAGTTTTTGAAACATTTAAAAGTTATCTACAAAAATAAAAGCCTGAGCTAAGAAGAAAAATTCGCTATGGAGAACATATGGATTTATTGAGCCAGATATTGATGACAACTCGTCAGCTAGAGATGAGGGATCCTCCGAAATAGAACCAAATTTACTATTGATTCAAAATACCTGCTAATAGTGATGTTATAATTACAACTGTCAGTCCATATGATACTGAAACAAAATATAAGTAATATATTTACTATGATTTTTCCAATCTATGTATTCTTTTTGCATTTGCACTTCCCTTAGAACTTTTTCAGTATCACTACAACGTACATAAGCTGCGGGTTCAGCTAAGTCTATATTTGCATACAACATTTGGTTTATACCGTAGAAAATGGTTGATATCTTCTTAATTCTTGAAAATTATGTTCGTGTTATGTTTTATCGTAATTAAATTTTTCGTATATGTAGGACTGCCCTCCAGCTGTCACTGTCCAGCCCGTCTGCAGTCCTTCCTTTGTACGAGAATTTTCATGAAACATTTTCAATGGCGCACCCGGTACCAATTTATTGTCAGACGTTACAGAAGATGAACACATTGAAATTGGTACTCGGTTATCGACGAGAAATAATGCCAGATAATAACAGTGTAGTTGTAGATCTTCGGAGTAGCTTCGGGTAATCTGATCACAATGCCACATACATCATAATTTGCTCTCTGGAGATTTTAATTTGTGGTCGGAGTTAGGATTGGTCGTAACCGATTTAACGTAAGCGATAAAGCAGCGAATCGGTAAAGGTTAAACATAACTTGTACTTTATTGGAAGCGGCGAGTTGATATTGCCACGAAATTTTCGTTTTTGTCACAAGAATGTAAGCTGTCAGTTTGCGTGTTAGTCGTAAATATGACTTATTGAGATGCTAAATACATTTTAGGATATTCTTTAGAACATTAAGAATAATAGTTAAGTATAAAGTATTTATTCAAAATTTTACGATATGAAATATGCTTTGTCAAACAATATTCTGCTAAACAGCTGTACCCTAGAAGCAAACTATGTAAAGTCCAAAATTGTCATTTCTGTTAAATTTGTTGAGTTACTTAACTTTCAATGTTAATTCCTTTGCTTTTTCCCATTTCGCGATATTTGTACAAAGAAAATAGCAGGTTTAAAATCAAATTAAGTCCTCAGTCGGGCCTGAGTTAAACGAGGTTAAGTCATACAATGGCAGTTTGAGCGGATATCCTAGTTTAATTTTGTATGTTAGGTGCCCGCGCGCATATCGACCCAAAGACGGGAAAGGAGTAACCTTAGAGAACGGCGACATACAAATAAATATTTTTTGAAATAAATAAAAAAAACTAATAAACGCGAAAAATTCATAAACATCCTCTTCATATCCCAACAACCTTGTTGTGCTAAAACAAAAGAGATGATGGACTAATCCCACCCGATAAGAGAGGAAAACATTCTCCTTGCAATAAAAGTTTACCTTAGGTGCGTGTAAGAAGCCTTATTTTGTAGTTTCTTGTTTATGAATTGCATTACTCGCGAGAAAGAAAAAAGTTTCTTGGAAATCATCTAATCATCGCCCAGATATATCGGCTCTACAAACAGCTTTGTGAAGGATCAGGAATCCTGCGAGAAAATATAACTCAAGAATGACCTGATGGTGAGATTTTCAACTATGAGTTGAATTATGAGTTTAAAAACGAAAAAACAAGACAGAAAAAATAGTTTTGATAACAAATTAAGTTAATTTGCATGTTGAAAATATTGTATAAGCAGCTTATAAAAGTCTTGGTTTTGTAGTCCGAAACGCCTTTATGAAATCCTGTCTTGAATACGCTGCTTTGGTTTGGCGCCGATTTCTAACTTTTAAAATTGACGGTTCATATCCTCCCTTAGGTTTTCCTCAATCTGAGCTACAAAAGAGATTCTCTGCACGATCGGAGGAGAGTTCATTCAGTTGTCTTTCTAAGTTGTTAAGAAACCAAATAGATTGCAGTGATATCTTACATTTGGGGGTTCAACACCCCCCCCCCCCGAATTGTGGAATATTGGGTTTCAAAATTTCAGTTTTAACCAATTAATCATCTTTGTCATAAATAATTCTTAAATTTATACATTTTTATATATGCTAGAGATATACGAATACAAATACAGATTTTGCAGTACCAATCAGCCCACCACCTGTCAAAAATATTATCCAACCTCCCCTTGCATGTTCCTCAACCTAGCTCGCGTACTGATAATACATTGTATCTATACCAAAACCAAGAACTAATATTTTAAAGTTTTCACCTTTCTTGTAAATCCGTAAAATTAGTCATTTTAAATTTTTTCGTAAGTGTAATAAAAAAAGTAATACCTTTTCTATTAATCTGATGTATAATGTTTAGTAATGAATTGTCTTGCGACTTGACCATACAATGTATGGCATCACACTCCTTCTAAGGGAAAATTCACTAAACCCCAGATATACTACATATCAAAAGGTTTAGCTCTGTGGGAGCCCTTGCCAGGTTATCAGTCCCGTGGTTGGCGTCGTGGCTGCAGTTCCCCATGAATTTTCTGGACCGTCCTGGCAGTTCCTAACAGAACGGCTTTATTATTAATATTTCTATGTTTGTCCCTGTATTTGTTCTTTGTAGTGGATAGTGGAATAATAAACAAATAAGTAAAATTAAACGTAAAATTGAGTAACTATGCATTTTTTAATAACTTTTACTAACTTCTATAGATCAAATTTTCCCTAATTTGAAATAAAAATTTAAGAAAATTCGTTTAAAAAGTTTGTACAAACTTATTTTTTTGATCTGTGTTATATACATTATTATTGAACTAAATATAAAAGCGTTGATTCATAGTAAATTAAGCCAACCTGAATAGTGTTCAGGAGTAATTTGTACTATTTTTTTGCCCTTTAAAGCAATTGTAATTTCCTTAGTTAATTGCAATTTTTTACCACATTACTAACTTTTTTTTATGACATGCGCTAATTCTTCTATGAATATACTTTATGTCTGTTTTATATAAATAAATAAAACATGTTGGGGCAACAAGTGATTTATTTATTTTTGTTTCACCAAAGAGACTACGTTCAATTAAAACTTTTAGCCCCTTCCAACTACGTTTAAACAAAAACTGAGAACACTGTTAGGGAATGTAATCCACAATTAGGCCCCAAATTGGATTAACAGCCACAAACGAAATGGAAATATGGTAAACCCCTTATCTGATAATTCGGTTTCGGGCGATTTCAATTTATTCTTTGTTTCACACGAACAAAGCTTTGGTCGCATCTTTTAGGAGCTTTTAACTGATTAAAATCTCGAACGAACAAACTTTTCGGGTGCAATCACTCAGAGGAAATTTCGAGATGAAATTGTTATTACTAATATTATGAAATCTTCGGTAATAAAATGTTTGAAGTAACTCATAAAACGTCATTAAAAAGTTTAATTACATTCTAATTATAGCAATTTCGTATTAGCGAATGCCGTTATTAGATAGAAACACTCAATGTTTTTGCATGAAGATATTTCTTAGAATTAAGCTTTTATTATACAGAAAAACAAAAAAAATCCACGAAAAGTCACATCGGCCAAACCTTTTTTGGGTTGCCGAAACCTAATTTTTTTAGAGAATAATGAAAAAATAATCAACACAAAAATTACACCAACCATAACCATATTTATAATAGAGTCAAATACCCAATTAAATAAACTTGAAAAATACAAAGAAGTTGCCAATGAAAAAAAAATTGTTTTTACAAACATTCCAGTCTGACCTTGAAACGTTTGGACATTGTATACAGCTTTTTGTTCGCAATGTTGGTGTTATTTCCCTAAAACCCATAAAAAGAAACTAGAAGATGCCTCAAATCACCTTCATGAAATAATTAAAAACCTTCTTTGGGACTGCAATTAACTATACAGGATAACGAGGTCAGATTGGAATCTTGAAACGTCTGGATTGTTTAAATATTCAGCCTTCTGTTCACAAGTAATGTTTTAATTTGGTCAATGGGAAATGTATTTTCCAAACGATTTAAAAATTGATTATGACAGGTCACGCAAAGGCAATCAGTCGCTGGAGAAGCAATATGAGCATTATAAAAAAAATTGCAACCGTGTTTGTTGATTTGAAACGTGCCTTCGAGACTATAAATCGTAGTCGTTTCATTCCTAAATTAAAATCATACGGTTGGCAAGACACACAGCTCTAGATGCTTAGATCATGTACCTTCTAGATATAGCCTGTCATGCACAAAATCGTGGCAACGTTAGAGAGGGCAATAGAGACAGTAAGAGGCCACTCCCCTTGGTGGGTGGAAGCGGCCAATGAAGTACATGCTGAACGTATTTCATTGAAAGCAGTTCCCAACCGAGTGAAGTAGCCTCTTGCCCTCTCTATTGCCCTGTGTCTCTTTAGTCTTACCACGACATTTGTGCACTGCAGGCTATCTCTAGGAAGTAGATGCTCTAAGTCTAGATACTATAATTAACAGTTTAATTGGAAGATACCACAGTACAAAAAAAACGGTGCTACATCAACCAAAATGTTAATTTCCTATGGACTACCTCAGGGCAGTGTTCTGGGGCCTATTTTGTTCGCTATTTATATAAATGATCTGCATTAGTGCATACAACATTCATCCATCAACCTTTTTGCAGCAGATACTGTAATATCTATTAATGGAGAAAATTTCATTGACACAGCAGACATGTTAAGCAAGGACTGCGCTTACTATATAGCAGTGACGACCAAATATACGATAATATAAACGAATAGAAATAGGTTAGCATATCTGGCACAAAAATTGGAAATAATGAATTTAAAGCAAGGCCCTTAGCTCATTTTTTGTAACTTTGCCTAACATTACTGCAAAAAATTGCACATTTTTTAGGATTGCTACCCATATGTCAAAATGGTCAATATTATTAGTGTATAATTTCATAATGTAACCATATTTATTTACTGTATTTCTTTGTTAATAACAAGCCCTAAAGAGCATATTCAAAGGTTGAAAATACTCCAAAACCAATATATGCGAGTGGTACTAGAATGTACTTAAATTGAAACAATGCTACACAAACTAAACTGGTTGACGGAAAATGTTAGAGAGGGCAAACATGGTTCTGATTTACTAGCTCGTAATCAAAAAGTTACCGAGATACCTTTGTGATTTGTTGGTTAGACGTTGCGATCTGTATTCCAGATCTCTGAGGTCTAGGAACGAATATCAGTCAATATAGACTTTAGGAACAAATGTCCTACCAGCTCAGGTAAAAGAGAATCTATCTTTATGGATTTTTACTACAAAAATATTTGAGAGTGTGATAAGACAAGACTAAAATGTAACTTGTAGTAATAAATTAATAAACTAACAGCTAAATAGCTAAATAAATGAATAAATTTAAATTTAATTTACTCCCGAGTTTACTGTCTCCTACTATCTTAAAACTCGTTTATTTACAATGTAGATATTGGTTTTGCAGTCAGCTCTAGACGACATAGGAAGCTTTTCCTTAGTCTGTGAATATTACGTGTTTGATATTCAGCATATGATACCTTGTGCTGAAGCTTTATAACTAATTATGAAATTTCCTTCTGCTTTGAAGATTTCATATTAATATATGATGTTTGAGCTTTCTGAGTCTTGGAGATTACGAATTTAACCCCATGCGTAATAGCGATACACCGCAATATAAACAAATAAAAATTTGAAGATTTTGATTCTAGAAAATTTCCTATGGTCTAGAATCAGTCGATGAACCTTGGACAAAAGCTTCAATAATTTCTTAACATATCACAAGCAATTCCACAACAATTAATTAATGGATTGACCCCACGTACTAAGTTTACGTCATTATATTCTGACGACATTGCAGCAAAAAAATCGCTTTCAGAAGACAATTTCATTTGGATAATTTATTGCACTCTGGAATTTCCCAGTTAAATAGTTCTGCTTTCTGAAGTGGCTAGTAACAGTCGAAGTACGGAATATTACAAACACATTTAACGAATTCCTTCGCTAGTCAAGCCGACCGCACGAATTAATTATTTGCTATCGAAAACAGATGGAGGGGAATGGAATCCTTAAAGCAATGTCGATGAAAAAAGATTCAATGCGAGATTACAAGGGTAAGAAAAATGAAACGCATACTAAGCAGTTTCGTCTGTTGCTCCCGCTGTTAACAATTTGCTGAGTGGGAAGTTATTATTGCTTTTCTGTGAAAATTATAAGCAAAGCATTAATTACGGAATAATTTTTGTTTCTACTTCACGAACGGCATCTTATTATATTTTATAAACCGCTAGTTTTATAGATATTACAATTTTTCTCGTTCTTAATAACATTTGGAAGAACATATATATGTCTAGTCTAAAGTTACATCCGTTCATTATTTTAATTCATATTTGAATCTTGCAGATGTTTCGCTTGACATCACAAATGCACTGTTAGGTAGTACACTCAGGATTATTGTGTCCTTGCTATGTATTTATAGGCCTTAGTCGGATGTTGTAGTGACACTGATTGGTTGGAGTTGGCTCCTCCACGTCCACGGCGTTTTGGTCACATGATCAGTTTTCAGGTCCGCTGTGTGTGTTGCTGGTTCGGGTTCATATTTACTGATTTTTGGTTTCCTAGTGTCCGGCCTTTTATATTTCTAGTTCTACGTATCAATGAGATATATTGAAGTGACATGGGCACTTTCCTTTGGGTTTTGTAGTTCTGAAAAAGAATTAGGTGTCTAAGGAAGTTTTTCGTTACTGAGATGACCGTTACACGCTAAATACTGACAGCAGACGAAAGGGAGTGGTCAAAAACGCTTGGCGGTCATGTTTAGCTCAGTAGCATTATAAAAACAACGATTGATTCAGTGTTTTTTGATGTTTGTTCTTTACGGGACACATTTAACGTCAATGAAAAATGTACCAGGTGAGAATTTAATTAACCATTGCGTGATCAAGTTTCAAGATCCTGAATAAATGAAGTGGCGGTAATCGGACATCAAGAACGAGCGTGAACCTAGAACTCACGACAGGCATTTGAGCAGGCACTGGGCTTCCGATAACTAGGCAAGAATTGCACCAGAAACTATTACACTCACCGATAGCTCTTGGTGGGGCTGCCAGACCAAACAAAGGAAACATCGATCCTCGAAGTTTCTTTGGACTTCCATCGTCTTGAACTGGTTGACATACTGTCGAAGGGAAAATACAAGCCATTGCCTACTGATCCAACTTCCAAAATAGAACGAAAACATACAACACTCTCAGAGATCATGCTGAATTGACGCCACATCACAGCAAATCAGCACGTCTTTATGGACTACCCTAGACACACAAGCCTGCAGTACCTCTCAGACCGATTACAAGTTCACGCAACTAATCAATAGCAGAACTATCAAAATTTCTTCTACCAATCAACCAACCTTTGGAGGGCAAAACATCACCGCACGTCAAGGAACTTGTGCCAGAACACCACTTAGTAAGTTTCAACGTTGAAAACCTTTACACGAACGTACCATTAGACAAATCTCTTGACATAGTGAGAAGAACTTACTGAGGATGAAACCCTGATGCAGAGGACAGAGCTGCCAATAGATTCAAGTAATGGACTGACTTCAATGTTGCGTCAAAGACTGCTACTTGCAGAAGAAGGATCGGTTCTTCATGCAAGAAGATGTATTGGTTATGGACTCCCCGTTATCGTCATCTATTGCCAACATCTACATGAAATGGTTCGCAGAACATAAACTGAAGAGGTACAAAGAGCAACCTAAGCTATGGTTGAGGTATGTCGATGACACCTTCATTTTTTAACAACACGGAGAAAGAGCGAACTTCAGGCATTCCTGGAGCACTTAAATCGATCCCAACCATCTATTAGATTCACCATGGAGAGTGAAGAGAGTGTGGGCCTACTTACCATTCTTTGATGTAAAGTGTCTGTAAGGACTAGGAACCGGAATCCAAATAACAGTGTACAGGAAGTACACATACAGGATTATACCTACACTACAATTCTAACCTACCTATCAGCAAACGAAAAATGGCATCATCTAAACACTAATTCCATAGAAGCCAAAAACTTAGAGAAGACCTTTTGGCGAATGGATATCCAGAAACCACCATTAATAAGGCGTTTGAAGAACTAGACACACCACCGAGGCAGGAAGAGGAAAACCACGATAGCAACTCTATTATTACTCGTATACTAAAGGCTTGACGGAGAAACTTAGACGAATTGTACACAGATATGGAATGGACAAAGTGGTTTTCAACAGTAGCAACACCTCGAGGAGCTCGATTATGAGAACGAAGCCAGACGCTCCTGCAATACCAAATAACTATATATACAGCATACCTTGTGAAGGTGTCAATCTTTACATTGGAAAGACAAGAACACTGTACCCCTAGTGTTAAAGGAACACGGCATAGCTATCCAAAGAAAACGGACCTAATGACGTTTGGTCTAGCTAACCACTGGGATCAGGCCAGGACAATTCACATGGAAGTTGCACTAATATAAAAACAGTTGACTTCCAATCGATATTGATATACGATCCGAACTTTGCTGATTGCAGAAAAGCCAAATTAGATTGGCTGTAACCGAAATACAGCAAGCTAGAGTCGTTTTCTACGTTACAAATGACTCGCTAGCTGGTGTTCACTATTGATTCCGTGAAAGTGTGATCTATCGCGGAGACATGAACTGGCCACTGCGGAGCCCTAATCTAATGTCTGCTGATTACCTTCTGTATGAGTACTAATGTAAAGCCTAGAATCTACTGCCACCCAATCCGAAGGTTTTAAATCAAATAATCACAGACGAAATTAACGGTGTTTCAAAGGCGGTGTTCCAGTGAGTGACTGAGAAGTTTGCTTCTAGGCTAAATGAGTGCGAAATAGTGGATGACTTGCAAACGATTGTGTTTCAAAACTGAAATTTAAAAAATGCTCTTTAATATAGCAAGCAACAAAAAGAGTTAGCACTAATTCTCATGTCTTAAATAATACCAAAAACGAAAAACAACTTGAGACACCTTTTAATCTGGGTGTAAGTAGTAAAAGAATTTCTAAACAATTGCAATGCGAACATTCATGGAAAAATATCCCATTTTCAAGTACCTAATTGTTGTATTCCGTAATTTCTTAGTGCAAAGAAAGCAAAGAAACGCCCATTTTTCTATATTTTGGGAAAAATCTATCTGAATAAATTTGAGATCTAAACCAAGCGTCGGACGAGCAACTACTACTTCTAATTTGATTCCGTCCTTGTGCGACTCCACCAAGTATAACATTGTCGCGATAATTCACATCTTGCCTTTGTTGTTTTGTATTAATAATCTCTTTTTGTAACTTGGCTTAACTCAACTTGTCTACAACAGTCTCAATAAATCTATTTAGTATGTAGGAATTTTATCTCATAATTTGAACTACCGGGACCATTACAGAAACGTAAGGCGTTTGCAGAACTTAACTACACACCAAGTTCAAACATGTAACGTGTATTGCGGACGCAACACTGGGCAAGATTTCGAAATTTCAATGCTATTCTGAAATTCAGGTAAAAATTTGAAATACTTGTCTATTACAGAAAAAAAAATGAGGAATAAAATCCTAAGAACAAAGAGCAACCACATTTACAAAAGGGATTGTCGAGACATTTGAATTATTCAATCCATTGCCTAGTTTTCCTCGTCAACTCTAAAATAAACAAACATAATCTATTGTACATCTACAAAATAAAAAGATTAAACAATTTTAGGTCACGCTACCATTGTTTACTTCTTAATCTTGTTTACCTCTTCAATCCAGGACGTTGCATCATCGGCAACAGTGCCGTCTATCGATCGACTCGGAAGCCTTGCTTTTCACTGACGGCATTCGCGTAGCATTCCATCGCCCGACTCTATCCCACCCTTTCCCGACTACTCTTTCACACAGGAGGCGGTTTTCGGTGATAGTGGAATGGGCAGCATGGCGTGCTGAATCAGCTTTACGCGACCTATGAACCCTTGAAGGCTACGACCTACTTTATCGGCCAGATCGCGTCGCATACTTAAAACTAGACTTTTTTTCTAGTAATAGAGGGTTGAAGGAGATGAAAATACCCCTTAAAACGGAACGAGTAGGAAGGCTATCGTGTCGAGATTGAATCGCTCGGCTTGCACGATGAAGCCGTGGAGTTGTTGAGGGTTTTTGTATGGCAAAATGTCAAGGGTCGCAAAATTGTGACAAAGGAAGCGATCGAACGAGGTGCATAAGAAAAGAGATGATCCTTCGGAATGTGTTACGGTCTGAAACGTTTAAGGGTTTCTTTCTTATGCAGAACGGCTATTCAGAGTATTTAACATAAGGAAACGGACGAAAAGAGGAAAAGCTTTTTAACCGACGTTTAGGAATTTTAGATGTTAAAATTTCATGTTCCGAGGAATGAATTTCCTTAAATACTCAAAATGAATGCAGCACTTTAATAGGAGAGCTTTTAAAATATAATTTGAATGCGTTTGTTATTTAATGATTTATCTTTTCGGAACAGGGGTGGATCCATACACCAGTTTCAAAGAGGGGATCTGCTGCGTTAAACCAAGGAATCTCGTACGAAATTAACTTAATTAAAAATGCACTTCTCCATGGTTATGGATACACTGTATAACCTAACCTAGTGTGTTAAACACCAATGGATCTTCCGTTTAAACCCATAGAAACTATTTTAATTCAAGCTCTTGGATGCAGGATGTTTCTCGATTTAGTGACGAATTCACTGACATTGGGGTTCTCGGAGGGAGCGATCCACCATCTGTATGCATCTGAGTCTTTCATCTGAAAACTTTGTATTTAATTAAAAAAGTTATTGGCGTTTATTCTATACATTTTCAACATATTGGAATTAAACCAATGATGGGGATATTGGAACAGATGATTAGTCAATTAACTCAAAAACGCTCAAATTATAGCTGTATACGACTAAAAGATCCAAAACATGTGATTGATTTTTATAGAAGATAGCAAAACATTCTAGCAATAGAGAAGAGATCTAGACAATTAATAAGCGATAAACTGGAATCGTTACCTTACAAGACAAGAGGGACTATGGCCAAACAAGGATAAACATGAAGACACGATGTAAGACCGACATCTAGGATTTTCGAGAGAATTAGCACACAGAGAGGTGAAGTAACCTGAAAATTTTATCGTGACATTCTGTCCTAGGAGTTAAGGGAGAACAGCAATTACATGGAACAGCTCTAGATTCGTAACCTCTGTGTGCTAATTCTATCGAAAATCCTAGATATCGGTCTTACATTCTCGCGTCTTCAAATTTAACGAAATGTATCAATTACAATTGTGGGAAAGCGCAACTGATAGGTTCCCTAACCATGAAACAATGATATATTATATATATTGTCTTGCGTACAAAGGAATGACACCTCGAAGAGAGTAAGGATAAACATACCAGTAATGAACAAAAACAGATCCAAATTACTGATAAACAATATACCTTTCCTACCACTTTCTTGTCGTCATCGCATAACTCTTTAACATCTACCAAATCAACGCTACCCATTGTTCTTTTATACCTATGATGTCCCTACTTTATTATTAACTATAACAATTTTACGGCAATAACATAAACACAAGACAACCTTTAACACAATGCAATGACTTGCGACTAATTTCAGTGGCAGTGACAATCCCCGTCAGATATTAATGATGATGTTCTGTGAGCAGCTACTTTATTACTAATCGTTTTTGGTTAGTATGAAAATTTAAGTTCCTACCTAGAGACACTAAAACCATGCAGGAGAATAACTCCTGAAACACCTTAGAACAGAAATGCTATAATATTTTATGGGAAATAGTTATGTTCGATTTCCAAGGATACTAATAATACCATAATCTAATACAGAAAGTTAACTGTTGGTATAGTTAACTAAGGATTTATGATATAAACTTCCTATTTACGTCCTCCACAAAAAGGTTCCAGGTTCATAAGACATTCGATTATTTTAACCACGGTCTACAGTTTTTTAATCTTTTAATCTTTTTTTGTTTGTTCTCTATTAATTTATTGATTGGTTGCTGAAGCTCAAAAGACGAGTTACTATATTGTTTACATTTTCTCAGTTCTGTGTTCAAATTTTTCAAATCTGTTTACAGTCCGTTTTTTATATATTTTTAAATATTTTCTTATATACCCATATTTCGAAATCTTGCAGATTATCAGATTATACCCGAAGTTGACTTTCTGAGATGTATTCACAAACGTCCGATTCTATTTTGTTCTTATTTTAGAGTTTCAGCAAGATTAACTGCAACCATCGATTTCTACAGGCAAACATTTCCAAGAATAACTTTATTTCCTGTTGTTCTCATAACCAAATCTAACAATGATAGTTCCGCAGAAACCATCTACAGGACACTAGTCCATAAACATATATCGTGAAATAAGCACTGAAAACATAAAAAGACCAACACCAAATAGAACAGGTCCTCTACCTATGATCCTGGATCCTAGACGAAGGCTCATATTAATGTATCTTTCCATGAAGAATTTCGGAATTTTTATTTTTTCTGAGTTCTTTGGGAATAACACCACATCCTTGAAAGGTATATTTCAAAATACTTTCAAGTTTATGTGGTGTTATTCCCAAACAACTCAGAAAAAATAAAAACCAGAGATGCCACAATTATCATTCAGAAAACACGAGAACTTCTGAAATTGATAGCTCAAAGTGTCGGTAATAAGTCGACGTTAAAATTAACCCAAAATATTTAAAGAGACCAAAAAAATTGCAGAAAATGAAAAAAGTTAAACAACAATGTTTTTTAATTTTTTTAGTTTTAACTAAAAAAAAAAAAAACTCTAGGGCATCAACCTATTTTTTCCTTCAATATTACAAGATATTTACTAAACACAAACAAAACACAAAAAACAAAATTGTAGCTTTAAGTTAAATACTTCAGGATTTCATCCCGACAGTAGAGAACTACACTCTTGGTTCCATTTTTTTATGGTAAGGGTAAAATATCATATGGGGGTGATTTGTAGATAACATTGGTTGTGTTGTGTCCGCCATAGGTCCTCAAAAAACCCACCTTGAGCTCGGGCACACCCATATATCTTAACCATATGCAAAGAGGAAAGCTATTAGAGAGCAGAACTGTCATCTTCTGTAAATACCTTATGAACTAGGAAGGTTCAAACCACAATTTCCTTCTGCAATCTGAACCTAGAGGTTAGATTAATAGAGATATGAAATTTGTTGCTTAATGAGACTTGGTATCTTGGCAGCTAAAGACTCCTTTTCAGTTCGACCAAGATTTAGCAATTGTTTCCATTTTTGTTGTCAATTGATATTTTTGTATCTGCTCCGCTCTGGTTTCTGCTCGAAACTAACAGCAGAAAAGTCGAAAATTGTGTACTTCAATATTTTTGCTCTAATATACTAAAGGTCAGACCCAGTGGAAAATGGGGATTAGCTCTTTGAGCCAGGAATTTCCGAATGGGTAAAGTACCTAATGTGTCTTTAACCTAGACACTAACGTCGTTACATGAGTTTTCATTGTCGCTCGAAAAATCCATGTACAGAAGTAATTTCTTCGGATCGTTTAATAGTTCAATTATACCCCGGCTATATTGGTCTCAAGGATACCTATAGAGTCACTGTAGAACAATATATTTAATAAACAGACTACATAATCTAGAACCCTAATTTAATTTTTTACTCGATTCAGAAACTTAACACAACAAACTTATTGTGAAAAATTAACATAAAATACATGCAGATTGATTTTATTAAATTTACGTTAAAGTTTTCATTCTTATAAAATTCCTGGTCTAAGTCTTTTATACTGTAGGAGCTGTCCCCCATCCCTTCCTCGTCAAACACTTCTCTGGAGCCTTCACAGAACCTGGTACCTGGTATATGCTAGGACCAGCTCTCGAAGGACCAGTGATGAATCTACAGAACTATAAGGTGACAAACCCTTTTGGTATAATTTTTAAATCACATTCTTCAACGTCCGCTATAAAAAAAATGTCATAACATACGGATTAAAAAAAGGGTGGAAATAATATTTAAAGCGAGAAAAGGCAGATTACCATGAAGAGTGTAGTGACAGTCGGCAGAAGTAGAATAAAGAAATTAAAAAGAGCAAGTGCTGAATATCCGAAATATTTCTGTGGAACAAGTAATTAAGAAAGGGAATAGACTTTAATATGATGAATATCAAAGACATATGATAAGGTAATTATGTCATTATAAGTGAAAAAAGTGAGGGATGAAATTAAAAAGTTTATTGTATTAGGAAAAGTACTGGGAATAAATAATAGAAATCCGAAAAAAGGAAAATACACCTAGAGTATAACCATTAGGAAATCTATTAAAACATATAATCAAGGAAAAACAATAGTTACATAACATACATTATTTTATTTTCAATGAGGTATTAGTCGCTGTACTTGGTTGAAAAATTGTAATTTTATTACAGATTTTTTTTAAATACAGGGCTTTAGATTGACAAACCATTAAGTGTATTAAAAATTTCCTAGTTCTTATTGATATTTCTCAACAAATCCTACTACACTACCAGCATGAGCGTCATAATTACACTGTATCCTAGCATAAGCAGAAAATGTGACTTCTTTAGAGTTAAACTATTGTCCTATAATAATACAGTATGTTACTAGAGGCATTTAACATTTCCTATCTAACATGGTCTTCAGGATTTCACGTTTCTAGTGAAGTTTTCGCCAAAACACAAACCAAAAAGATAACAGAAATAGCAAGAGTAGTATATTGGAGACTTGGGGTAAGTTTTAAGACCAGAACACATTGAATGTTTATTCAAAGCATATGCAAGCTGTATAACAATATACAATTTAAAAAAAATAAATGAGTTCTTGGGAAATTTCCATTGCCCGGATCACTCAATTATGAAGGCAGTGTTGTTTTGCTTTCTATACGATCAGCCCTCCAGAATTGATTGCTTTCAATCCAAACTCGTAAAATTCTTTAATTAAAACCCAAATCCCCAGTTAATGTCTTCGTTGATTTCCACTGATTCGGTTAAATTACGCGTATAAATTATTCCGGTAGCTGTTTAAATGTCGAATTTAATAGTTCGAGTAGCTTAGAATTTATATTTTCCATGTACGATAATTATGTAAATATCGATAACGTAAATGTTATATGTTAGGAAATTTGTTGAATTATTAACGTTTAGATATTTGTTTGTATAATTGTAAATGTTTAGTAACAGGTAACATACCAAACGATTAGCAGAGCCTAGAATGGGAATTCTACTTTACATACAATTTAAACTTTTAGGGTGTCTTGAAATCATCAATTTCGTAGGCTGCATCTTCCTATAGTTATCAAGTCTAGTTGCCTGGTGTCATGGTCACATCATAGATTGAACTCTTTCCTGGTATATGACAATATGATTTTGTTGTCCAGTATTCGTGCTGAGAGGTTTTAGTCTAAACAGTATTAGCTACTTCCTAGAAGTTTATCTAAGTTTCCTTGGACTTCCATCGTCTTGAAGTGGTTGATCTCACAACGTTTTGTATCTGCTATCGTGATCAGATGAATGAATGGAAATTCAGATTATCAGTCGCATTTGTACCCAAACAGGTCATGCGTCGCCCGTCATGGTCATTGAGTCTTATCTGGTCCAATCAGCGTCGGCGTACCTGGCGGTGGTTGTATTTTTAATTTGGACGCTGGGCTCGCTAATTATACTTTCGTTCGAGATTATATATGCTTGCCCAGACTTCGTTACCTCCGCCTTTTGAGTAGCTAGACGGTGTTCCTTAACCCTGGTGTCCAAAGGTCGCTTTGTCTCTCCAATGTAAAGATTGCCACATTCACACAATGTATGCTGTATATACAGTTATTTACTATTGAAACGTTGTGAGATGAACCACTTCAAGACGATGGAAGTTCAAGGAAACTTCGACGAAACGAGTTACATTGTCTAACAGCTTCAGACTAACAGTATTGGCTACTTCATGTTATAAGTATAACAACAAAAAGCTTAACTCTAAAACTAGATAGGTGTCTAGTTTCAGAGTCAAGCTTTCTCAATAGAATTAAACACTATACACAAAAATGGCTCTTTTTTCAAGGTTTTTGCGTTAAATCCCATAAAACAATAATACAGTACAGACACAAATGAAATGTACATAAATCTAGAGCTATAAGGAAGTGATTTGAAGTTAATCAAATCAAAGCCAGCATTTGTAAGCTTTTTCAAAAATATGATTAATCCAGGTAGGTACTAGATTCTTTATCAAACCAACAAACAATAGAGTTATTCTAGAGTTGGTAGTATTGTCAACAAATGAAGAATTAACATTGAAATTAAAAAAATGATATTAAGGCTTTTGACTTCCAAAACTAATTTCAGTATTATATACAGCACTATGGGCCAAATCAGTCACGTTTTTTGGCATTTCCATCATCGTAGTGCAAAGAAAATAAATCTCAAATCATTTACACAAGGATTAAGATCATTTGATACAGGGATACTTATACGTCAATAAGGATCTTTATGTATTTTTAAATGAATTTGATAAAGCAGCTTTTGATAGGGTTCGACATAAGAAATTATATAAAATTCTCAAAAGTAAGAACTTTGACGTCGTTACATTAACATAATAACTACTTTGTATTGGAATCAACAGCAAAGGTCAACGTTGAAAAAGAACTAACAGAAGAAATTAAAATTTGTCGAGGAGTTCGCCAAGGTTGTGTTGTTCTTCCGTTCTTATTCAATGTGTGTGTGTACAGGGAGTCTATATGTCAAGAATATTTGATGCTATGTTGACGACGCACTTCTAATAGTGTCCAGTGTGACTGAGTTGCAACATTAACTAGAAAATGTAAACACCTGTAGTAATAATGACGGCCTGAAGCTACATTTTAACAAGACAAAATTAATAGTAATCACAAAGATATAGAACATTCCTGCTGATATATCAATCTGTAATGCACAGATTGAATAAGTTAAGACACACAAATGTCTGGAAGCATGGATTACCGAAAAAAAAAAAAACAAACTAGAGAAGTAAAAGAAAGAATAGAAATAGCGCGACAGGTGTTTGTTAAGAAGTAAAGTTTTTTATGCTACCGAGGTATTGGCTTGGGTCTTAGAGTGGCATTAAAAACATTGAAGCATTCAAGATGTGGTGGTATAGGATACTGTGGAAGATATCATGGATGCAAAGAATAACTAATAGGGATATACTATTGAGAATGAGAGATGAGTGTGAAGTAATCGAAACTATAAAAACAAGAAAGTTAGAATAGAAAGTGAGAAATATGAGTTACTTACTCCTAATATGAAAGGTAAAATCAACGGAAAAATAAGTGTAGGACGTCAAAGAATGTCCTGGCTGTGTAACCTGAGGTAGCTGCAGTTCGAAGGAATTGTTTAGAGCTGCCGTTAACAAAGTAAATGATAATTTCCAACCACCGATAGGAGACGGAACTTAAAGCAGAAGGAGGGGGAGGAACACACCCGTTTAAGATAATAATGGCTAAACGATACATAATATCGAAAAATTAGTAACCTTATATCAACCTCATTCGTTGCGTTAACACAAAATTGATCAAAGTTTGAGTAATACAAGAATTTAGTTAATATCTTTGACAACAATAATTTTTAAAAAATGTCTAGTATTTTGCCTAATTTTTGTTGAGTAACCTTTGATTTATACAGAACATTTTAACTAGAGCCATCTATTGAAGTTTTGGAGTATAAATTTTAATGTAATTATGTAGGTGACAATTTTAGGAAACAAGATTCACAGAGAAAAAATTCTTGAATACTTTACTAGTTCTTACCAGAAATTTTCATTTCAAGAAATTGCTTCAAGGCTACTTAAGCAGGAATAATCTAGCAAACAAATTTAATGAATACTGCCTGTAAACGAGTGTCTTATTCTGTCTGAATTTTAGGCTCTGTAGATTAGAATTTAAAGGGGAAAATAGGTGAAGTTTTAAATAATAAATTATTGACTTTTGTAGACAATTGTTTTCTGAATGTTATTTGTGGCATCTTCTAGTTTATTTTAGATTTTCTTGGGAATAATACCACATCAGAGTTCAAACTTGTGTATATTTTAAAACCAAACGTTTCAAAATCCTGTCGGATTTCGTTTTCAATGGATATAAATTTATAAAGTAAAATTGAAATATATGACAAATAATTGTCAATATATTTCAATTTTACTTTATAAATTTATATCCATTGAAAACGAAATCCGACAGGATTTTGAAACGTTTGGTTTTAAAATATACACAAGTTTGAACTCTGATGTGGTATTATTTTGTAGACAAATTATTTAAAAATACAAATAAAATATATTTTTAAAATTTTTAGATAGTGTAGTGTCTAAAGTCGGAAATAAGTCGATGATTATAATTTTTTTAAATATCTTTTAAACAAATGATTTAAAAATGTGATATATTTTGTAATTTACATAATTATCCCTTCATTTGATATATTACAGGATTGCGTTTGAAAATTTCATTTTTATTTTCCATTTAATTCTTTAATTTCTCCTCAAAATTAATATTGGAATTTTCTACTAATTTTTTTATGAATTTCAAGTGAGCCCCTATACCCCTAACTATTTTCAAAATTTTAGGTAATATAGTTTCGGAAATAATGCGGGAAGTGAGAATTTGTATTCATTATAATGAGCCCTTTGAATTGATATATTATATGATGCGTTAGAAATAATTTAATTAATTAAAAAAATATATTAGGGGTTTCTCCTTATCTTCCAGTTAAGTTTAGATGAGGTCCTATATCCCTAATTTAATTGAAATTTTTACGGCTTATAGTTTCGGAGATAAAGTAGGGGGAATGGCTAAACCAAAACTATATTTTTGTTAATATCTTTGAAATAATTTATGTTAAAAATATGAAAAAAATATATTTGTATTTGTCATAATGAGCCCTTTGATTTGGTGTATTACGTGATAAGTCAGAAACAATTTTAATTTTATATTTTTGTTATTGTTGTTAATATCTTTAAAATAATTTATTATAAAAATATAAAAAGAATATATTTGCTTTCGCCATAATGAGCCCTTTCATTTGATATATTACATGATGGGTTAAAAACAATTTTAATTTTATATTTTCCATTTAATTCATTAATTTGCCCCCCAAATTAATAGTAGAGGTTTCTCCTTATTTTTCCCTAGATCTCTGAAATTTTTTGCTTCTATAGTTTCGAAGATAAGGGGGGAGGGAACGGTCAATTTTTTTAATCCCCCCACCAGAAGGACCTCTAAAATCAAAATTTCATCATTTACGATATGTTCTCGTGATCGGGTAACCAAACTATACACTGATACCAAATTTCAACCTTTTCCGTCCAGTAGTTTAGTGATGTGAAAGAGGGAGAAATCCGGAGTGATATTATAAGGCTAGCCGTATATCGTATATACGGAACCCTAGAAAAGATAAATATTTTTTTCAATACAATTATTTTCTTAGTGTTAATATAAATAGGCTCGCCTTCCACCATGAATTTCGTCAAATTCAACATCAAATGCAAAGTGTTTGAAATTACCAACCTAGATTATGACACAATTAAACAGAAGAAAACAAAAGTATTAGAATTGTTTTGTGATTTGCGATCGTTATCCCACAATTGCATTATAGAAAGTTCGGCTTTTGTATTCGTCATTCGCTGAAATGTTGCTCTGGTGTGTCGCAAATGGGTTTTTGTCGATTCGTTATGCAAAGCACCTTCGTCGAATAAACGGCTTGTTGGAAATTGTTCGGCGGACGTACTTATAGACAGGAAGGAGATTTTTTTAATTGTGAATAGCGCGAACATGATAACAAGGCATCAATCAATTCATTAAAGAGCAAGTACATTTTTTGTTGACTACAAGGAACCTGTTTTTAACGTTAGTCTCAGGGTTAGTATAGGTTTTTGTTATAAATCTAGTTTTTCAGAAATACACCGTTCAATGTGCGATGATGTTATGTCAAGGTCGGGTAACTAATGAGAAGCCCTATTTATAGTTTATTTAGTGTTTTAAAATAAACACAGAACAGCATAAAATGTCTTCATACATTATATTTACTAAAAAGTTCTTAGCTGACAATGAAATTAATTTAATTAGGGCAGGTTATGTTATCAAGAACCAGAAGAATATATGATGATTAAAAATCGAAAGTATCTGAAGATATGATTTAAGTGCCAATTTTCCACTATGTTTTGAAAACAATGAAACCAATAGAGTGTTGGAATCAAGATAAAAATGTCATTGGCTGCTGAACAAAACACATCGACTCAATGGAACAACTCTACAGCCCATGTTCTATCATAAAAAAATTGACGAAATGAGCAATCTAGGCTATCATTACATACTTAAATAATTACCAGCAGACTGGAGACCAAACTTAATTTTTATCTACGAAGCTATAGAATACAGTTTACCCCTAAATCTAAGTTTGACCAACATCTACAACGTAAGTAAAATAATGCCGAAGATATAGAGCACATTACAATATGCTTTAACACACAAAAATGCAACTATTATACAATCAAACTACATATAACCACCCAGAAAATAAAAGTATAGAAAGAAGTTAGACAAGGAGATATACACTGCATTACTAGAACCCTAACAGGGAAGATAGAAGACTGAGAGCCCACAGTGAGAAAATGATTGAGCATTGATTTGCGAATCAAAGATCCTAAAGTTGATAAAGAAATGTTCAGAAGAGCTCAAGGAGGAAACAGAAAAGTTGGTCCCTAAATTAAACATTAGCAAACCAAAAATGCTTAACCTAATTAATACCCAACAATAGCATAAAAACAGATGACAAAGATATGACAAAGATATGCATAGAAATAGTCCAGAAATATTGGTCAAGAAACAGTAGACAAGACAGCCGTCTATAATTTAGTTGATCGTGAGCGATCCATAACGAAATGAGAAAGCGAAAAAAAGAACGGGTAAAAGATATTGTAATAAAATTAAATCCATGAAAACTAAACCATTTTGAACTTTTCAATTGAAATAATTACGCATTCCTAAATATAGTGTGTGTCTAAACTACAATGACCATGTCCTTCATCCCAGGTCATATCAAGGTCAAGGTCAATTGACAATAATCTTGAAGGTCGAGTCAAGGTCAAAGCAGATTTGAATTGGAAAGAGACTCTCATGGCGAATTCGATACGTATAAAAAATTCCTTCCGAATACAACGTTGACATTGGCTAAGACCTTGAAAATGAGTTTAAAGATCTATTCCAAGGTTAGAGATAGTTGGAACATGGAAAATTACGTCCATCTGGGTGGAATCTATTTTAACAAACAATTTCTAGACTCATTATGATCTCAACAGAGACCTTGATCTTTAAGTTCACACCGACCCCAGATATCAGTTCAGTGAATCCAAAAAACCATGGGTACGTGGTTTCAAACTTATACCTACGAATACGTTTGCTTGACCCTGAAATGATCTTCAGTAGGTCCGATGGGCACAAACCGACCTAAATTTCGAATACCCCAGAATCACAAAAGTAGCAAGTCAAGTGTTTCGAACTTTCATTTTTGTGGGGTTTGATAATTGTAGATATTCCAACATTGGCCTCTTATTCAATTGTAGTTATTCAACTATTTTATTGAAATTTTTTTCCGCAACTGAAAACTGCCTATGACCTCGACCAGACTTTCAAGGTTAAATACAGGATAAAAATTAGGGATTCCTCCTTAAAAAATTATCTTATATATAGTGCTTTGATGGACGAAGTATTGTGATATATGGTGCATAGATATAGAGAATATAAGCAGTAAACGCGATATGGGTTACTCAGTAATATGTGGAATGATCTTAGGTAAATACTAATCGCAGGATAAGTTGCCTCCCCGATGGCTTAGGGCAGCCATTATTGCAATTCAGAGTAGAAGGCTGATGTACCGATATCAGATAATTTAGGGGTTAAAACGACGGGTAAGAATATCTATAAAACTGGCAAATATATCATTAAAACCAGAACTATTTAATAATAAAAAAAGTGCAATTAACTGTCTGTTATATATTAGATGCTAATATGTGACAAATGTTACAACTTTTCCAGAAACACCATTAATGTTAACTTCAACTACAAAATGCGCCTAATTGGAAACATGAAACTTTTCTCGGAATTAGCTTGCATTCTCTTCCCAGCGCAAGTTGCTAGACAGTGAAAATTCAATTTCGACTGCTAATAACGTTGACAGCAACGGCACATTCTTAACTTATGCAAACCGAATCAACGCCAGGCTTTTCACTTCAAAATAAAAGAAAATACTCCGCATAGATTTTAGAGAGAGGCTGGTGTCATTTAAGCTACCATTCTTTCCAGGCTAGTCATTCTAATGTCACTCAGACTTTGAAAACGGGGAACAAATGTCAGAGAAATTGACATGTACGCTGTTACAGAAAACGCGTTTAGCTCAGTCTTTCCTCGTCACAGTAATAATCAATACCTTGGTGCCTTTGTGGCCCATTTTCCTAAGGAATACATCAAAAAACCCTTTGTTCGTTTGTTCGCCAGGATGATTAGTTAGTAGGTACAGTAGGGAATTGTGTTATTTGGTCTTTCGCCATGGCTTCGCGAGTTTATTGTTGCAAAACATTAATTTCAATTTTGATTGTGGTTATATAGGTGAGACCTTGATGAAATTAAACTTAATGAAGTAAATTGATTAATGTAATTTCTAAGAGTCAATTAGTGATAACAAAAATTAACATATATAAAAACGGCTTAAGGAATAGTAACTGTTTGTTACCGTACCTACATTATTTTTTACATTCACTCTTACATCAAAATTAGTTCAAAAACTACATTTTGTATCATTAAATTAAAAATGATCCACGAAACGGTATCTCAGATCCCATTGAATCAACTTCAAAAAGAAATTTTAGTTTAGCCTTAATTTAATATTACACGTTCATCGTAATTTTTACTTTGAATAGACGATTTTATAGAATTTTTATTTTTATTGAGAAAATAGTACGGTAAAATTCACAAAAATATTTCATTAAACTGTTACAATAAATTATTATAAAAATCACTGCTAATGGAAGAAAAAAAAACGGTTCCAGTAATTAATTTTGTGATGTGTTAGGTGAGGTCTAAAAGTAAGGTACTGGTGTGAAGTTAATAAAATGGTTAATTTGCAATTATTGCGGATTTCTTATTATTTTCTCTTATTAATCTACAAAACTGATACCGAAAGGTCATCGTGTATAATTGCACTTTCTTATTAACTCTTAAATTGTAAGGCCAAGTAACACCCTATAAAGAGCAAATTATATCGTCATGAAATATCTGAGATAATTAAATAATAATTTTTGTAAAGGTTACACACCATTATCAATTATAACTTATAAGTATAAAGTTTACCTTATAATTTTATTTTATCATAAAAATGTTATTAGGGCTTAAAAATAGTAAAAATATTATTTGGTGCTACTAGCATTTTTTAAGATTTGCTGACGATTAATATGATTGCAGTAAATTACTTTCAAGTATACTCAACAATTTTTTAAGCAAACAGATAGTTTATGAGAACTGCTTTATTGCTGTTTTACTGAGATAGTTGTGGGCTTGACGCTACAACTAATTTTATAAAAACCCTGGTTCCGTTAGTTATTAGGTTGGTAACTTGGTAAGGGGTTGTGTAGACGGAGAACTTTTGTCATAGTCACTGTCAAAATACTGCTGAGACCTGATGACTTAATTCATGAGAGACTTATCACACCGTTCTATTCTGTTGCTGCTGGCCCTCTGGCGGTATTCAGGGGTTTTACTTAAACGAGCCGTAAACAACTCTAAAAACTCTAAAACATAAGCAAGTAAGATAAATTTGTTGCCCCGAAGACGACACCTAGTTGCTTTGAAGATCTTAGTTTGGAAACAGTTGATCTATTAAGTGGATCTGTTCCATCTCGATTGCAGATTGTTTCCTTCTTTGTTTGTCAGAAAAGTTAAATGGGGCCTGGCAATAGAATGTGTTTTGTATTTCGGCCAAAGATTTAAAATTTAGCTCTTCCTTCGGTGAACTGACGCTCTGGGTACTCATGACAGAACTTCTGATGAAGTATTGGAAATTATTCAGTTTTATTATTTCGTTACTAAAACACTTGGGGATGGCGATAACGGAACAATTAACACAGTACATTAAAACAAAGTACTCAAAGAATGGCGGACAAACAGAATAGTTCTATATTTCAAACTGACCTAAAAGAAGTCTTCAGTAGAGTCAGGCTCTAAAGGGCATGATTCATCGTTTATATAATAGACAATACCGCATTATTAGCACAATGAAGGTCCATACAAGAAAAGCACAATAATACAGGCTAGAATAGATGTATAACTCACAGAGGCGATAGAAACAAGCACTGGTATAAGACAGGGACACTCGTTAAGCTCCTAACTTCAATATCATAATCGAAGAGATAATAAAGGTTAGGTTAGGTTAGAAGAAACAAAAATCCTCTCCTACACCTTCTCCTATCGGGAACCGAAGATTACTTACAAAGATTGGTCCACAAGTTCAACACCAGCAAAAAGTTCAATATTGTAATGCTAGCTCAGAAGATGAAAACACTTGTCATTATAGGCAGCTATCTGTGAATGACCATCTACGGAGATATAGAAACAGAACAAAACCACCAAATACAGACCGTTAATAGAGCAGCTGGTTGCTTAGATAACCCAATATAGAAAAACAAACAAATTAGAACGAAAACTAAGACAACGCTTTACAAACCTAGTATAAGAGCAATAATGATATACACGACAGAAACAAGATCTGGCCCTTCCAAAACACAAAGGAGACTAGAGACGATAGAGGTGGGAATGTTAAGAAGAATCACGTGAAAACTCCATAGATTGAGGAAGAAGTGATGAGTGAAGCACAATAACACGAATGGTTATTGAAAAGGTAAAAAAGTGGAACAATCGCATAAGCGGAACGGCAGACGACAATATAGTATTGATTGCAAGAGATAAATCACGGCAGGTAGAAGAAGAATAATGGAAAAGCCAGAACTGCCTACAGAAACAGAGAAAAAGAATACATTATTTATATTTCTATAATTAATACGCTTATAAAAGATTTTTAGATAAACCATATCAATTATATGTGATTGAAGAAAAAAAGTAATTAACACAAATCATATCCAATGGGTGTCTAGAAACATTGCCAAAAAATTAAATTCTAGGTAGGTACATTATTTTCTCAAAAGCACCGTGCTGGTTACTGAAAAAAATTATTTCCTCGCATAAGTTTACAAAGTTCATTGAAACAAATATATACATACAGTGATGGGCAAATGTGTGGAACCAAGAAAATATCTCTGGAATTATTAGAGATATCAAAATGAAATTTTGAAATTTGGAAGGTGGATTCTGCAGTGGATTGCCTATTTGTTTCCAAATTTTTTTACAATTTTGAACTTCCTGTTTTACCGGAAGTAATGTCGATTTTAAAATTTGCAATGAAACACCAATCGGTAGCATTATACCGTCACAGTCAACAGCACTGCTTGTTCCTTAGTTGAATACACGTGCGTTTGTTTAAATCAGGCACAAATTAAAGCTGAATCAAGTTTAGTAGTCCACGAAATTCATTGCAGAAGTGACAGTAGTTGTCAAAATAAGTTATTAGTTTTTTTTATTTGAACGTGAAAAGATTGTATTGTTTTAATTTGATCGTAAAATGGCCGAATTAAATGAAAGAGAAAGACTAGAAATATTAATGATGATTGGGTATGGGGAGAGGAAAAGGACGCATCAAGAAGTTTGTGACCTTTTTAACATTGTTCATCCGAATACACAAATATCCCGTTCAGTAGTGACGAAAACTTTGCGAAGGTACGACACAAGTGGAACAGTTAGCAATTTACCAAAAAATGGACGGTTAAAAAGTGCAAGTAATGAAGGTGTAGCTCACAGTGTTGCTATATCTTTGGAAGAAAATCCTCACTTATCCACTGCCGACCTCGCCAATATGCATGGAATTAGCTGTCGTTCAGTAGGAAGGATATTAAGGCGAGAAAAATATCATCCCTACAAAATTCGCCTCGTTCAAGAATTCTCCGAAGACGATTTCGACAGACGTTTGCAATTTTGTGAAACGATGATGGATATTTGTAACCGTGATAATAATTTTATAAGAAATGTGGTGTTTTCAGACGAGGCTACATTTTGTTTAAATGGTACGGTTCATCGACATAACTGCCGCTACTCGTCGCAAAGTAATCCTAATTGGGTACAAGAGGCTCATACACAACATCCCCAAAAATTGAACGTGTGGGCCGGCATTTATAACAACAGAATCGTGGGACCCTTCTTCCTACAAGAAACTTTAAACGGAGATAAGTATTTACAGCTCTTGGCATTGGAGGTAAATGGACAATTACCAAATAATATCTGGTTTCAGCAGGATGGAGCACCACCTCATTACGCTCGCATTGTTCGAGATCATTTAGATACGACATTTCATCACAGATGGATTGGAAGAATGGGTACTCATGAATGGCCTGCACGAAGTCCCGACCTTAACCCACTAGACTATTTTCTGTGGGGTTACTTAAAGTCTAAAGTTTATGTTGATAGACCAAATAATTTGCAAGAATTAGCTGCAAGAATAACTCAAGACATCCAGAGAATTACACCAGAAGTAATAGCTAATGTTACTAGAGAATTTAAAAACCGACTTGCTTATTGTCAAGAAGTAAACGGTGCTCAGTTTGAACATCTAATACATTAAGTTTAGTTAAGTTAAGTTTCCATGTTTTGAAAATCACTTAGAGTTAGTTAATAATTATGATTATGTATTTCTTTAATGGATATTAGATTTTTCCTTTTCTAAATTACTTTTCTGTTAATATCTCGGTAGGTATTGAAGTAAACAATATCAAACCCGATATTTTTGTATTCGGAATAAAATATTTCATCAGAAACTAAAATACTATACAGAGTGTTTCATTGCAAATTTTGAAATCAACATTACTTCCGGTAAAACAGCAAGTTCAAAATTGTAAAAAAAATTGATAACAAAAAGGCAATCCACTGCAGTATCCACCTTCCAAATTTCATTTTGATATCTGTAATAATTCCAGAGATATTTACTTGGTTCCACACATTTGCCCATCACTGTATACCTGGTATGATTACTTTCATTATTATGACTATATCTTTAATGTTTTCATAATAATCATTTATCTATTATTTTTAGTAAAATTTCATGATTTGTAATTTTTATTCTAAACTTTTTATTAGCTGACGCCCCTTTTGTATAAACTTGAAAAAACAGTTTGGTTAAGAAAAAATATATCTTTTCTCCGAACATTTAGACTTATTTGATTGGACTATATGGTATTACAACAGGTTCATTGTGCAACTACATAACGATTTGAGTCAATATTAAAGGTTGTTGATATGGAACTGACCTTGATAATACAAAGCAAATAAATTCAATAGAGTTTTTTGTATTATTTTTGTTGTTCAAGTTGATGTCTGACGATGATTATTATTTATCGCTATGACGTGTTTTTTTTTCAAGTCCTTGTTGCTCAATTACTCTCGTAAAAAAATAATGATGCAAGCAATCATTATTGACAGTGAAAAAATAATTATGTGATCAAAGGTGTTGTTGATGTTTTCGAACGTAGGGGATTTTAGAGAACGGATAGTATTTGTATGTATAGAAAACGTAGACGACGAATATTACAGTGTTTAATTTTTTTATTTGCCAATTGTGTCTCACTCCAGTAATAAATGGACGCATTTCAAATTTTTTCTGTGTGTCTCATCTTGTTAGCACGAGGACAATTTTTACCAAACAAACACTTCAACTAATTTTGGGAATAAAAGTCGTTCTAATTTTGATAAAAATCTGATAAATTGTGTAAATTAAGTACCGATTATTTTTGTGTCATTCACATGCGCAAACTAGAGAAAGCCTATATCAAATTCTGTCGATGTAACATACGAGGGTGAATCAAATATGAACTGGACTTTTGTTTTAAAAATTTTATTGGTACGATCAATACAAATTTTAATACATATTATTTTTCTGCATAGTCTCCTTTCTTATGTATACATTTATCCCACCGAATCGGAAGTTTTTTAATACCTTTCTCAAAGAATGAAACTGGTCGTGTCGATAGCCAATTGCGCACAAACGTTTCTACACCTTCGTTGTCCTCAAAGTGGTAGCCTCCCAGTTCTTCTTTAAGTGGCCCAAACATGTGGTAGTCACATGGCGATAAATCAGGACTGTAAGGCGGGTGTTCAAGGGTTTCCCAATGCATTTTGTTCAATTTTCCTTGAGTCAATGCAGCTGTATGTGGCCGAGCGTTGTCATGCAACAGAATCACACTTCGGATAGGCATATCCCGCCTCTTTTGCCGATAGGCAAGTTTCACTTGTTGGAGTAGTTCGCAGTAATACTCAGCATTAATTTTACGGCGTTCGTGCAGAAAATCGATCAGCAGTACGCCTTTCGAATCCCAAAAAACTGTTGCAAGAATTTTCCCTGCAGAAAGACGGGTCTTGGCTTTCCGCGGTGCTGCCTCTCCAGGTTTTCGCCACTCCGTGCTTCCACGTTTGGACTCCGAGGTATAATGATGCACCCATGTCTCATCACAGGTGACAATATGTCTCAAAAACTCATCCCCCTCTGCTCGATATCTTGCTAACAGCCTTTCACATACTCATTGATGCTTGTCGTGGGACGGCGTGCATGAGGCTCATTTTCGACTGTCTCTCGGCCATTTGAAAACTTTTTGTGCCAGTCGTACACTTGGGTCTTTGAAAGTGTTTCATTGCCGAACTGTGCAGATAGTCGACGCAAAATTTCAGACGGTCTAACGCCCTGCCGCGCCAAACATTTGATAACAACACGTTGCGCAACAGACGTATGCACCTCTTGCTCTGACATGATGCTACTAACAGCGCATCGACTACGCCTCGCCAAACCGACGAACTCCCCTCTTCTTAACATCCCTACCTAAGATATATCGAGACGTCACGCCACTCGAATTACCTACAGGGTAAGAAACAGAAAAGTCCGGTTTATATTTGATTCACCCTCATACTTGCTTTATCTTGGATCCTCAGTGAGCACTCAAGAGAGCGAAATTTAGAGCTGAACGCTGGAAAATTACTTTATTATGTTGAGATTCTGAGGAAGCACGAACAATACGTAATTCTGACGATAAACTAAAAAAATGCTTCCAAGTATGTCAAATTCAAATAAGCCAACGATATTGTATTGAGATGCTGATTCTGATGACGGTTTTGTGTTTAAAGATGGTAAAAATGCGTATTTATATAACCAATAAGATCTTGTTCGAAACTTGCAACTATCCAGATTTGAAGCAGATATTTTTGCTTATGGTCAGTATTGGAACTTACTGACACCTAAAACGAAAGTAACTTATTACAGAGGTTCTTTTACATAAGACAATGACTTTTAGCTTCAATGCAAACATTTTCATGATTTTTAATCCGATGAGTCAAAATCATGATCCAAATGAATGGCACTTGTTTATTGATTGTTCTAAATATAGCTTAAAACTGTTGTTTTCCTTCACGATAGTAGTACAAACCTGTCTTTGTTTGCTGTGAACAATATATATTCCAATAAAACCGATGAAATATGAATAGTAAAACTGGAAATATGTTGCATTTCAAAAGTAGTTGGCTTCCTACTAAAATTACAGGATGAAACTGTAAACTATTTTTGTTTCTAGTACTCATATAATAACTAGAGCAAATTGTTTTTCCAAAAAATATGGCTTGGTCAAAAGAATTTACTTAAATGCGCACTTAACATTGTGTCTAGTAAAATATTTTTTAAAACCATAGATAAAAGCAGAAGTTTCCAAATAAATCGAATACAAAATTCAAAATGGAGTTCGATTATACTATAATTAAAGCATGATAATGATTTGATTTCCATCTACAAAAGAAAACATATGTGGAAATTCTTTAAAATGGTCGTCCAGTGATTCTCTGACAAAAATCAAGATAAGGATTATAAAAGGAAAGTAATAATTTACTGAAAAAATACCTGGTGCATATGTGTATTCTAAGATACACGTCCTTAAATCAAATTTGGCAATTTTTTTACCAACCTAGCAAGGCTATTATTTTGATCAAAACAATAACAAGATGTTTTCTGAAAGATAGTTGTGGGATCTCTGTTTTCTTTTTAGTTTTTTTTTGGGAATAAAAACCATATGAACTATCCGGATATAGGGTTGTTCAAAAGAAGATTACCATTAATTTCATCCTTGATTATTGGTAACCAGGGAAGGTTGAATTCTATAGAAGTACTAGCTTTCAGCTTTCGTTTTGTATTGTGTTCTTCTTTGTGTAGTATGGTTCAATTTTGACTTTTCGAATTGTTGTTTCTTTACATAATTTTTGTTTTCATTTATTCGAATATTTTTAGGTCTAGAGGTTTAATTCGCCAATATAAAATTTGTTACATTTGCAAGGAATCTTATAAATGCAATTTTTTGAGTTTTGTGTGCTGTTATTTGGTATAGTTTTTGATATAATTTGATTTATTGTTTTAATATTAAATCTGTTTCCCACTCTTTTCAGTGTTTCTGAAAGACCCTGTATGTATGGTATGGTTGTTGAAAAAATAATAACAAGATGGGTCGAAATTGTGTTAATGAAATATATCTGGCGTGCTTAAAAAAATGATGACGAAACTCATAAAAATAATAGTCATTTTGTAACATAATTTGTTTGTAGTTTAGGAGACTACTCCATTTATTGTTATTTAATAAATATACTTTTAAATGTTAATTACAAGGTGGGAACTATCGAACATAGTTATCATTCAATCTGAACTTACTTTAATTTTGTATGCCTGAGAGCAATTATGTTGGTTGAGTTCAGCCCCATAAGGTGGACCAGATTATCAAACTACTCTACTAGTCCGAGTTCAATCTCACCAAAAAACTACTTTTGCGCGGCAGGTGTATGACATAAGCATAACTCTAGTACAAGATTAATCAAACTTAGTTCTACAACTCAAATTACACCAAAACAGCTAGAATCGACAAGTCCAACTCAAACCTAAGAGCTTTGGCCCTAATGCCAATTAATTTTGTAGCAGAAGGTTACTCAAAGACCAGTTTCACAATTACGAGTCAAACCTCATCAAAACTCTACTTGTAAGAGAAGTATGGTAAAGTTCAGGCCCACGAGCCCATCAAAATTTTCGTTAACCTAAATGTAGCTCAAACTGAGCTCCAGAAGCTAGAAGAAAATTTTATGTAAACGGCTTCATTCATCTAGTTGAAAACCGGTGAAGCATAGTACCATAATCGCAGCCGAAAATTCACCTTAAAAGACATTTTTCCTTAGCTAGTAGGTTGGTCAAACCTAGTTCACCAAACCAGCTAGCTCCGTTGACTAGAAAAATGATTAAGCTCACTACCACAACCTAATCAAACCAAAATCTTCGACGTTAAATTTAGCTCAACAAAAATTAATAGAATTCCATCAAAAAGGCTAGTTCCGTCTTGTAGAAAAAATGATGAAACTCAGTTCCCTCATCTCGAGCAGAATAGCACCAAAATGTTCAGTAGCATCATCTCGAGCCTTGGCGTACCAAACTTAGCTCCACAAGCTCGAATCAAATATCTGCAAACAGACTGGCGTCGACTGATAGAAAAGTGGTCACGATTAGTACCATGAGCTCGAGCGAAATCTCAACAAAACATACAAATTTGACTGGCAGAAGTTTAGTCAAACAGCTCCACAAGATTTACTAAATGTGTAAAAATAAAAATTACGCTTGTTGACAAATATAGATCAATTTAGTAAATCGGAGAAATAAATATGTAGACAAAAATGATTGTAATATATTTATGTATAACTATCATGGAAGTTTGCAAAATTGATAATTTCAATATTACAAATTATAATCCTGATGTTAAAAGGTTTTCAACCACTTTAAAACGTCATATTCCGTTACCCACCCCTGGTGCAATCGACCTTCGACCTTTCAATGTTCACCCTCTCGGTAGGCGGGGGTGTTTTCCACCCCCTTGATGCAGTCTGTGACCTGAATCCAAGCTGAGACGGGCGTCGAGTAGTAGCGATGCAAAAGCGACCTACGCTGTAGACGTCATTCTGGCGCCAACCACTTTCATCCCTTTTGAATTTATCCCCGCCATTCTCCCCCCAAAAACGTTTCACGAATCCAGCGTCCCGACGACTATGTTGTTACACTATAACATTCTCGTAGTCGTTGCGCTTTTGTTTCCTTTTCTCGACGTACTGCCATTGTTCGGTGTCCAGCGACCAGAAATTTTTATAAATCAAAGTTGACAGGGATTGGAGCGCAACGTCTAAATGTATTTGTAAACACGGTCGTGTGGGAATATGAAGGTGGCGGTTGTCGACAATGAACAGGAGTATCGTGCAATGGGTGGTGCTCATTGTTAAAAAGGCTAAAATATTTTTGCGTTGAAGGTTTAGGTTTAGGCTAAGACAAATAACACAAAGGATAAATTTCGCTTAATGTCGTTAAGATTTCAACTATAAACTCGCAGAGTGGTTTGTTGCAGATTTTGGTCGAAAATATTCCTAATGGATACCTTAACACATACAGGCAATAATAAGAGTGGTCGGTTGTTGAATGAAAATTTTCGTCAAATGACACCCAATACCGACACAATGACATCGACAGCTACCGTAGACAGTAAAGGCCCCTTCATAGAGAGATAACTAAACAGGAGTAAATTTTGCAGTCAACCTATAGGCAAAAATGCGAAATTTTCAGCATTTTTCTAGGAATTAATTATTGACAAACGACATTACTACGTTTGCGAACTGAAAATGCTACTACAATCTCTGTAAGTGATAATTATTGTAAAAGAAAAAAATATAAGAATATTTTATTTCCTAATCGAAAAAGTCGAATTTCGGTAGGATACTGGGCAATTATCAAGTCCCTAAAAACCTCCAGAATATACCATTAATAAATAAACACATTTGACAACATTTATAATAACGATATATACACTTTACACCTATCTGAAAACACCAACCTAAATAGTATAACACAAGAAATGCTCTCTGGAACCTGCTTTAGGGGATGGTTGCCAAGGAAAATATAAATAATCTAATAAATGGAAAAAACAATTTTGCCTACTCAGATTTTTTCCTGCAACATTTAAGTATTTGAAAATTGTAAATTAAGAAGTGTAGTAAGGCCGTTTCGTGAAATGCCCGGATTACTGTTTGTCCGTACAGAAAATTTTCCTCAAAGGTATTTTGAGAGAAAGATGTCTACAAAATGATCAACTAGTACTACTGTATATAAATAGTGTTTTGTATATTATGTGATACTTAGCTGTGTTTGGAGATGTTTCAACTCCAACTCTGGAGTTATTGTCAATTGTTTTCTATTGTAGTTCGAGGTTTATTCCAAAATTTTCGCTTTGATGTTGATTTTCTTGTATATCAAAAACTTTGATAGTGACAATTTGTCGTTTGGCGATCACTTAATTTTGTTAAATGAGAACGATTGTATCGCTACTACCTCCGTAGAATTCAGTCGTTCCTGGTTGCCGATGATTAAGGAAGAAATTGCTAATGATCATGTCCTTGTGAACAACCCAATATCGGGATAGTTCATAAGGTTTTTCCTAGGTTTTCCTTTATGATTTTAATGGGACCACTGAATTAACAAAACTCTTTGGTCGCATTTTTGGCGAATGCACTATCTTATAACAAAGTCGGACCTAGGAGCGCCATATAAAATTCTGAATATCTCCCTTTCAAATCCTTCCAATTTGAAAGGAACTTTATGATTATATGATCTTTAGAAGTTTCTGTGCTACCCTGTATATTACAAATAATATTCTCTTAGTTACGTCAGAAATTAAATAATACATATTGTCAAATATTTTAATTTACATCTTAGAATTGTGCCATTTTTATCCATAGTTTCTTAACCATTGACAACGGGGTCTGACCTAGACCCCGAAACGTTTGGACTATACAGCAATTTTCTTAACTGTGGTATTTCCCAAGAAGTACTTAGACATTGATCACTTGATACTGAGGGTACCGTTTTCTTACTCTTCTAGCAATAGATTTCTCCAACGTAAATCGAGGTCGATTAAAGGTTATCGCGTTGGTTCTCATCATGCAGCTGGCTTGTTTATGTTGAAGTTGAAACGTCTCCAAACACAGTTAAGTATCACACAATATAAGATACACTAATTATATACAGGAATATTGGTTGATCATTTTATACACATCTCTTTCTCTCAGAATAACTGTGAGGAAGATTGGACGGACAACGAGTAATCCGGGCAATTTTACGAAATTGTCTTACTAGACTTGTTCTTAATTTTCATAAACTTATCTGTTGCAGGTAAAATAATCCAAGACCTCCGCAACAATCTTTTCGAAATTACTTACAATTGGAAGAAACCTCAATGGATTCAAATTTGCTAATTATATCGTATTTGTCGCAGAAACACCCAAAAAACGCAGATACAGTTAACAGAGTTGAAGAAAGTGATATCTGCCATTGTCTGAAAAACGACTACAATGAAATCAAAAGTCCTACATGATATGATTCTTTTAGAACAGAAAAAAATAATGAAAAACCAAGAACTCGAAGAAAAATCGAAAACCATAGCTTACAAATGAAAAAGCCTGACATGTGCTATTCTTGGAAAATTAACGTTGATATCAAAACGCAAAACATGCCAAAGAACTTTTACATACTTAAAACTCAAAACTGGACTCTTGCGAAACAATCGATGAACAAAGAGCGCCAAATGTTAAGATCAAATAACAATCGCCTGGATAGGAAACAACAAAAATTTAATACGCGCAGAAGCAAAAGATGTTAATTGGAAGATATCCGTACCGTGAATTAGAAATATAAGTAGGTCTGCTGAGCAAATATGTATCTGAAAGGTACAAAATAGAGACCAAAGAAGCTATTCGAACTTGCTTGGAATCCGTGCTGTGACAAAACCCAATATGGAAAAACATAGTGTTGAAGTCAAATGCTTCTCGTTGGAGTTCAATGAGGCCTCATCGGTTGTAGGCTCGGGCTGACATTGAGGTTGATGCGTGCGTTGTCAGGTGGCGCTGGTTCTCGGCGTCAGTAGAACGGCGCGAAATTTGATTGTAGGCCATTGGTCCTCTTGTGCAGAACCCTGCCCGTAATGCCGAGTGTATTGTTTTGGAAGCCCCCTCAATGATGGGAACGACGGGCTTCGGAGGTAGTTGGGGAGACCTCAAGATTTGGCAAATAATCAACGGAATATATGGGCTGAAATAAGAGTATAGAAGACAAAATTTCAGCTGCACAGTAGTGTTAATTAGACCCAGAAAGGTAGAAAGCTAAATTTTGGGAGTCTTACATTAATACAAATGGTTAAGCTGAATCAAGCTGTTACGTTACATTTTTGCCGCAGAGTATAACCAGCAGTGTATTCCATAAACTCGTAAAAGAACAAGTAAACGAAGAAATATCTGAGGTTTGATTTATGCAAAACGTATTTCAAATAGCCTAAACTGGACATTGGATGTGTCATTTATCTACAATAACTGTTTTCTTGTAACTAAAACACGAGTATTGACTTCGAATATTAACACCACAACGGATAGTATAAAATTATCTTCAACCGTAAAGACTTACCTTTTTTTATTATTCTGTAACATTTTTGTTATTGCGATAGGCTTGTTGGGTTTTTCGTATTGGAAATATTCTGGCTTTGTATTTGGTATTGATTTGTTTTGATGTTGACTTCCTAGGTTAAGATTATTGGTTAGATTTTCTTGACGTTCGAGGCGATTTTGCTAAGGGTGGAATCACACGTTCTAGACAGGTTAAAGACATTTATGGAAAGAAGATGTAGAAAAGTAGAGTCGAGCACGGGACATTTCGAGCATTGATGTTGTGGAATGTCGTAGAAGAAGAGCGTTGTATGTAGGGAATTGTAGGGAATTTAAGACGATGTTAGTAGATTTGGATAGGTTGGTAGGATTCGTGAGATGTCAATTGTCGGAAGGGGAGCCGGCCGTTGACCGTCCTCGTGAAAGGTTGTTGTCTGTCGACCGTCCTAGTGTGAGGATGCGTGTAGTACTTGGGAAGAGAGGTTATGGTGAAGTGTTATCTGAGTTTATAATGGCAATTTTCTGCCATCCATGTTTGGGATTTAGTTGGATACACTTTGGTCGTTGGTTCTGTTATTGGATTTGTGATTTGCTTTTTACATTTTTGATTCAGTGTATTTGTTTTGCTCATAATTTGCTTATCACATAGATAATTGATTTAATTGAATAACATTTTGAACTTATTGAATTTAATAAAGAACCTGATTATTTAGTCAAACTTTTGACTGTTATTTTGATCATATAAATTTGATTTTTTTGCATTTCCTATAGTGTTAAATTTTGAATATCATTTCATGATTACTGTTTTATTGGATATTGATATTATTTGGTATTTTGTGAAAGCGTCGTGAAAGCTCGAAACGTCGACTTTTTAATTGAATTATTTTGGATGTTTTAAAGATATTTGTTTCTAGATTTATGAAATTATTGATTTTTCTTGAAGTTTAAATGTAATTAAACACTTTTGTCAGTAACTTAAGTTTCTGGCTTCAGATTTCAGAATAACAGTACAGTTATTGAGTTTGATATCATTTTTGAATTATTTACAGTTTAGATGTCATTTTTGGCTTGGATATTATTTTGAATATTGCTCGTTTAAGTAACTCATTTTTGATTTAAGATATATTGTGCATATTTACGGATCACAACAACATTTGAGTATTTTGATTAATGTTTTTGATAACATCTGTTTATTTTATCTAGGTTCACTTGATCATTAATTGATTATTACATTTGTGATTTTGGTAATAATTTGGACTTAGTGTATCAGGTATGAAGTTGGCTACAGGTCGACTTGTGTTTGATGTTTTTGCAGGATTGTATTGAAATAATTTAAAAGTTCATTAAATTATTTACTGTTTTATGAAGAGTTTTATTGAAGTAGGTTTGTTGTGACGTAACTGACAATATACTGAGGTTTTATTAGCCATGGAGCCCTTATCTATAGATTTCTTGTAGCCGCGGAGGATTGGTAGGTTATCTTAGGCGGTTAGCTGGGGTAAAGAGGCAGAGAATCTACCTGGCGCCCAGAACATCTTTATATTAGAAAGTTAACTTACAGTTGACTTGGCCCTTGTTTGTTAACCCACTCCCGTCTCCACTGAAGCTGCCGTGCACCCTAGTCAACGTTTACCACGTGGGCCGTAATAAGGTGGTAGGTTAGCCATTACATCGTAGGCAATAACCAGGCGTTATTGACTTTACAAAGTGATCCAGTTTACTCAATCACGAGGAACCTGGCAAAAAGTATGCAAAATTCGCAGCCCGGTAAATTCTTTTGGACATACAAGTTTGCATAATTTCTTGGGACCTGGTACAAGAACAAAGATATTGTTGGGTTTGGTTGTACTTGTTTCGTCATATTCAGTCGAGGATAGACCTGATTCAAGCTGGAAATTTTCTTTGTAATAAAGTTCTACAATGCAGTAGTCCACAGGTATCAAAATTAGATGGTCGATAAACTTTTCTCTGTATTAAAACAATTTTCAACTGTGCACAGATCTTCTTTAAACTATCAACAAATCATTGCATAAAACATAACATAGTCACACTTAGTCACTTACTTGATGCATATCTTTTGACTCATTAGTCTTAACAACGTTTATACTGAAACTTTTTGGTGAAAAGAATCCCAACATTTAACTAACTTTCAATTGAAGTAAATCTCATTGCACAATGTGCAATTAAAAGTTAGCATCAGGGTTACCTGTTGTTATTTCCCACATCAAAAATTCAGCTTACGATTTTGCAGATACCCTATTTTCAGACTGCCCAATGGAATTTCCCCGTCCGCATCTCCAATCCAAACAGAAAAACAACATGGAGTATATTTAATTTGACCATGACACAATTCTCGAATAACAACATTTAAATTAGCTCTTCACAATCCCGAATAGGCATCAAGTTTGTTCTCGCCTCATCGAAACGTAAACAAGCAGAACTCAAGGCTTTTCATTAACTTGCAGTCTCCGTTTCATTCAAATCCAGAGCTGACTCTATGTTTTTTTTGTCAAGCTGTGACGGCAACGGAAAATGCGAATATGTTTTCGATCCAAATAACAGGGACGACGAAAAGGGTGTTGGTTGAAGTACAAAGGGACGTGACGTAGAATAGAGTTTTGTTATCGAAAATACGAGCGAGCTTCTGAAACCCCTTGGAAAGTGTTTTCATCCCGTTACATGAAAATATTTATCTGTTAATGCTACTGCGTAATTGTGAAGTGTATAAATTCTATGTAGAAAAGCTTGCTTATAAAGAAACCAGGTCTAGCGCTTTTCAAAATATTCGTTTGATACCTTTACATCCCACACAAATTCATTAAAATCGTTAATACACTTAGAAACTGAAAATATAGAATCCATATTTGACAGCAGGAAAAATTAAATACAATCTATACGTGAAAAGTCAGGTCTGTCGGGACAGAGGGATCACATACGAATTTTCTTGGCCACGATGACGAATGATGCTGTGGTTCTGATTTGTGCTTTCCAAATCATTAATAACTTCAGGCAAAGAAACCGAACCGGCTATACCCAACCTGTGATCACTAGGACGCATGCGGCCCTCCAAGCGTTTGTAGGTGGCTCATTTAGCTATAAGGGAAGTATATAGAACAAACAAAAGTGGGTCCAAATTTTTGTATCAGTATTCAGGAACCACAGTAGCGATATCCCACAATTTTCTACAGAATTATCTATTTTTTAACAGTATTCCATTTCACAGCTTCTGTTGGCCTTGGTTTATGATATGGAGCCAGCCAACATATTAATATTTGTTATAATATTTCACACAATATAATTTGATTACTTTTTTAAAGAATTTTTTTAAAGAATTTGTTCCCTTCATTTGCTCTATTTTTGATCCTGTGAAAGCTTACGCAATCTTCATGCCTCGAGCTGACTATAAGTCTCAAACAGGTTACGAAGTCTGACAATGTTGTTCTGGAAAAAAAAGTCTATGAAGACGACCTTTATCCGTTACATAAGCTCCAAAGCAAACGTTTTTGGAGAGTCCATTTTTGAATATAGGCCTCTTGCATTTTTGAATTTGTGTCTTGGATTCTCTCAGGCATTGCCCCTTGCATGCCTTACCCAAATAGGGCACCTATTTAAGGATTGTGCTGGTCTATTGTTTTCTGCATATCTCACATAGCTGGCAAGATCTTTTATTGTTGCGGTGTTTCTTATAAAGTTGTGTATGCTGTGGTAGTCCAATGTTATGTCCAATAATTGGCGCTCTATTGCCCATTGATTTATTTGACTACGATACATATTGCACAGTACAGTTCAGTCAAAGAAATCTACTAGTTTTAGTGAACACTAACCATTGTGTTACTCTTATGGAAGTATATAGGTACTTTTTTTATCTTTAATGTCTTTAATTAAACTTTCCGGAGGCAGAGTGAATTCTCTTCTTCTATAAATTTCCGGTTATTGATTCTCTTTTCCAAGTTGTATAATAGGTCCAAAATAGACAAAATTTATTAGATGTTCTATTAATTTTTTTTAGTTTTATGTTCTGTTGTAGGGGCTTACATTACTTCTGATTTCATTTTAAATTTTGTCCAGTTCGGTTAACATGATTATCTGAAAGAGATGTGACATCAGCAAATCAAAGGTTTTTGAACCTTCTTCTATTTTTGGGGATGTTAATATTAAAAAAAAATGTACAAAGTCACTATAAAATAATAAATCTCGATGTAAATTAATGGGAATAGGGAAATATACAATTTTTTTATAACGAACGAAATTATTGGAGGAGTTAGAACTACCAATAGCTAAATTTTTCGAAATCCACAATATAGTTGCAAAATACTTTTGAGGAGTTTTGGAATATGAAACAATATTGTTCCTACTATTTCGGATCAAAATCCAAAAATGAAGTATAAGGTTCCGATATCTTTATGTTTAGTAGAAAATAACCATTTATTCAGTAGAATGGCTGAACTATAGGCGTTAAACTGTAAATTTATTTGGAGTGAACCTAAACTCATCTTACCGTAAATGTGTAGTTCCAGCAATATTCAAAGAGTGTAATACTAAAGAATTTTATTCTCAGTATACCTTACTGAAGACTAATAATAGAATGTATGCAAAATAATAATAGTTTAAGACATTTATAATTCATTCTTACCATGATGTGTCATTTATCAAACAGGAACTTACCTGCAACAAAAAGAAACAGTTTAGAATAGATTATTATTATACATAGTAAAATTTTGTAGACAAGCTATTTAGTCTTAGATTTATTGTTGCAAAAGAAATTTATAAGAAAATGGTTACTGTCCTTACATATTTGCTCGCTGTATCTGTATCTTCATAAATTTACTTTTCCAAATTTCTCAATTTATTGTTTTGTTTAGCTTTGTCTCTGTAGTTCTGTATTTTTCCAATATGTGATTGGATATATACTCACTGACAAAGAAATGGCAATACCCAGAAGGAGATATTTAAATTTAATATTATTTTGGTAAAATATAGATGCTATAGTGAGGAATAAATGATTAAAATTTGATTAACAATACCAAGGAGTTTTAGATATTGTTTTAATAAGTTTTTTAATAATGTGTTTGTCCACCGCGTTATCTATAAACTTCCCAAAAGGTCTTGGCATAGATTCAATAAGGTGGTCTATTTATTCCTGTGGAATACTATCACAAGCTACTTATACTTCATGTGTTACAACCTCGAAAGTCCGTGGGGAGGGGTAAATTTCCCAACCTTCTACCCATCATATCCCGAACATGTTCTATCGGCGAAAAATCGGGGGATCTGGGCGGCCATGGCAAGAAATTCGAATGGGTCTTCGCAAGAAAGTATAAACTAATTCGAGCAACATGAGGCCGAGCTTTAACTTGTTGAAATACGATATCCAAGAGCCTATTAAGATAAGAGAGTACATATTGCTACACTACTTTCTGAAGATAACGTTGTGCTGTCATGTTGCCTCGAACAAAAACCACTTCCTAACCTAACCCTTCTTTAACCTGATGTCATTCCACATTCTCTGCAATAGTATTGTGATATTGTCGTTCTCTGCACCGTAGTTGTTTCCGTCGATGCTCAGCGGTAGAAGTAGCATAAGATGGGGCGATAATCCTACAGTCCAAAAGACCTTATACGGCGATAAATCGTAAGTTTTATCTAATCTTGTATCCATCTCAATAACTTTAGGTATTATGAAGGTACCAAAATTGCTCATCTGCATGACATATAAAGCAAGTGTTGCTTTAAATAATTGCTAGTTAATAATCTCTTATATTAGAAATGTTTAGAAGACTTTTAAACTATTTTAAAATTATATATAGGAGGTGTGGCTATTAAATAACGGGACTTACACTGCCGTGGAACTTGTGCGCATGCGCCAATCAACATTGACTAATAGCTTCCCCTTCAAAACGCAGTTAGTCTCGTTTCTGTAAACAACATCGTTGAAACATAACCTTCATTTACGTGAGTGTTGTTATTTTATTTTGCCGGAAAAATGGTTAGCGTAATAATAGAGCAACGAATTGTTATTAAATTCCACTTTAAACTTGGAAAAACCGCTACCGAAACCTATAATATACTAAAAGCAGTGTATGGCAGTGATTGTTTATCGCGGACTCGTGTTTTTGAATGGTTTAAGCGTTTTCAAGATGGTCGACAAGAAGATTATTCGCGGCCAGGTCGTCCTTCAACATCAAAAACGGACGGCAATGTGGAAAAAGTTGTTAATTTGATTCGGTCTGACCGTCGATTAAGTATTCGAGCAGTTGCTGAATCTGTAGGCATTGATAAAGAATGTGTACGGCAAATTTTACGTGACAATTTGAACATGCGAAAAGTGTGTGCAAAAATGGTACCAAAAATTCTCACGATCGAACAACAAGCAGCTCGCAAAAATGTTTGTACTGGTATGCCATTGAAAATAATGAACCAAATTTATTGGAAAGGATAGTAACATGTGATGAATCGTTTACTTACTCATTTTACTTATGATCCGGAAACGAAGCGCCAATCCATGCATTGGAAGACCCCAAATTTACCGAGAGTCAAAAAAGCAAGGATGAGCAAGTCAAAATTTAAAGCAATGATGACTGCTTTTTTCGTTATTCATGGGATTGTGTACCTTCACTGGGTTCCTGAAGGTCAAACAATTAATCAAAATTACTACCTTGAGGTACTTAATAAACTACGTGAAAGAGTAAGAAAAAAAACTACCCAAAATGTGGAAGGACAAATCGTGGGTTTTGCACCAGCTCATTCCGCGTTATCTGTTAAGCGGTTCTTAGCCAAGTTCAGCATCCTAGTGTTATAACATCCACCGTACTCACCAGACCTAGCACCATGTGACTTTTATCTTTTCCCTAAGGTGAAATCTGCATTGAAAGGTACGAAATTTGAATTCGTAGAAGCTGTTCAAAAGAAAGCGGCAAGAGTCCTAAAAAAGTTGACAGAAGATGACTTCCAGCACTGTTTCCAACAATGGAAAATTCGCATGGAGTGTTGTAGGGATAGAGAAGGGGTTTATAATGAAGCCGATAATAAGTAATTTTGTATAAAATAAAAATATATTTTTTTACCATATCAGTCCCTTTATTTAATAGCCACACCTCATATTAAAGCAAATTATAAATCCAGTAAGTTAGGGATTTATTAAGCCCCTAATATTAGAAAATGCACATGTGCAAGGACAAAATGAATGAATTTTTTACACACTAAATATTTTAAATACTGACTCTGTAGGTCTGTCACGGACTCTTCACACTAACCATATTTACGACACCATTTGGATGACACAATAGAGTTAATGTACAAATACCAAGATTTAAACAAAATGTTGCCAAGTGGGTCGAATAGGTTTATTTTTGTAATATTTTTTTCAAGCTCCAGTTTTTAATATTTCGCAGATGCTTGATGTTGATAAAATATCTGTGTAAAGGACCTAAAAGTTTCATAAGGTCGTATTGTTCTAAATTTGAAAATAAACAAAGTGTTTAGCAAAATATAAATTCATTCAAAACATATAAAAATTGCTCATAAATACATAAAGTAAGAATTCCAAATCGAATAAAAATTGAAATAGAATTTAAGATAAGTAGCGAGCCCTTAATTTTTTCACATAAAAGAAAGGCTTGGTGTTAGGGTACAAAACTTTGTGTTTATACGTTTGTTATGACTACTAGACATCATTTTACCAGGTACTACCATTCAGTTAAATTACTAAAAAATGGATTCAACCTTCAAACATATGGAATTATAAATAAATAGCAGAGCTCATTACTTAATGACCAAATTTCAAAACATCCTGTTTGAGTTATTGCTTTAGAAGGAGTTTACTTGTATGAGTGAACTCATGTATTACCATACGTCTGGTGTTTTTTTATCTCAGGTTAATTGTTTATTGATTTGTAAACGTTAAGTGTTGAAACTAGTCACGAAACTTGTGAAAAAGTCGATGATAGAAAATTTTAAAGACAAAAAGGTGATCTGATTACTAAATATAGAAGCAATACAGTGTTAATTATTTTATATACCGAATGAAAATGTGTATTTGGTTCTCATTTGGATTGGTCTTCATTTTAGTGCCACGTATTTTGCCGCACGCTTTCATAGACTAGATACGACCATTTACTAGTAAAACTGACTTGATTCGGCTGATGCTTGGTGGAACCTCATTATAATTAACTAATACTAATTAATAACAGTTAATTACTAGTAGAACCTTACTAACGAATCTTACGTACTTCGGTTTGGTTTTCGGTAAGTTTCGGCACTGTCGATCCTTAGCTTTTCGGATGGTGATCGTCGAGTGTCAAGTCTACTAAATTATGCTACAAAATTTTATTTCTTGGAGCAACTAATCTATTACTTTATCAAATAATAACTTCTATGTACACAGCACATATTTGCAACCAGCTAAAATAAACAGAAATTTAGACAAAAATCGCCGAATGTCTACAAAAATAACCTAATGAACCTTGTAAGTGCAATTTCTATATCACGAAGAACATTACAATAAAAAGATACTCTAACTTAACAAATATGACAATGTTTTGGAGAAGTTCATAATGATCTATGAAGAACGTTTTGATATAAGTAAGTTATGTCATTCCCTAATAACCACTACTTTCATATCAATATAAAGTTTACTTCCTTCGAGGTGAAGCAAACAATATATATAATGTATATTGTTTGTGGTTAGAGAAATTATCAGTTGCGCTTCCCACATGTCCTCTCGAAACTTCTTTATGTATTTCATGCATTCGTTAAATTTAGACGCGAGATTGAAGACCGACACCGAGGATTTTTGAGAAATAGAGGTTCCGAATTGGAGTCGTTCCAGGTAATTGCTGTTACCCGTAATTCTAGATAGTGACCTCTATGTGCTAGTTTCCCCGAAAATCCTAAATGTCTGTCTTCAAATCGCGCGTCTTCAAATATAAAAAATGGCATATATCCCTTATGGTAGGTAATGTTGGCAACCTTATCTCTGGTCTTTGAGTACGAGGAGAAAGATATGCTGTTATCTTTATATATAACATTCTAAATAACAGAAAATATTTCGATTTTGGCTTGATCAATAACGTTAAGTTTAGGGTCTCCAAAATTAGCTTAAGACTATTCTCATCTAATCTCTTCTACATTAACAACGGAAGCCCTTCGCTCTTCATATCTATTCAGTGTCTCAATGATATGCTTATAATAGTTCCTGACCTATTTAACATCAAATTTGGTGAGCTTAGGCGCATATTATTGCTGCATCAGGATGCAAACTCTTCATGATATCGGCATGTCTGTGACTTTGTCAAATACTTGTGTACTATTTAACCCTTCACATGTAAGTACCTATTTGGTGTTTGTAAAGAGAATAAATAAAATAAATAAATAAAGTTTGGTCAAATGTATGAACAAGGGGCTTATTTCTTAAATGGTACAGGCGCTTTTTCACAGAACTTTTTGCGTTAACAAATATTGAGTTAGATCTCAAGGACCGTAGTTTCAGCAAAACGTGACAATCAGTTATACAGAAAGGGACTTACGACTTTTATCATTGCAGATATTTTAAGGTTATAGTAATAGAAACCTCAGCCCGGTAGGACAGCCTGCATTTGGTATTTGCACTAAAATCCAAACATATGGGTCTTTTCGTTTACGTTTGAAAATAAAAATATGAATAAAGTTTTTTACTTAATAAACTCATTTTGGATAAATTTGACGAAACTTCAACTGAAAAATTAACTCTAAATAATAGAAAACTAAAGAAAATGTCAAAAATCATCACCATCGATTTCATTGCATGCATGTAGTATAGAAGGTAAGGAATTTTTTTGTGTGTAGAAATTGACTCCAGAAATAAAAATCCTAAGTAATCAAGAATTTATAGCTGGTGTACGAGATATCCATAAAATATTTGTTTCAGTCAGATCAGGAATCGGTTCCGACAAATTATTAGCGATAATTTTCAAAAGGAGTCGTACTGAAGCTAAAATATTTGTCCAGTTATTTTGTTATACAAAAATGGTATTGTGATTTGGCTATTCTGAATAAATGAGGATTATATTCGGTCCAATTGCGTAACTTGTAAAAAACAACATTGGCTAAATTGTTTCTTGGTAGCAAATGATGCCATGTAAAGTGTGCTTTTGCTCTCTTATAGTTCTTCATAGATGTTCATTTTGAAAACATAGCCCATAATAATATGCGACCTTCGTCCGTTCCTTTGAGTTCATGAAGTACAAATCTAATGTCAATGTTAAAGATATTTGAAAACATTAGCCAAAACCCAACCTTCAGGGGTAAAAAGACTGTAAAAAATAAAAATTTGCCCATAATCCAATACTTTCTGGCTTTGGCTGTTTTGTTTGAGAAAACAAAATACTTTCACATACAGGAAAATTTCTTCCCAAAAGCCACGTCCGTTCCATTGTAAAAAATATGGGTAGACTTTGTAAAATTTACAAAAATAGCGAAAGGTGGATAGCGAGTTCAGGTGATCAGTTGTCTGGAGTCAAATGGTCTAAGTTTTCAATGTTAAACTGTCGACGTGGGGATATATACATCATCCCCCTTATCTGCCACTTTTCATAAGAATACTTTAATTTGTCGATAAAAACCCTGACAATTTTTACTTTGTTCTCCAAATGGAAAGAATCAAAAACATTAGCCGAAACCCACATTTTGCTATGCTTCGAGGGTAAAAAGACAAATTTGTAAAAAATCAAAATTTGGGGGACTGCTGAAAGAAAACTTTAAAAATACTTGGTTTTGGTAAATAAAATGTATTATTAGGACGCGAGCTGTGCCAGAGGTAATTGATGTAATGAAAGTTTCTAAACAACTTATTTAGAAAGACAAGTTGACTCACGAGTACAGAACCTCTTCATATCAAAACAGTCAAAGATACTTAGAATCGAAAGAAATCATATAATAATAAACTTCCTTTTAAATTATCTTTCCACTTTCTGGCTTTGTATCTCAACTTTAACTCTAATCATCCCAGTAAAATGAGGTATCATCAAATCCTAAGGAGAACATCAATAAATTTAATAAATTCAATGAAAAAAAAATTAACGTTTGTTGGCTAACAACCAACACCAAACTTCACCAATCCAAGGATAATCAAATCACTACAATAACTATACCATACTGTTTATCGATATAATATTTAAAACAAAATACTTTCAATTATTCAAAAACAAAACCAAAAAACACATTTGTGCCTTGTGAATGTAATAAATTAAATGACCTCTAACTTTTCATTAAAAACACGAAAAATCCAAAAGTGAACATGCTTACCTTGATCATAAAAACAGTTTCAAAATCAGTTATAAACAAAGAAGAACACAATACCAAAATTTCTTTAATTTTAAGGATTTTTAAGGAAGAAAAAATATCAACCAAAAGCCAGGTTTTCCCCTGATTTTAATGGGATTTCTTGATCAGAACTATCTTATAACATTAGGCCACATAAAATTCTGGATCACCCTTTCTTTACTAAAATTTGAAAGAAAAAAAATTAGTTTCTGTGCTACTGTATATTATAATTCTCTTATTATGTCATAAGTCAAATAATAGATATTGTCAAACATTTTAGTTTTACATTTTAGATTGTGTCTTTCTTCATAGTTTCTTTGCCTGTGACAATGCAGTCTGACCTAGACTCCGAAACATTTGGAAATATACAGAAATTTCGTGACTTGTGATGTTATTTCCCAGAAAAAGCTTATAATATGTATAGTTCCGAACGAGGAATAAAAAAGTAAGCATGTAAAATTAATTTTTACCAAAGAAAACGAAAATAAAATAGGGACGAAATTAACTTGACACTTCAAACACTATCATTAACGAAACGATCAACAGTTTCACTACAAACTGCAAACTGTGATACCGAAAAGCCATTAACTTATCCCATTTAAACCGCGTCCTACTTCCGGCCCACGATGACCCATTTTCGAGTGCTTGCCCTTCATCAAGAGAGAGGTGTAACCCAAAGCCAAGAGTAGGTCGTTGCAGCAAAGCAGAGCAAATTGCATCTCATTGGACATGCGTCCACCATTGCAAATGCAGGTCTCGCGACCTCGTTGCGGTATCCTCAATCTTGCTGTTTATTGTTAGTTTTGATTCGAGACGATTAAATGCGACGCAACAGGATAAAGTAAATCTAACGATGTCGTTAAAAAACGTCGTGATATCCTGCGAAGGACGTCGATGCTGAAGGAATTATCAGCAGTGGGATAAACATGACGGTATGAGTTGAGGGAGTTGTAAAATCAACCTTGGAATATAAACGGGAACTGTAAATAAAGGGATTAGTTTTCAGGTTATTATGTGCTCGGGATATTAGTAGCCTTCATTCATGTTGGTTGTTATGACGTTGCAAGGTTACTAGGGAATTATATCGAGTCTGGGATGTGATTATTGTTCAACGGTGCTGTGAATAACATTCGAGAATAAATCACGGATTTGTGATTTTGTCGTAAATAACTGTATGATGGAAAAAATATATATACTGTTTGTTCTTATGCCCAGCTGCAACATGAATCTATTATGAGCCGAAAAATTGATAATGAATATAAAATGTTTTAAATAAAGTGTACGGAATATAGTAATAATAAAGTTAATACTCACAGATATAGATTTGAATTATTGGGGGCCAAGAATTTATTTGTCCCGAGTGATAACGGACCACTCTGGCCACGACGTCTGGTGGTCAAAAACAGTACCAGTTTTAATGTGCAATCAAAGAATTAACCATACGTTTAGATTGAATTATTTTTAATTTGTTTTTTTATAAACGAACTTTTTCGTTGGACTATATCAAATCCAGCTCAGAAAAATATTACGGACACAGAAAAACTTTTGCTAGCTGAAGATTTGCTAAAGGTGGTAAAAATAATGATTATGCAAGCAGTGACCTTGTGAATGTTACTGCATTATGTTTACAAACATCTAGTGTAAAAGAAAAACCTTAGGATATTCAAGGATCAGTTTGAAAATTTGTATCGCTTGAATGTGCATATTGAAGTCTTGAAAAATTGTATCGCTTGAATGTGCATGCAAAGCTGGTAAGGGCACCCAATGTAAGCACGTGGTGGCTGCTTTATTATATAGTGAGGACGCGTGGGTTGGAACACATGCATTTAAAATTCAGGTGTTGTTTTTTTGGAAAAACGCTGGGACACGTCAGTTTTTTTTGGACTGCGGTTTTTGTGATGATAAACTCATTTATACAGGGTGGGCCAGAAATAAATTGCGACCATCAACTTCATTTTTTCAAATGGAAACATTTGTTTATTTTATTTTTAAATTCTGCATTAAATTTTAAGAATTTTTCCCATACTGAAAATTAACAGTTAATAAAAAAAATACATTTCTTTCTAAAGTTAAGAAAAAAATGGTAAAAATAAGGTGTTTGTTGGTTTCCTACTTATTTACGTCTGGTTTTTATGATTGTTGACGGTATTTTAGTCGCATGAATGGAACCCTTTTTTAATGCTGGAGTTTTTAACACTTGTTTATTTCCATAGAAACTGTACTATAATTTTATGACAAATAAGTAGTTGTCAAGTGCAGTTGCAAAGTATGGCGCGCTTATCTGAAAAGCAGCGAGTAGAAATTGTGACGATGGTAAGATATGGCAGCAGAACTCGAACACAAGCTGAAGTTTGCGAATTGTTTAATATGAAGTATCCGGAGCGGCCTATTACACGATCGGTAGTTAGTAAAATAGAAAAACGTTCTAGAATTTGGCTACGTAAGAAACAATTACAAAACCAAACATCTACCGAAGATACACAATTAAATGTTTTGCTCGATTTACAAGAAAATCCTCACAAATCCACTAGACAAACAGCCGCAGAACATTCAATAAGTAAACCTTCTGTTCTAAATTGCTTGCATAGAAATAAATGACACCCATAAAAAGTTCATTTAGTCTAGGAACTTACTGACGATGATTTGGACCGGAGAGTAGAATGTTGCGAAATAATGATGCATAGATGCAATGCCAACCAGCACTTTTCAAGTAAGATAGTTTTTTCCGACGAAGCAACATTTTGTTTAAATGGTTCAGTAAACAGGCAAAATTTTCGATATTGGGCACCAGAAAACTCACATTGGATTATGGAAAGTCATACACAGTTTTCCAAGAAAGTTAACGTATGGGCCGGAATTGTGGGTACTTCAATTGTGGGTCCTTTTTTTATTGAGGGAACACTTAACTCGGAAAAGTATTTAGACCTATTATAAAATGACATAATACCCTGTTTAACCAGAACTTTACCCGAATCGTGAAAACCCCAATATACTGGCAGAGTCGGTATGGTTTCAACAGGATGGAGCGCCCCCGCACTATTCGCGAACAGTGTGAGATTATCTTTCCCAAATAGATGGAAATAGATGGACTGGAAGGAGAGATAATATCGAATGGCCAACTAGGTCTCCAGATCTAAGCCCGTTAGATTTTTATCTTTGGGGTTACGTGAAATCGAAAGTCTATTTCAATAAGCCGTAAAATATCGAGGAATTAAAGAATAGGATTATGGCCGAAATACAACGAATCCTACCTGAAATGTTAAATGAAGTATTAAAAGAATTTGAAAAGGGTCTTAGGTATTGTCAGGAAGTTAATGGTCAACAATTTGAACATTTAATTTGATATGTTTATGTTTTTTTTCTTGAATTTTGAAATAAAGGTAATTTTTTTAATAACTCTTAATTTGAATGAAGCAATTTATTTCTGGCCTATCCTGTATAAATGTATATCATCACAAAATTCGCCGTGTCTGAGCGTTTTTCCAAAAAACCAACACCTGACTTTTAAATGAATTTGTTCCAACCCACGCATCCTCACTGTATTGTTATCGGGGTAAGTAATTGTCTAACCTCAAGTGAGAAATTAAAAAGTTATTATTAGCAGAGCTTGGCAAATCATATGATGCAATACATGTTTTTTTAGACATCGGCATTTTTTACAATTTTTTTGGATTTAAAATGTACATTTTTACACATCATTGAGGTTAAACCTTGCCAACTTACGTGATACGATAAAATCACTCTTTTTAAAATATAATGAATACGTATACTCTCGTATGAGGATTTTTATTTTTTAATTTTAAAGAACGTTGCCAGACTTTAGGTATAGGTATCTATTTTTTCTGTTTTTTCGAAAACACTTTAGATGTAAACAAAACCACTTAGGTATGGGATGAAAACTAATTTCAGAATTTTAATGGGATTTACTACCACAACCATTCAACACACAATAAACACTTATTTTTTGAACAAAGCTTTGATTTAATGAGTTCCATTTTTCTAGTTATAATTTTAATGCATTACTCAATATACTTGTGTATTCAAGTGCACACTAAAACTAGTACTTTTGTAGACCACAAGGCGTCGTGGCCAAAGTGGTCCGTTATCAATAGTGTGACTTTGGTCGATATTATGTTTGGGTATTTCGAAATCACTTTCAGAAATGAGCACCAACTGCTCATCTAGTGACCAGTAGCTTGTGACAAATGATTATTTTTCTCGGGGAGAATTCAGGTTATTTCACCTACAGAGTGAAGCCCGAAAGTAATGTTTTACATATATATGAATGTAAATGAAAAATTACGCAAAACAGGACAAGTTTTATATATGAAATTACACTTTTTAAATACAATTATTCACCTGCCAACAAAAATCAAAGGCATAAAGGATATTTGCAAGCCATCAAGAAATTTATTGCTGCCAACTACAAGGTCGATGCCGAGAAAGTAGCGCCTTTCATCAAGAAATACTTGAAATCAGCCGTCGCTTCAAGAGTTTTAGTTCAAACTAAACGAAAAGGAGCTTCCGGTTCTTTCAAATTGGCAGCTTCGTCCACTTCAGGAGCTTCAGGATCGAAACTGGCCAGCTCTGAAAAAAATCTGGGCTGGAGGTAGAGCAAAGAAGTCATCTGCAAAACGAGCAGGTTTCAGCGAGAAACACAAGCCAACAAAGACGCCGGCGGCTGCGGGGGCAGCAAAAAAACCGGGTAAAAACACTACGCCTGCAAACCTAAGAAAGTTGCCGCAACTGAAAAGAAGACTTCAACTCTGAAATCCACCCCATCGACAACAACTTCATCATCAGTTTCGTTTGCATCTAAAGCGAAGTCTCATTAGAAACCAAAATAAAAAACCGAAAGCTTCAAAACCTTCCGTGACATCCCCGAAAGCGAAGAAAGCAGTTTCTCCCAAAAAGAAGAAACAATTTCATCGCCATTATTTTCACCTTAATTTTATTCAGAAAGTCTAGTTTCGTATATAAAAATTGACCTGCCTCAGGACTTTTCATTTACATTCATAATTAAGTAGAAAATCAATTTATCTGTTACTGTAGGACCTCACTGTATAAACTCAAAGAGTTTTTATGAATAACTGTATTTCTCCATCTACTTTTGTATTTGCTTAATTCAATAATGTTTCTATTTCCGCTACTTTAAGGTAATCGCTAAATTCAGAGACAAACCACAAAAATTCTGAGATTATTTTCCATGCAAAAAAAAACAGTTGAAATCTCGTACAAAGTGAAAATTCCTTAGGCCTGTCGACATAACAACGAGAGCACCACGCAGAGAATATTTTTCATCCGGATATGACATTTTAATTTAAACATAATGAAGTTCGCTGTGTGAAGGCCAAAAATGATCTCTATAAACAACTCGTGGAGAGCGTAAACAAGTTCGGGTATTTGGCGACCTTTTGTTTGTGATTTTTTTCTTTATTTACTTAAGCTTAATTATAACATTTTCAAAATCAATCAGTATGTAATTTTTTGCTGGTGATTTCATACCAGCTGCACACGTGTCTAGTGAAATTTAGATGTTATTAGCCTCTTCATGGCATCATGAGGTATTGTGTAAGGAATTTCTGAAAAAAGAAAACAGAATAATTTGTTTTATACGCACAAGAGAAGCTACGGTTTTCGGCAAAAGGTAGAAAATACAAAATTTGCTTAAGAACCAGGAACGGACTGGAATATGACTGAACACATGTTTACGAAGCTCAAATAGCTTCTATTGTGATTACCAGATTTGTAACGCTGATCCACGAATAACCAAGTCAGGCTTAACCTTTATTTTGATCAAATAAAAACAAGGCAAAAAACAGACTACGAAGGGAATCTGCGATATGCACTACAATGCAAGTGCTGGTGCACTAGAGATTTCCCTAACAATTTGGAAGGAACATTCAAACCTGCCATTAATGCATACATAGCACTAAGTGATTATTTTTTTTCGATTTAATCTTGAAAACGACAATTTTGGCAAAATTGGCTGCAATTGATGAAGAGGTGGAAATCTGGGTTAACCCATAAATATCATAATATAGTCTAAGGTACTGTGCAAACTATAATCGACTGATTATATATTGATTCTTCACGGATATACAATATCAAATGTTATTTCAAATCACTTATACAGCTATTAAATTCAGTAAAAGTATTTTTATAAACGAAACATTTTTTGGGGTATCTAGCCATTGTTTAAACAAGATATGTCCACCCCTAATCGTCTGTTGCTCTTTAAAAATGCAATAATAATAATAAAGTCCAGAAATAACCGTATAAAAATAAATGATTGTCTATTTACGAAGAAATTTATATATCTTAAAGCTAACAAAAATGGTACAGGGCATTGAACATTAAATTGATAAAGCATATATTCAGTGTGGTAGGCTTTAGATTATAAATACATCTTAAGTCAATGGAAAAGTGCCAAGTACATTAAAAAGAAATATGCCTTAAGTGTCTAAACCTAAATATTTTGCAGCATTCAGGCCAATCAACCTGCTTCTCGTGGTGGACAAAATCCTGAAGACCAGTATGAGAACAAGTTAGATATTATCTTGAATCAAACGCAATATTATTTGAGGGGCAGTAGGATTTAGAAGCAACCATTCTTGTGAGTTGACGCTACAATATGTGTGTGCAACGTCGTGCAAGAGTATTAGTGAGGACAATATAGTACTCAGTGTTTTTGTTGACTTGCATCTATAGAGATATTTTCTTGGGTTTTTATGAGGTTGGTGGTCAGCTTTTGAACTGGTCTCAAAGAACCTAAGTAAACAATCAACTGTCAGAGAGAATAGAAAGTAGTCGGGGTGTACTTCAGGGGAGCGTTTTTGGCCCTCTCTTATTCATTGTATATTTAAATGATATTTATAGACTTATGAGTAAATCATTTTTTAATTTATTTGCTGATGGTACGCTTATCTGTGTTATAGGAGAAGATTTTAAAGTAATTGCTAATACAATAAATCAGGAGCTTCAAATATTGTATAACTGTTTGTGTGAAAATAAGTTAAAATTAAATACAGCTAAGACTAAATGTATGAAAATAGGTTCAAAGACACATTGTAAAAAAAAACAATTGAATACTTATTTAACTCTTCAAATTAATACTTTCTCTATAGAAATAGTAAGAAAATAAAATATTTAGGTGTTATTTTAGATCCACACTTATGTTTTAATAGTCATGATCATTATTTATGTAGAAAAAATAGGTAAAATTTAAGCTTTTTGCAAATAATTTCAAGAAACCTTTCTGACTGGGCGAACATTTTAGTTTATAATACCATTGTTTTACCTCGTTATAACTATTGTACTACTCTGCTCATATGTTGTACACGAAAATATGTAATAACAATAACCTTTATTAAATAGAAATTTCTTAATATACAAACAATTTGCTTACAATAAGAAAAGAAAAAATATATAACTATATTTAATTGTGTTTAAACCTAAACTAAATATCAGTATAATCCAAATTACAAATTTGTGGTATGTGATTTTAGATATTCCCTAAGTTTGAATTTAAAACTTCTTAGAGTTGAACTTGCTTTAATAGCATCAGGCAAATTATTATAATATATTGAATTCATGCCACTTTTAATATTAATTTTACTTAGATGCAAATCTTTGTAATTATATAATCAACTAAATAATTTGGTAATAAACTGTGAACTACTTTAAAAATGAAAATCATACACATATATTTTAGTCTTGTTGTAATAGACATCCACTGCAGCACATCTAACATGAGAGAGATGGGTGAGTATCTGTTGCATTTTGAGAATGACTCTCATACCTCTGTTTTGAAATTTTTGCATTCTAGTTTTACAATTTTGGTCTAAAAGATGCAGTATACTGGCACAAAAGTTGAAACTCTTCTACTAGTTATAATAGATAATTCACTTGCAATTTTGGAAAAGAAATATATTTTTTGTAAATATGAAAAAGTGTACCTTGAAGATCAAGTTTATGTTAATCACTAAGCCTAAATATTTATTACTTTTTGCAAATTGAATTTCGTCATTGTAAATCCTGATTTTATGTTCTGGAAAATATATATATTTTTTATATTTATATTTATTTGATATGATGAGCGCTTTCGATTTATTTATATTTAGTTTTATTTTATTTTGATTAAGATATATTCTCTATTTTATCCAGTTTCATGTTCATTTTTGTTATTGCATCATTTAAGTTGGTGTCATATATGGCAAGAAGGGTGTCGTCTGCAAACAAATTAATAAAATTACAATTTATGTTCGTGGCGATATCATTTATATAAATTAGAAATAATAACTGACCGAAGTTACTTCCCTGTGGTACACCAAAATTATTTTTCTTCGGAATAGAAAACATGATTGCTACTCTAGTTATTTGGTATCTATTATCCATTATCTATATAAACAAACTGAAGTTGTCTTCTATGTTGTTTGTGGCATATTCTTGATTATTTTTATGTTTTTTGGGCAATAACACCACAATCGAAACAAAACCACGCCCATTGATGAAAAACCAAACGTTCCAAAGTCCACCCTAACCACGCCGTCAGGGTGGTAAAAATTTTCATTTTACAGTTTACATCAATAAGTGTAAAGCCGTTGACGGTTATTACAAAACAGAGCCATTCACATTATTCTAAACTGTAGCAAACATACTCCAATAAATGCTATGCTACAAACACTAAATTGGTTACCTATCGGACAGGCTATTAAGAAGGCAAAAAATAGTGTTAATCTACAGAATGAAATATGGGCAACCACCAACCTACTTAAGAAATGTATTAGTTAAAAGGGAACATTTTTATGGCAACAGTTTTCTATCGAGACAAAATTAATAATTAATATTCAGGGAGTAAAAATCGCATCAATACAAAAATCATTGCTTTTTGAAGGTGTACAACTATTTAATTGTCTGTCCGAAACATTCAAATACTCATCTACTTTATGTATTTTAAGAAGGAAGTATTTGGTTATTTGTTTAATTTGGATATGCTAACTTAATTCTTGTTTTGAATGTAATGTATCTGTTTGCTTATTGTTCAGTTTAGTTTAGTTTGCAAATTAGTTTTACAACAGTTTACAAGTTACAGTTCTCTTAAAAATTATATTTGTACTAGCTAAGTGCTAAATAAAGATTATTATTATTACTCCTTTAAGAAGTCTACAATACAATAGATGCTACTCGAAATTATAAGGCACCAGGACTTGACATGTTAGCGGATTTCTCCAATAAATAAACTGCTAAGGAGTTCATCTCCAAATTTAGAAGGATTCAGGGAACGAAACAATTACGTAATCATGGCTCTGGTCAAGGTTCCGAGTTCCACCCCTCTCTCCCCGAAATTTGGGATTGACGATTCAATTTTAATGCATTAAGAACATTTCAACAAAACGATATTAAGGATATTTTCAATTTCAAAATATTTTTATATTGTTGTACCATCGTTTATGTTTTAATTTGGTTTTGAAATATTAGTTCTGTAATTTTTCACCCAGCAGAATCGAACAGTAATTTATTGAACCTCAAAAAATGTACGCAAATAAAGCATAAAAAATAGAGAGTGCGAAATTTTTGTTCAACCAAAACGGATTATTCAAATGAATGGAAGAAACAACTTTCCAAAAATTCCAAATCAGGGCGTACCCCGAATACGACAATTATTCTTTTCTTATCTGCCGGTATATCATAATTCAACTCGACATTGAAATATTAGATCGTAGCGGTCAATAAAATAGACGAAATTTATTTATGGTGTGCTTAGTCAGTGTCAAAACTTGTGGCAACTCAGCCAGCCGAGTAGCAGGAACGGCGTTTGTATATTTTAAAATAAACTTATGGGTGATTTTAAGTCCAAACACACACATGTCGTTACATCTTTTAGATAAACAAATCTGAGAGCCAGATACCATCTGGATGCAACATTAAATATATTGGTAAAGGTCATCGGTTTGGGAACAACTTTGCTGCATCATCGTTTATGGAACGCTATTTTGGGTGTAGTACATTTATTTGTTTTTTGAAAGTTTTCCAGAAATGTATATTCGATTTAGTCAATATTGTTGCATGATTATCTTTTTTGAAAATATCGGAAAGATTTTACAGCAAAACTAGTGTCAGAGCAGGTAAATCAAATTGCAAGGAGAAAAGGATCTACGTCTATGCAAATTGACACTATGTGAATAACTTTAAGGCCTTTGTTCCAGTAGCGTATGCAGCGGTGGTATTAAATTAACATTCTGGGGATGACAAAATTTCACAATAAGTAATAAGAAATTACGAACTAAATAAAATGAGTATGGTACTAGAGAATCCTTTTTGAACTGACGTTATAAAAGGTGTGAGGTTATCATATCATCGGAATCTTTCTGGTCAAAATTGAACTGGAACACCTTGTCTAAAAGCCAATAACACTGATAATGCATTAAAGTCATTTTTAACCGACTTCCAAAAAGGAGGAGGTTATCAATTCGTCGCGTTTTTTTTGTATGTATGTTACCTGAATTCTTCTCCTGTGGTGAACCGTTTTGTATAAATATGGTCTTGTTTTACAGAGTATATATCCAGATTGGCGAAACTTCAAATTTGGGAAAAGAATTCTATTGGTAAAATGAAGAAATTAGTGAATGAACACATGCGTGCATGGAAATCGACCAATATTCCTAACATATTGGTCGATTTTTCGAAAACTCCTTATGGATGTGTATAGTTTTTTAACGTTTAACTTATTAAGGAAAATCCCTAGGTGATCTCATATACTTTTCTGCGATGTGCAACTTGCAGTTTTGCAGAAAATCTCCGAAAATTCCAAAATTCTTATTAAAAATTTCATCGAAATGACATTTCCTCATAAGTATTTTAAATTCCAACGTAATAGTGTGGGAATTTTAGGCACTGGAAGTTTTAATTGCGAATTTGAAAATTTTCTATGTTCATGTCAAGCATATAGGTAATAAAGCATAGTATTTTCGACTCCTTAAATCAATGAGTACCAAGCTCGTTTTGTTTGTATACCCGGCAAATACCTATTTAAATGAAACTTTTTCCACTTTGCGAAGACGGTGCTTTTGGTAGTCACATTTTCCCAGCCTAATAGAAAATTCAGTGACAACACATGTTAATCTAAACTGCTATTTGTGGGTTTACACACAGGATGTTTAGTTATATCAAACAAAATTACAAAGGAAAGTGATAGAAGGAGTTGCATTTATATGATGATTGAAATATAAGTTAGGCCGTTTAGCTGTATATACAGGATGTATGGCATATAGAGTGGAGTGGACGATTGGTGGTATAAAAATGGTGAAAAAAATGTGAAATTAAAGTTATATAGGGTGACTAAAAAACTGTTATATGATATGGATGTAAACAAATCATATCCAGGATGGTTGAAATATATGCTGAAGTTAAATTATATTTATACAGTGTGATTAAAAAATTATTTATTTTATAAGACATAAGAAGTTGCATAAAGTGTGGAGAGGAATTAATGTTACACAGGGGGATAATATAAAATGTGAAAAATGAAAAAAATTATGGGGTAGACCACAAGGAGTTATATACTATGGTTGAAATATAGGACGGATTTGACTCCGTATATATGGGATGGATTCTACTCCGTCCTATAGTTTACAGAGGGTAGCTAACAAATGTATGCTTGTGCATAGGCAGTCGTATGTACAGGATGGTTGGTACATAGGGTGGAGTGGAATTATATATAGTAATACAGAGTTGTCAAAAACAGTTGAAAAAAGGTTACATGGCGTGGTCCATAAGGCATAAATATATTTTGGGCTTATTAAGTCAACGCGTACTAGTACATTTTATTCGTAAACATTTACCTGTCAATTTAAATGAAAATGTATCATGGTGTAATGTTGGGGCTTTCGATGTTACCTGGTCCTGTCTATTAAGGTTATACATACAAAATAAAAAATAAAGAATGAAAACTACCTGAGTTCAAAAAAACTAAAAAGTTGAAAATAAAACATTAAAAAATATATAACCGACTTCCACCTATAACTACAAAGTTAAAAATAATTATAACAAAATACAACTCTAGCAAATATTCATTCAATGTTGTTAGGTACCTACCCAGGAAGTAAAAAATGTAAACATCAAAGGTGCTCATTCAGTACAAATTAATTACCTACCAATATAGTATATTTTTGAAATATGAAGAGAATTTCTCTAGTATTGTGTAACTCATTTATGTTATTTAGTCTGATAGAGTAATTTTACCAAATGAGACTCTTCGCGCCACCATCAGAAAATGCAAAACTATGTCTGCCGAGTGCAATTACCAAAACCACTTTGTTGACACACAAACATATGGAGTAAATGTTATTCACTATAGTTTATAAATAAAGAATTTGTCAATAACTTGATTATAGCGCCACCTATCAGACCCAAGCACTGTTATGAACCATCGTTTCAGCAAGACAAATATACCAAAACCATCTTATTGACCACGTGATTATAGTGGGTAAATATGAATCGATCAACCTGTTGTAGTTCTGAAATTCTCACTCTATCCTGAAAATATATTCAATAATGAATTGCATTTTGTAGTTCTCTGGCCCGAACTGAGGTAAAAAAAATATCAGTCTCAGTACCCAGCACCAGTGAAAAACATCTCTGAATAAATTTAATAGAAAAAGCGTTATAAGGGCAGTGTTCCTTTACAATTAAAACTGATGCGGTAAAAAATATAGATTGTTTTTGGTCGGAAAACTTCATCTGTTGCGCTTTCCACAACAGAATGTCCTCTCATCCTACTTGAACAACTATTTATGTATCTGATACATATCGTTAAATGTGCTGGAGCCACTGTGTGCTAGTTTACCTGAAAATCCTAGATGTCGATACTTACATCTCGCGTCTACATAATTAGGTAGGTCGTTCACTTAAAGCTGTGAGAATGGAATTGATATAAGAAGCTACAGAGTTTCTTTGAAGTGTTTTCTGTCATAATGACTGATCTAACTAGACCTGCATGCCCTCTTCATTTCGATTTCAAATTGTTTATGAATCCGCTAAAACTTGGAAAGCCGCCCGCATGTTGAGCCGCAAATGCATGTTTTTCATTCTGAAATTCCACCGAAAGCAGAGAAAAGACTTCAAATAGGGACCGGCACAAACGAGAAAGTAAACAACATTTCTCACGGCCCCGCGTCGGAGAGCTATTTATGACAAAAGACAAACAGTCGAACACGCACGGCGTTATTTTGTTTGTATTTTTACTTAGAACGCGTTGAGAAATACCATTCGTTTCTGCGACCAACGATAATTATTCAACATTTTTACAGACGAACAGCGCGTAAATTATTCCAAAAAAGTTTACAAAGAAGAATGGCCCATTTACTTGAGACGTTTATGAGCCAGAAATTTTTATATTTGGCCGTTTCATATCTACTAAGTGACAGTTTTCGTTTGGTGTTAAGAGTTGCGCTTGTCGAGTGACAAAATGAGTTTACAGAATTTTTATTGGCAGCGACTTTGTTGGATTAAATGTGTCTGTTCTTTAGAAGCAGCGATTCATTTAATTAGAAATGGAATTATTGCTGTTTCGATTAGCGTTTTCAACAGACTTCAAAATATTTGCGTGCGTTGATGGTCTTGATCACTGCAAGGCTTCGGAACCACACATGTGCAAAGTTTTTTTATAGTAGAAGAATTCGTACATTTGAAATAATAATTGGAAGCATTTTGGGACAGCATTTAGAATGATATTTCTTGATTCCTTTACATCGAAAGACTATCTATTTTTTCCCCACATTCCTTTTGAATGCCAGAGTTTGGAACTGAATCAAATCAAAGGATACGTTTTACTCACAGTGTTTTAACAGAAAAAATATATACAAAAAGAAGAACCAGTTTTCCTGTGGAGATAGTCCAACTCCAAGTCTGAAACCGTTCAATATTCTTCATCAGTTGCGCTTCTCGCAAAAGAATAGCATATCGAAAGGAATATTGAATATATCTTGAGAGGTGAAATTAATTGTTTTCTGGGGTTAATTTGTGGCATCTCTAGAAAAAAGGCTGTATATTAAAAAAAATACAAAAGTTTTAAAGTCTTCTACGTTGTCTATGGCATAAAAAATTTGAAATTGAAAGCTAGAAAATCCGTTGCGAATAAAATAAATTTTACATTGGAGAAACGGTTCGAGAAATCTAAAATTTGTGAACATGCTTGGGAGCTAAAAAATGATAAGAGTCTGCCTTAGTTGTAGTAAATAAGAACGATTGTACAAGGAAAAAGATGAATTTAATCATGGTCATCTCCTACTCAGCCCTATATCGGGATAGGATAGTTAATAAATTTTCTTTTATAATGTTAGTAGGATCACTGAATCAACAGAATTATTTGATCGAGTTTTTGGCAGATGCTTCTAGGAGCGCCACATGTAAGTTCTGAAGGCAACTTGTTCAAGTTCTTCCAACTTGAAACTAGCTTGACTATTATACATAATCTTTGGACTCTTTGTTGTACCTTGTATATGTAAAAAACAACAAACTTTTGACTTAAGTTGTATACAATCGTCAAAACCAACTAGCTTTTAATTTAAAATATATATTTCATTCAGATTTTAATGCCACTGGCAACAGTCCGAATAACATATTTTGAAAGGATTTTTTGGATATACAACCCTGTTTATCAACATTACATTACGTGTGAAATCGTGCTCAATTGTTTATTAATTATACACCAGTTTATAGAGCAAAATTTAACTCATTATCGGGCATAAAATTCAAAAGCAATTCGCTTATACCATCACGTCAGTAACAATTTATAAATAACAGTTCAGTTACCTAGTGACTCTTGGGGAATAGGCAGATTGAGGTCGATCTAGACTCTGAATCTTTTTTCACGTTTGTCTCTTGATAAAGGCTCCAAAGTAGGAGTCGAAACGTCGAGCATTTAATAAATTCTTATGCGGTTTTCAGCCGCAACCTAGCCTAGTTAGTCCAGTCATATAAGCTTAAATTAGGTAAGAATCTCGGAATTCGAGATACCCAGCTGTAAGTCTGTAAATACTGGTATATTGACACCCTAAAAGTTGTCTCAAAACCTACATATGGTAGGTTGTACGGAACTATTAAATTTCAAGGTCAAAGGTGACAAAAATCGTATTTGCGCTTTTTTGCAAATATCTCATTTCCTATGGGTTTTTTTTGCTATTTTCTATTTATTATCACTATTGTAGAACATAAAATTCTCTACAAATTTTGTTAGAAAAAATTTTATACGGTGAACCGTTTTCGAGATAGAACACAGCATCACTTCAGATCAACCGGTCGAAAACGCGCCATATACAGTTGATGATTAATCAATGATTATAAATATTTGTCAATTTTTATTAACTATTATATTATATTTGTGACGTTCATTATTGATTCTTCTTCATCATGTTTTATGGAGCAGAGAAAATACTTTTTCTATTATTTTTGATAAATACATGAATTATTTACAAAGGCATTACAGTTCCAAAATAAATGTTGTATTTGGCGGATATTCAGACTACAGTAAGAACGTAAAAGTTATGGAGCAGCAGAGAAGAACTGCTGCACTTTCAAAAACGTATTAAGTCTGTTTCGATGAAACAATGGTTGTAACAGTTACTCAAGAAAAATTCTTATCAAATAGAAATAACAATTAATATGTTAATAATATAATAGCAAAAAAACCATTATATATATATATATATATATATATATATATATATATATATACGTCGTCGTTATGAGATTCCAAAGACGACAAAACGCGACGACATTATTATATAGTAGTTTCGTCTAAAATTGTTACGCTTCAGCTAGCAATGATTCTTCTTTCTCAAATTACCGATCTTCTTCGTATCAGATAGTCGGTCGACTGTAAGCTGTAACTGGTTAGGTGCTCGAAGAGACCAACTCGAATTACATGTTAGATGCAATAAAGAATTATCATGGTGAATTCATCTAAGGAAATTTGTCTTTACAACTAGTAACGATAATGTAATTGGCCAAGATAAGTAATTTACTGCGGTACTTAGCCAGAACTCGACATCGAGCTGGCGTTTAACGTGTAAATCTAGGAAAGCTAACTGATGGTATTCGAGATTTTGTTGTGGATTAGCTATTTAGGTATTCGGAAATTTTATTATTTAACTAATTATGCGAGGATTAATGAAATATCTATTTTAATCTCATATAGCTTCAAGCAAACGGAAAGTATAAACGCTTATCATATTGTGCTACCTACTAGGTACTTTTAGTAATTATTTAAACATCTACTAGAACTAACCACCTGGTGTTAAAAAATCAAACCAATAGCAACTTACGAAAAGATTAAAATACCGCCAAAAATTTTTACTTTCAGCATATGTTCCCCAAAACTTTTTTTTACTAATAGGTAAAAATTGAAATGGAAGTGGAAATATTTCGGTGAATTGGAAACAAATGACAAGCTGTTTTCTGAAAAATAATTGTGGGATCTCAACTTCAAAATTCATAAATACAAAAATGTTTGGCGTTGGAAGAAATTACTGAAATTAACTAAGGCAATTCCAGGAATGATGTTTTCACCACTACACTAAACAGTACAAAGATCGTTAGTACACTTAAACCCAACAAAGTAAATAGTAAACCTAAATTCCAAAATTATTAATATAACAGTCCAGACAAAAAAGTTTTAGAAACGCTGCTGTTCTTTCGCGTAATTTTCGTGCATTTAGTTACACCAATATCCAAAACAATTAGCGGTTAGACATTTGAAGAAATCGAAAACAGCAAAATAATATTGCCGCTGCACTTCTATATTTTTCCTGTATTTAGTCCATAAAAACTTATATTAAAAAGAATCGACTTCTACTGACAACAAAAACCGTTTAGAAACATATCTTTTTTTTTATCTGATTCTATTGATTATTTTAGCATATTCCTATTTCTCTCTCTCTCTCTCTCTCTCTCTCTCTCTCTCTCTCTCTGCGTCTCCCCTATCTCTCTCTAACATTCTATAAGTGTAACTCACCCTTTATTGCAACCACCCTGTATATGCTTCAGTGTATTGGTCACCCCTATAAAACTTATTTGTCCAGAATTTCTTATCCACCCTGTACAACTATAATTCAATTCCACACGATGTTACAACCGCCCTGAAATATTTAATACCACGCTGTATAAATATAAATTCTCTACACCCTATTGACTGTTTCTATTTTTCTATTGTTCAAATCACCCTGTATACCTAAAATTTTTCCTCGCCCTATGTCAAGTATTGCATTTATCCAAAAATTTTTGAACCACACTGTATAAGTATAATTTTATTCTACCATTTCCTTTAACCCCTTCTAAAAATGTTTGAACCCATCTCTACAACTATGTTATACCTCGCCCTATAATTAAAATATTTTAACTGCTTATACTTATTTACTTACATAATTTTTTTATACAGCCTGAATAACACTAATTTTACTCCATATTGTATATACAACTACTCATGTTCCACACTATATAACGTTTATTTAACCATCCTGTATCTATATATAAATAGGCTAAGTCAAAACGATTAGGTACCATCTTCTCCTCTGTTTCTCAACCGATTTTCTTCATTTTTGTTTTGTTTAGTAGCTACTCACGACCTTCAGTGCAGAATGCTAATCTTAATTTATAATATTGGTTCATTCATTAAATAAAATATAATAAAAATTCATTATTTACGTCAATAATGTCAATACCAAACAAATGAATGTGCCGCGTGCCGCTGCCGCCAGACTCAAACCATTGAGTAAGTATATATAGACAGACCAATGCTATTATATACTTAGAGCATGTACTTCTGGAAGTGGCATGCAAGCGTTGTTATTGTTTAGTGGGTAAAGTAGTCGTTGAATATCATAATTATACAGGGCGATTCCAGATATGTTAGAAATAATTTCTTTAATGGGTGGCACATAAGCAGTTGCATATTTAGGGTGTTTAAAATATAGATTAGAGTGCAATTATAACTAATAAAATAATTATATTATATATTAATTATATAGGGAAGCCCATTAGCGGTTGAATTTACAGTGTTCTTGGAATAGAGGGTGCAGTAAAATTACAGTTACACAGGGTGGTGCAAAAAATGTTATACATAGATGCATATACAGGGTGGCGGAAATGGAAATGCAACATTTCGTAACCCATAAGCAGTTGTATATATAGTTAAGATGAAATATAGGGTAAGAGGAATTATAGATATACAAGATGGTGATAAAAAATGTTAGAATTGGAAATGATTTATAGAGTAGACCACGAAAAGTTCCATATATATAATGATTGAAATATAGGTCGGAGTAGAATTATAGTTACAGAAGATAATTAAAAATTTCATAAACAAAAAGAGTAAATATGGTGGCTCATAGGCAGTGGCATATACAGAATGGTTTACCCGGTGGTTGAAAAATGTTAAAAAATATTATGCGTGGTCTATAAGCATTTGCATATACAGGGTGGTGGAAATATATAATGAGATGGAATTATTATAATGAGGATTTTAATAAATGTTAGAGAATTGAGTGCAATTATAGCTATACAGGGAGGTTAGAAAAAATAAATATGTAGGGTAGCCCATTAGCAATTGAATTGTTGTCATTTTAAATTAAGAATTACGAATTTGAACACAAATAAATTCCTATGAATTATATCTGAAAAAAACGTGAATTTCGTTACTTATTTGTAGAAGCGAGATGTAAGACCGACATCTAGGATTTTCGAGGAAACTATCACACAGATGTTCCGAATCTGGATCCGTTCCGTGTAATTGCTGTTCTCCCTAAAGTCCTAGAGTAGAATGTCACGATAAAATTTTCATGTTACTTAACCTGCCAGAGATATTGACACAATTGGTCGAATTTCGACCACTGGGCGACAGCTAGTACCAATAATTCTACTTCACCTTATATTAACACCATCCTTTATATGCAATCGCTTATTTACCACCCCGTATCACAATTATTTTTTAAGATTTTTTGATCCCACCTGTATAACTGTAATTTTACTCCGCCCTATATTTCAACCACCCTGATTACTTACTGCTCAAATTTCGATGCACGCAAGAGCACACACACACACAAACATATACCTACAACCGTATACTATATAGAATAGATCGCCGGAATAAAAAATTTTCTTTTCGATACACTAATATTTTCTGCCATTTCACTCGATTGTAAGCCCCATAAAAGGCTTCCTTTCAAAAAGAAAGTGGCTTCGAATGAATCAAAATAAAAACTGTTACAAGACCGCTGTATCATATAATTCCATGCCATATTTAACATTTAAACATTAAACTAGATATTTATGATGAAAATTTGACATTTACATTGATGTTTACTGTTTTTGGCACACATTTTTCCGATTTTCCGAAAAACGGCATATCTCCGTTATAGACAAATATACGGAATCAAGCTGAAAGATTCGTTGATATTCATTGAAATGTAGTCCTTTAATTACTGTTTTTTCTGATTTACTGGAAAACCGTAAATCACACGTTATAGAAAATATTCCTTAATACAATAATAATACAGTTTAAATCATCAAAATTTCCCAAGCCGTTTTTGAATAATCACTGCGCATAGATAAAAAATGCAGATGCAGGCAAAATTGATAACCTCTTCCTTTTTGGAATCTAATTTTTGTGCCGTAAGATGGATCAAGTTGGAGTTTTTGTACTCGATTCCTAAAAGCGTTTACACAATTTGTGACCATATTTGATAAATGGTCTGACTTCATTTCTGAACCCTAGCCGTCACATCTGGAGTTGTTTAAGGCTCTCTTCTTGGCCCCATTCTATTCATTCATTTTATAAACTATACAAGTCATGTGGTCAAGTATTATACATAATTAAAGCCACTTAACAAGTTAATTTTGTTAAGAGATCCTCAAGTAAATTTACTAGATTTGAAACGATGCTTACCAAATCAAATTGCTTGGAAAACCTCATAGATCTTTTCTTCGGTACTTTTCTTTCAAGTTTGCCTAGGCCTTTTTCGAATCATGACTATGGTAACATTACTCAAACTCTTAAAATGTCTGATAAATACTTCTCAGTGACAAAAATAATATCATTTTCGGCTTTAAATAGTTAAAAAAATAAATATATTAAAAAAACAAAAAAACACAGACTTCAAAAATAAATTAACTAAAAAGAAAATGTGGGTCCACTTTGGGATCACCCGGAACTAATCCAATTTCTTTTTAGTTTATTATATCCCATGTTTAATACCAGCGACTCGTAAAGTTTACTGCATAAGAAAGTCGGTACAATTTTTAAACAAATGGTACAAGCCATGAAAAAAAAAATGGGATCACTTTGGGATATCCCGGATCTAATCAAATTTATTTTCAATTTATTCCATGTTCCGAATATAAAGATTTCCATATTTTTAATACCGGCGACTCCAATAAAGCATAGTGGACAAGAAAATTGGTAAAAAGTTTTCCTCCATTTTGTAAGAAACGATACAATCTATGTTAATGAAAAAAATATGGGAGCACTTCGCGATCCCCCAGAATGGGATCCAGTATAAACGGTCGAAATTCTTTGAGCTGTTTTCGAGTAATCCTTGAACAAACGTAACAAAAATAGATACAGACGAATTGAGAATGTCCTTATTTTTGAAGTTGGTTAGAAATTGAGTGTAGCACCTTAATGAGTAGATTAGACATTCATGTGCTTAGACGATCTTTTCATTATACTATTATTTTAATGAGAAAGCATATCATTGGCTGCCGCCTATTAAGAGATTATCGGAATTTATGAATATAATTCTTCTTGACTTGATTTATATAATTGTAATGTTGTTAATGTCAGTAAAAATTCAAAATATTTATTTCAACAGTTATGTTAGTTTTAATTTTTTATAGTTTGACAATTACCACATAAATTTACTTACTTATGTTCTCATATTTTAATGTATTAATATATCTAGTGTACATGTGATTTCTCCCAGTAAATATTTAAATAAATAAATAGTGTACCTACTTAAAACCTTTTAGGATATACTTAAACGTTATTTAAGAACTTGCTTAATATTTAAAGTGTTTCGCGGTAAACATTATTCACAAATAATCGCCATTAATAAGGCTACTGCTGGCATTCACCAAAGAATAAAAACGTTTCAATTAAACAAAAACAACCGACGTTCGCTGGTTTTCTAGCAACGTTCGCAATGCATAAATACATAAAAAATAAATTAAAACGTGAACAGATATTCGAACCAAGGTATTTCTCATCATCCTCATCATCAACATCATGAAGGCGTGTGTTGTTGCATTTTCTAATGCGCGCTTTAGACGTCACTCACTTGACCGATTCGCGTTTCAAGGTCATTTCGGCCTCGTCGGTCACAGCCCACTGCTTCTGAACAATTATTTCACTATTATTGTAGTTGGCTGTGCTTAGAAATGAAATGTTCGACTCCGTTATCAAGTCGTTTGAATGTAGATGTATGTTTCTGTCGTTTCTAACGTAGACAGATTATCTTAATGTAATTCGTAGCAGTTCTTACTGTGGGAGATATTTAAGGGCACACATGTCTCATTTGGATAGTAGCTTATAAATTGTTTTTAAGTTCCAAGTGGTGAACAAAAAAATTCTTAAGATATAACATCGTGTACACAGTTTGATGCTAATATATGAAGTGAATTCAATATTTCCAAAATATATAACTTTGGAAAATAATCTTAAAAAAGGAGGTGAACTTTAATTTTTTAATGACTACCACATATTTTTATTTTATTTATTATTATACTATCCAACAGTACAAAGACCAATTATAGGACAGGGACAAAACATAGAAATATAAAAAAATAAGGAAAAATTCGTTACTAAACATTATACACCAGATTAACAGAAAAGGTGATTGATTACTTTTTTTTATTACACTTATGGAGGAATTAAAAATGTCAAATTTTACAAAGTTACAACTTTCGCACATAAAACAGAGAGGTGAAAACTTTAAAATATTAGTTCTTGGTTTTGGTAAATAAAATGTATTATCAGCACGCGAGCTTGGTCAAGGAACAAGCAGAGGTAATTGATGTAAAATGACACTGCAATCTATTTGGTTTCTAAACAAATTGCTTAGAAACACAACTGAGTGAACTCTCCTCCGATCGTGCAGACTAAGAAGCGAGAATCTCTTCACTAGCTCAGATTGAGAAAAACCTATGACAGGATATGAACCGTCAATTTTAAAAGCTAGAAATTTCAAAAATCGCCTCTAAATATTTTCGACCATCTATCTCACTGTACTTATTATACCCTGAGTGCCAGACCAAAGCAGCGTATTCAAGCCGAGATTTATAAAGTAAAATCAGAGTGCTTGGGTCTGAGAAGCCCTCAGAGTTTCGAATTATAAAACCAAGACTTTTATAAGCTGCTTGTACAGTATTTCCAAAATGCAAATTAAAATTTAATTTGCTATCAAAACTAACACCAAGATTTGTAATATTGTTCGGTCTTGACAAAGTAACACCCTCTACCTGGTAGTCTAACAAAATAGGAGTTTGCCGTCTGGTAAAAGTCATGGTGCATGACACTTTGATGCATTTAATGGCAGATCGTTTTTTTTACACCAGGCATTCACATTGTCAAGACTTTTCTGTAGCCTAAAACAATCATTCACATTTTCTATTACAGTATAAATTTTAATATCATCAGCATATAGCAGATATTGAACATCAACACCAACAATGTCATTTATAAACAAGACAAATAATAGTGGCCCCAATACGGAGCCTTGAGGAAGCCCCGATGTGGACACAATTTCTGTTGACTTGAAACCGCAGCACTCATCGTACTGCCTTTTGTTTGTAAAATATGATTCTAACAATATAATAAGTGAGGGAGATACACCAAAATGTTTTATTTTGGCCAGCAAAATGCCGTGATTAAGTCTATCGAAGGCTCTTGAAAAATCCGTATAGACAACATCCACTTGTTTGTTGTTATCTAGATGTTCAGAAATGTACTGAGTTAAACAAAAAAGGTTAGTAATGGTGGATCTTTGTCTAATAAAACCATGCTTGTGATCTGACCTTGTATATGCAAGTAAAGCAGATTATGAAAACCATCTCAAAAACTTTGGGAAAATTGCAGATGATACTAATAGGTCTATTATTTTCAATATTGCTATTGTCTCCATTTTCAGTAGGACAAATCCTAAACAGTTTCCAAACAGTAGGAAATTCACCGGTTATTAAAGAAAAATATCACATGATATAGATTTGACTAAAATCTCATTGTTAAATACGATGCTGCCATGAGTTTCCCATAAACACTGATACGAATAAAATTCTTTTCAGTTAATTTGTATTAAGGACAATGCATTAGTATATTCCCTATACACTAAGCTGATCTGTGCTTTTATCAGTTTTACCAAGGTTCTTAACTATATATATATTTCCAAAGCGAGCTAGACTGTAAGACCTCTTAACTTTCTTATGCAACCTAGCCTTCCTTTTGACACTATTTATTAAATCTGAGGGAAACCAGTTAGAAAATTCCTCTAAATGTAATTAAAAACACAAAAAATAAAATAAAGTATTATTATTGGCAAAGCAATATCATTTCAGACGCATTTCATTACCGTTTTGTATGTATTTTTTTAAATTTAACAAAATCCTATGAATATGGTATGCATATTGCTACTAATATTAATTAATTATTTTATGTCAAAACGTTTGAAATATGTATTAATGATAGTTTCGATTGCACTGCTTAAAAATTTGGCACTGTTTTTTCTTTATTTCAATCCTCTGATCCGTTGTAACCAATTCTTCAATAACTTCTGGTCCACCTCACTGTCAAAAGAATTATAAATGATTCAAGTTCGGTTTTATTCGACGGCGAACATTATTACCGCACGGTGTTGTCCTTGATGCACTTTTTCCATATTTCATTAAGGCTTAATTGCAACGGCTTCGCGTCGATGACGTGCCGGCTGGAAAAGAACTTTTCTTTTTATGTCTATCGTTGAAATTTAAATTTATAAATGGGGCTTTTGTGTGTGTGAATATACCAGTGTGTTTCTAGTGGCTTTAATGACCGGACAACACCCACTCTCATGAATTATTTTTGTTGTCGAGCTGAAAAAAGCTTACTGAAACTTTTATCGGCTTCTACTGGATGGCGAGTATGTCCTTATGAGTTTGAAAATTTCATAATTTATTTATTTACAGGCAGATTATGGATCTTTTAAAGAGATAAAGAACACTATGTGGTCTCTTCTTAACAATACTTGTAGAATATTATCAGTGGCGGATTTAAACTCTCTCCGCCCTAGGCCGGGTCTAATACGCCGCCCTTTTTGATCAACAAAATTCTATACATACTGATTTACAATTGTTATTAAAATATAATAATTATTTATTTGAATTATAATTATTGTTTAATAACAATAGACAGAAATATTAATTAAACTCGTACAAAAAAGAAATAATAAGCATTTTTCTCCTTTAATACTGTATTGCTCCATTTGTAAATGTCCAGGCTTTTGACCGTGCAAAAACAGCAACTATCTATAGATTTTTGGACATATTACTTCGGCTCTAAAATTTTAACGTTCTGTAAATTTTGCCGGCCCCCTAAATCGTGTCGCCCTAGGCCCAGGGGGGCACAAGGGGCTAGGAGAAAATCCATCACTGAATATTATATATTACATTTCAAATTAACACCATTTTCATGTTTAAGGTGTGATTCCAACGACACTTCTTCCATTTTTGCTAATTTTTTAAGTATTGTTTTTGTCATTTTTATGTTTTTTGGGCAATAACACCACAATCGAAATAAAACGACGTATATTGATAGAAAACCATTTTGCAATCACATCAATAAATATAAAGCCATTGACAACGAAGTCAGAATAGACTTTGAAACGTTTGGTATTCCTGCAATATACGTAGTTTTATTTCTATTGTGGTGTTATTCCCCAAAGAAACATATAAGTTATCAAGAATATGCCACAAACAACGTTTAGAAGACAATCAGAAAACCAAACGTTTCAAAGTCTATTTTGACTTCGTTGTCAATGCCTTTATATTTATTGATTTAAAATGGCAAAATGAAAATTTGATTTATGACACTTAAATTGACATTAGAAAATTTGTTGTTTTTAGATATACAGGTAGCACAAAAAATTCTAATCTAAAGATCATGTATTATAGTTAAACAGCTTTCAAATTAGAAGAATTTGAAAGAGTTGTGTTTAGAATTTATAAGTGGCGTTCCTAGGTACGACTTTGTTATAAGATAGCGCATTCGCTAAAAATGCGATCAAAGAATTCTATTGTTTCAGTGATCCCATTAACGTCATAAGGGAAAACCTAGGAAAAACCTTATGAACTATCCCGACACTGGGTTGTTCAAAAGGAGGTTACCATTAATAATTTCTTCCTTAATTGTCGGTAACCAGATACGATTAAAACAGAACTTCCTCTTACAGGAAGTTCTGTTTCTCAGAACATTTGTGTTAGGTAAAATTAAATCACAGCGTGCGAGGGAGTTTAGTGCTGGACTTTATCTTCTAATCGGCAGCAATTAATCAGCAATAAAATGTGATTTTAAAAGCACTCCAAGATTACTTTTATTTCAGATATACTATAGCCTTGGTAATTTTAAAGCTGGCTTGGTCATGGTTTCTCGGAATTCGCAATAAATCATGCACTAGTGTATGAATTCAAGTTAATTTACGATTTTTGATAAAATGGTGGTGATCTTTGGTAATCCACTAATGCTATAAACAGCGTAAAAGTGTATGAGTTAGTCTGAACTGGATTGATAACATAATTTCTTGACCAAATCCTTTTGAAATTTAGGAGAATAACTAGGATGGCCTTGACCAACTTGAGCTTCAAGGCACCAAGAATTCGGATATCAGCTTAGTTATATACACTTAATAGAACCTATAACAAGAAATCCGGTGATTTGTATAAAATGGGCAGTACAAAAAATTTGAGCATGACAGCTAAAGATTATTTACCTACACACTAACTGTTTTTCAACACCTAGTGACAAAAAGTGCAATATTTTTTATAACTCTGTGTATCATATTAGCCTTGCCTTCTCGTAATAATATTTTTTTGTCAAGTGCCTAGTTTGCCTAGAGTAAAGTATAACATTAAGACATATCTATACGCATATAAGTAGAGTGTTCTGAAATGAACCAATTTCCGGTAAAACCTGAAAGTACGGTTACATTAGGGCAAAAGGAGCCCAGGAGTCGTGTGTTTTAAATCCGTACACGGAAATGATATAGTCCCAGAAAAGTCTATTAAATATCTAGGGATACAACTAGTTGATAACCAAATTTCTCTTGGCAAAGTAAGAAACGTAACAATCACGAGAGGAATAGAGATCCGCAGTAAAACTTCTGAAGTAGTGTGTTTCGATTCGTCCAATCCTGGGGCGCACCAGTAAGAGCAACAGCAGCCCAGGAGGGCAAATATTCCATGCTATTGGTTCTCAGATATAGGTAGATGGTGGTAAGGGTAGGTTGTTCATATACATCACAAAAGCGTGAACAAATGACAGGTACAGACAATTAAATTACTGTATTACTCAGCTGCTCACTGGACACAAGGCTTCCAGGTGGTATGTTGAGAGGTGTGCTAAAGCTCTGATGACAGGTGTATTTATTGTGGGGACAATGACAAGGATGCTACATCATTTTCTATTGCGAGAGGTACAAGGGAGAAAGGAGCTTTTGGAACGAAATATAGATAACATTTATCCTTAGGATGACCCTTGAAGTAATATTATTAAGTCACATAGGTAGAATATATGCCGAACCAATGACAGCGTGTGCGGTTTGGAATGAAGCAAGATACATAAAATGTATACCAGGATCTCGAAAAAACAACAACAAGGTACGCCGTCTGCAATACACATGTACAATCAATCAAACAAGTCGTAATGGAATTGTTAGAACGGCGATAAAGGCTTTGTCTCTACGACAAAAAATTGTTATACAAATCATGTTTGCGACAGATTTATCAATATTGTTAATTTTGGTGAGCTAAAATTAATCTTGAAGTACAACCATTTCAGGAGTAGTTCTTGCATAACTTCAGATAGATATTGTATAAAACATTTTATACTATTTCTATTATTAACATGTTCCTTGCGATCTTGTCGGAGATACGCCTTTAATGATTGGAAAAACGCGAATTCCTTAAGCGAAATTTCATTTCACATTATGGAATTGTTAATTTTAACAAATTAGTTTTCGATTTGCGAACGATCAAAGATCACAACAAATAATTTCCTTTTAAGCTAATAGATTATGACTGACAATAGTAGCAAATTTAATAAGTGAGAAGCTTGCAAGTTCACGAAAGCTCCTTTGATATCGATGTATTAAATGGCTTTTCTAGGTTAAAGCCGGGAAAGTAGGTAACCTAAATTGTCCTGTGTGCCCTGTTGATTGCCTGGGGCTGCATGGGACACCCATTTTGTGTAACAATCGAAAGGGAGAGGCGCATTGACCTACAATTGCTTCCAGCTTTAGGAAGTTCTTTTGTTGTTTTGAATTTATTTGAACTGTTGAACTAAAACGGGTCGACGGAAAGAAATTGCTTGTTTTATACTTTTAAAACGTTGAATAGGTCTATAGAACACTATGTAGCAAATGAATGGAATAAACTCATCGCACAGTAAATTGGTTTAATAGAGAATAATGCGCATAGTGTCATCTATCAGGGTTGTAAATATAAATGTGGGTTATAGAAATATGGGTATTACCTTTCATATTTTGAATGTTGAATAGTTGTGTTTTGTCATTAATTTTTTTTTTCAAATTAAACGAAAAAGTATTCTAAAATCACAAGTTAAATGTTTTATGCTGAAATGTACGATTTTAATGCAGTATGAACGATAGACGGTATCATTCTTCGCCAATTTTGCATAAAATCTTTAGGAGTTTCTTGGTTATTAAATTTTGTCTATTTTGGAAAACTTACGTGTATAAGTTCAATCTGTTTCATGTGTGTACAGCTATTAGTGAAAAACGTTAAAATAATCTGCATATTTAAACTGGATTCTGATAAGGAAGATCTCAAAGTGGTACCATGTATTTTCATACAAATGGCAAATATCAATTTTTACATAGTTACAGTAAAATTTGGTGAAGGCGAGAGTATTAAATGAAAAATGTTCGAAATCTGAGTTGAAATTAATTGAAAATAGATTGGAAGTTAATTCAAAATATACCGACTTCAAGATGGAGATTTTTAATTTGTCTGCATATACAATTTGTCAACATAAGTTGGAATTAAATGGAAAACTTTCTTATTAAAAATATTTATAAAATAGTTAGTTAACTGAATGTGCTATTTCGTCATAAATAATGAACTTTGCTTAAAAGTTTAGTACCTTTATTCTTATTTATACTGAAAGTTGAAATGAAATGAATAATTAGAATTAAAACTGCAACTAATTGTGACGTATAACAAAAAATTGTAAAAAAAATATTTCTTTTAATAGGAAAACGCCTATTCGACTACCAAACTGAGGGAATATTAAATAAATTTTAATTGGAACTGAGCCAAAATGATTGATAATTAAGATACGAAAAAAAAAAGATGAAGGTACTCAATTCGTCTACATGTACAGTGGGTACACTTAAGTAAGAATCATGTGTAAAATTTTCTTAAACTCATATTAATATTTAGAAAAAAGGTATTCTATTCTGTTCAATAGTAAATGAGCTTGGGCACAAAAATTTTGCTAAGAGATAAAACACCTTATTTTTGACAATATCGAAAAAGTTAATTAGATCACAAAAAACAATCACTAAAAACAAAAAATGACTTCAAAAAACACAATTTAACTAAAAAGAAAAAAAATATTGATGTGCAACAATTAAATACTTATTTTGAAATCGTTTGCAAGTTACACAGAAAATAAATGAGTTTTCAGTTTTTAGGTAGTATATTTTTGTAAGATTGACTTTGCACCGAAACAGAGAACCATTATTTGTTGCTTTTTGGTTATGTTATGTTTTTGTTTCTTTAATATTCATAATATTGTATATACAGGCTAACTTCCCAGTACAGATATGGGTTTTGTATAATTAAAAATAATTATAATAACTTATTAATTAAATAATAGTTTATGTTCAATTTTATAATTTTCTGCTCGTTACACAATTAATACTCATTGGCGGTTTTACTCTCATTTGACACACAGTGTAATTATTTAATTTAGGTTAAAGCAATAATGTGTTAGATACTGGTCATTTTCAAAAAGTCTATTTTCTGCAATTTTTCAATATATATTAGAAATTGTGAGTAATTTATTATAAGCTACTTAAATATCAGAAATACAATCAATTCCAAGGTTTGATTATAAAACAGAAATGATGCACTAAAGTCAGTTTAGGCCATACCTATGCCTATAGGGTATTATATACGCATAGGTAAAAAAGTATTGTAGAACTTATGACAACTCTCTGGCAGTAGCGCTAGATTCAAACAAACACCTTTGAATTTCCACTAAGAACTACGCAATATGATTGCTACATAAGATTTGTTGCCTGTTGTTCAAAGGTGTGTTCCATTCTATAAATTCATAGGGGTCAGGTTAGAGGACCGCAGAGGCCTCCTAGCTCTGAATACCTCACCTATCGAGAATTTAAGACCTGGAACTTCATCCATTAGGTAATGGAATATCTTCGGAATAAATTGGGGATGATCCAAAACATGTTCATCAAAATGGTGTTGAACTGCCTTCACGGTATAAATTATTCAATTCATGAAAGTTTTTTTAAATATTTTATAAAGAAGTTCCTTGATGACCATCAATCTACCCATGTCGACGATCATCTGAAACTATTGAAAGCGGTAGAAAGGACATCAGAGTGGCCTCCAAAAGTATGGTCACGATCGGTGTGTATGACTAGGTCCTATATAATGTTTGTTATAAGATCTGAAAGTATGATATTTAGTCCAAAGAATGTAGCGGATTAATCATCTTGCAACTACTCAAAAAGCGACTTTCTCTAGAATAGTACTAATCAGATTTTAGCTATAGGATACATTCTAGAAAAAAAAAAATGAACAATGAATATAAATGTCAGACGCGTTTGAAGATTGGAACTCTGTCATTGTAGTACATGGTAAGGTTATTATTATGATGTAAGCTACACACATCACAATTTAACCTTTGAAAACCATATACCAACGTAACTAACTATGAAGCGGTAGACGGTTTTGAGTGCTAGAATAACAGAATGATGCCACGACAAACTCAAAGGGGTGTAAGCTTAATGAAGAAATTCTACAGATATTGTCAAATGTCAATTATCTTTCAGTCTTGACCAAAATCCTCAATTAAGCACTTTCAGTTAAAAAATGTTTCTGTTGATACTTCCGTAAATTTCATTAGACGCTTTGAAAGTGATAAAAGACGCTCTGAGATTGAATAGTGATACTAAAAAGCCGGAACTCACAGGCTGACCTGCCCCTGTATATGGTGATTTATGTATTAAAAACTGGTAGCTGGTCAACAAGAACCACATCAGATTCAAGATCATTTTGTCTGAGCATCAGGCACCTTGAGAAGAAGAAGAAGATCCACAAATAACGTGAAAATTTGCAATCATAGGAAAAGTCATATGCTGTGTGCACATTAGCATCAATAATATTGACTCATCTTTTATTTTTCAGACGGTTTATTGTAAAAATGTAGGTCAAAGAGTGAAATAAAAACACTTTTATGCGAGTTTAAACATTTATTTATATGAAAACGCCTCGAGCTGCGACCGAACCGTATGTTTAACGACCTAGTTTCGTAACCACTGACAGTACGTTGTGTGTGTAGAAGCCCAAACTTATTGCTTAAATGTTTTAATAACCTTACATCTAAAAGAAATGAGTAATCGGTAATGTCTAGGCTATGACAAGAACATTATCTCGATATCAAGAAAATTTATATATAGATGTGGAAAGTGAAAAAAAAACTTTAAGCTTGTTCATAAATTATGTAGGTCTACAAAGAAAAAAAAGGACGAAAAATGCTGAAAATCTTCTGAATGAATTCTGATCTCTGGTGTTATTGACGAATAATACATAAAATAGATAATTCACTTATAATTTTAAAGACTTTTTGCTATTACGACAAGGAAAATAAAACTCTCAATGGATTTTAAATTATTTCATTGTAACAGATGTAACATCAGGGGGTCATATCTGACCACCTTGCTGGCCAATCGATTATTCAGAAACTCTCTAATTAGCATTGTATTGTACTAGATGATCATATGCCTTCAAAATTTCAGTTATTCTTGGATCGAAAGCGTCTGCAAGTCAGTCTAAATACTTATCTTCATTTAAAGGACCATCTATGAAAATGGGTCCAACGATATGATCATCTAGGATAACTGCCCACTCATTTAGCTTTGGAGGTATCTAAATAACTGTGGATTAATGTTACTCCAGTATAGCAGTTTATTCCAGATATATTAGAAACCAAATGTTTATTGGTTAGCCATAAGCAGGTGCATATTCAGAGTGTTTAATATATAGGGTAGAGTGCAATTATAATTATACAGAGTGGTTAGAAAAAATAAATATATATATAATAGCCCATTAACGGTTGATTTGAGAAGATTCTTGGAATAGAGGGCGCAGTATATTTACAGTTATACAGGGTGGTGCAAAAAATATTATACAGGGGTGCAAATTCAGGATTGTAGAAATATGTGCTGGTTTAAAAATGTTAGAACAAAATGCAGCATTTCGTAGCCCAGCAGTCGTTTATGTAAGGAATTATAGTTACCTAGGGAGATTATAAAAAATGTTAGAAAAGGAAATCATTTATATGGTGGCCCACCATGAGTTGCATATATATGATGATTGAAATATAATGCAGAGTAGAATAATAATTACAAAAGGTAGTTTAAAAAATTTAGAAACAAAGAGGCTCATAGGCAATCGCATATACAGAATGGTTAGAGCGAAATTATAATTTCACCGGAGGGCTCTAAAAATGTTAAAAAATATGATGCGTAGTACAAAAGCAGTTGTATGTACAGGGTAATTAAAATATAGTCCAGAGTAGCATTATAGTTACATAGGGTGGTCAAAAAAATGTTAGCAACAATTTTATATTGGGTAGTCCATGAGCAGTTACATATAAACGGTGGAGGAAATATATTATGAAGTGGAACTATTATAATGTACAACTGGAAATTGGTAGATACTAGTAGTAGAGTAAAACAGACTATTTTACAATTTCCAAATATACGATTTCTACTTTATAATTATTCAATTATTTTAAATGGAGCTGTCATTTACGGTTATTCTATTTTCTATAGTATTCTATGAATTAATAGCTGAATTATTTAATGTAAAGAAATTTCTTGGTAACAAAATTTTTGTCTTTAATTTACACTTACTGCCTCGTTTTTATTAAATTAAGAATTACGATTCTGAACACAAATAAAATCCTATAAATTATTTATGAAAAAAATTACTTTTTGACACCATCAGTCCAATTTCGACCACAGGCGATTCTAGTATATGTTATTGCAGCCAGTTTTCTAAATGATTTTGATGTTTTGTCCTTCTTTTTCTATATTCTCTAGTAGCATTTTATTTTTGTATGGTGCCTTTGGAGGACCTCCATTCGTCAGAGCTACCATATTTATTTATTCATTTAAATTTTTAATTTCTTTTTCGTATAACATATTTTCTTCTTGGAACTCCCACTAGACAGTTTAAGGATATTCTCTACAGTGTGGCTTATTGGCAAGTGCAATTTTTGAGTAAAGAAGAATCATTTTGCACTCCATGTTTTGTTGTTTCTGTTGTTAATGTGTCTGAGTTAGTGCAAACTGCATTTCCATAAGGAAGTTTTTCTAATCAATGGCGAATTGAGGTTTCAATGATTTTTTGAATTCTTGCTCGGTTCAAATTTATCATTCGCAATATTATATCAGTACATTATAATTGTACAGATTAGGCATAATATTCATCTATTATTTTGGAGTTTTTACGAAGTACAAGTCACTTTTTGGAGTTCTGCAGTACAGTGTATGCATATGTTTTAGGTTAGGCTTAACAGAACCACCGCCAAATATAAAACAGGAATCTCTGTTAAAACACATTTTACATATTACTAGGTGATTGGTTTTTTAATTCGTGAATTAACCTCCCCTGGGCTAGAAGGCAAACAAATTTGTTTCCTTTCATCAATCTAATTAATTTAATAAACAAAACGTTGTACCGCAACAAAACAGCAATTTCTATTATTGACCTGGGTCGTAAAAACAAACAACAAAGACGCAAGAGTTCACTTAATTTCTTCCAAGACTTCCAAATGATTTATTCAATAATTATCAACCTGACGTGGCAGCATGCATTTCTAATAATTTTCTACGAATATATTGATAGCGGGTATTTAGCTTAGGGGTAAATGTACCTCATTATTACGGCAGGTCCGACGGTACACCATCGAGCGGGATAATGTCAAAGTTGAAAGGGTAAAAGACGAGAGCACCGGATATCTGGGTGGCGGGTGCATTCGTTGGGGTGGTATGCGTAGGCGGTCGACGTTGCCAAGTAAGATAATTCACCTTAATATAAAGAATTGCGTAAATATTTACATACTACTATTCGGACGAATTCACTATTTCGATTATAGATTTGAGCAACCCTACAAGGTTTAAATATTGCTTGAGGTTTGTTTTTGCATTGTGGAGTACTTTCCCACTACAATAATAATGGACTATTAAAGAAGAAACTTGTCAAAGCTACTTTAGCGTAATAGCAATATCCTGAATTAGCTGTACTGTATTTGTCGGTGTCGATATTTATGTACCAGCTACTAATAAACACTTTCCAGTGGAATTTTGGTGAGATTTCGTTGATGTTGTTGTGCCGATCAGTTTAGAACACTACGGTAAAATTTCGTGCAAAAGAACAGTCATCACAGTTCAGATGTTTTGAGTCGGGGGTCACGGGGGGTTGACAGCTCATGTAGTTCCCGCTTTCTTAACAGCAGAATTATCCTGGAATCTACTTTGACGGCTTGCAAAAAATCGAATTAAATTTGACAATAATGCGCTGGCCTCTAAATTCGATGAAAATGGAAGTACCAACAAGGTTGAAACAGCTAATTAAAATGTTAATGGAAAACTAAAGGTTGCAGTAGTCCCTAGAGGGAAATGGTCAATTTTCAGAAAAAATATTAGCAATAGTTTTCTAGCAATTGACAATATTTTTACTGATTACGTGTGTATACAGAGAGCGAAGTTACTAACCTACAACGTGAAATTTAAGACATCGCTTTGTATTATTAAGAAAAGAAGGAATACCTACTCAGCAGTATCCAAATAAATATTACTTTTCTGATAAATGAGATATTATATAAACGGTTTGTTAAAAAGAAAGTACACTGATGTAATTTTCCCTTAAATTTATTTACTATTGACAATTGTTTCACCAGGTTACTGGCTTCTTCAGAATACAACGTAAGACTAACAGTTAAATGCCTTAAACTATTACAAAAAACTATGGTGATGCAATTACAGAGGTATTTAGAGGATTATTGAAGCAGGTAGGAGGGGATTATCACATTAAGAAAGTGGATATTATAATTGGGTTTTTAAAAATGGATAAATTATGGCTGTAATGAGTTTATACAATTCTATTGTAAAGATTAAGTAATGGGGATGAATTGGTTTCGGTTTGATCGTTCAAGAGGTATGGTGAATTTTTGTTTTTGTTAATTTCTACTCTAAAAGATATAATTTTTTTACTTTTATGTTGTAAATGTAATACTTCGAACGTATTCTGAGGTACATGATTTTCATTCAATATATGGTCGGCAAAAGTTGACTTATTATAATTGTGGCACTCAAAAGCTTTGGTATGTTCATCCCATCTTGTCTTTAATGATCTTCCCGTATGACCGAGGTAGAAACTAGGGCAACTACCACATGTCAACTTATAGACACCCGAGTTGTTATTTTTGTTCATTTTATCTTTATTGTTTCTTATATGTTTTCCTAAGTTGTTATCTATTTTAAAAGATATATGAATGTTTCTATTTAATTAAAATTGGGCTATTTTTTGAGAAGGGGAGCCGATGAATGTGATTCTCTTATATAGTTTGGGGTCGATCTTAGGGGTAGTAGGATCATTTAAAGCCTTTTTATTTAATTTTTTAGTTAACATATTGTCGATAATTTGAGGGTTATAACCGTTATTGACAGCAATACATTTTATTCTGTGTAGTTCTGTATCAAAAGTGAGTTTTTGATAGTGGGATGGTAACCAATATGTGCAACATACTATGGCATGCTGCAAATTTGTGTTGGTAAGGATTGTGTGAACTAATGTGGATTGTAAGGTCCGTGTGTGAAGGTTTATGATAAATGGGAAAGGTATGTTTGTTGTTATGTCTATTGATGGTTAAGTCAAGGAAATTTAATGTATTGTCTGCCTCAGTTTCTAGGGTGAATTTTATGTTAGGATGGATTTGATTTATATATTTATGGAGTAACTGTAATTGTCTGTAAGTACCAGTAAAACAAGCAAAAATGTCGTCAATATATCGATACCAATATAGGATTTTACTTTCTTAATGTGCTTCATTAATCCTCTAAATACCTCTGTAATTGCATCACCATAGTTTTTTGTAATAGTTTAAGGCATTTAACTGTTAGTCTTACGTTGTATTCTGAAGAAGCCAGTAACCTGGTGAAACAATTGTCAATAGTAAATAAATTTAAGTGAAAATTACATCAGTGTATTTATTTTAATATAATATTAAAAAAACGACTGGAAGACACCCTGTTTTATTTACATGTACCTACTGTCCCTTGCTGCTTGGAATTTCCATTTTCTACAATTCGTTTGATTATACAACGTTGCAATAGGTATAATGCCAGAAATCAAAATTATGGAAATATTGTGGGCTCAAACCAATTCCCGGCGATCTAAGCCTAAAAAATTCTCATGAACTGTAGTACAAATTCAGTAGTAAAACAAACTTTTCGCTATTATCTCATAATCAACCTCAAGTTTTCAATATAAATATGTACACTGTTTTGGATAGGATCTTCTCTGAAACAATATTTGGACTTATGTTCAAAATATCATCTTAATAGATGATTAATAAAATGTTTACGAGTAATTTCATTTTCGAAAGCGCATTTATGGTCTGTTTAAAAACCGACCAAAACACATACAAATAAACTAATAGCAACAAGAGATCGTGGGTATTTTAAACAAGCTATATTGTTGAAACTTATCTTACTATTATTTATATAAAATTAAAACAAGTCCGGTGGTTAGCTAGTCCAATAGAAAATGCCCTTCTTGTTTCTGAAAAGCTGAATTTATTTCCAAATTTAATTGGGACTGTCCTTGAGGTCCTTGCTTATTCAACAACAACATCGACAAGATACCTTTAAAATCGATTCAAACTTCCTCTGTAAATCGTAGTTACTTCAAGTCACTTCCAAGGAGAACCCTGGGACATATTATTTAGTTGTCAAAGGTAGCAAATATTTGTGATTAAAATCTATTAAGTTTTTCGTTTTTATTTTCTAATTTAATTTAATTTACTATCTACCATTCACCATAAAATAATCATTAAAATTCTGAGGAATTGGTGAAAATATCCTGTAGAACAGAAGCACATAAATCAGTCAAATTGAGAATATTATTTTTTAAGTTGATTGACAAGAGAATACATACAGGATATCTAATTAATAATCACTGACAGAAATAAATTATTAATTTAATTAATAATAAATAATGAAACCTGTTTTAACAGCAGTTTAGGCATTATTATGCTATACATAAGGATAATAGCACAACCCAACTTAGTCATAACTAATGACAATGAAAAAAGTAAAGAACTTAAACACAAGATACATGGTATTTCAATAGCTAGACTAGTTTAAAAAGACATTCTTCGTACATGATTTAGGTGCAGAAGTTTCAGGCTGTGGAATAAAAAAAACATAGGATATATTAAAACAGTCCAGAAATTTATTATAGGTAAGATCAATTATTTGCAGCAAGAATCATATGAAAAAAGAATTATCTTTTTTAAATCCCACTTATCCGAAATCAACGCCATTTGTAATTATTTTGAAATATCACAAGAATATCTAGAACAGCATAGATGATGGTGATAATGTATAGCTCTACTAACTCTCAGCAACTAGGAAAAATTCCCAACTGTGGATCCTCAACTAGACCTAGGAACTGTTCATAGATTAAGTCCCAAAAAATTTTACCTGTTTGGAGGCCTTCCTCCCCCTTCGTCACGCTGCGTAACTTTTTGAGTTTCTTACGTCATAAAAGCTAGAACGGCCCCCCAGCAATAATCTTACGAGGGCTGCCTTTTATATTTCGGGATTAGAGAACAAAAACAAATATTAATCATCGAAAATCGCTTTATTGTTTTTCAAAATATTCCCAATGAAGATCTATACACTTTTGCATGCGTTTGAACCTGTTGTCGAAGCACTTTTTCCACTCTGATTGAGGTATTTCCAAAACATGCATTCTGAACGCAGCAAGCGCTTCTTCAGGTGTCGAAAAACGTTGACTTCTCAGTTTGTTTTTTACGTACGGGAATAAAAAGAAGTCATCTGGTGACAAGTCAGGAATATACGGCGGATGACTCATCAAAGAGATGTTTTGAGTGGTCAAAAATGCAGTTGTTTGAGCCGACGGGGGAGAGCTCGCATTGTCGTGGTGAAGAGTGATCCGTCTTCGGCGGTTGGTTTTCCTCATTTCTTGGAAGACAACTGGCAAACAAATGGTTGTGTACCACTCAGAATTGACTGTTCTGCGTTGTTCTAGTGGTATGGTTGCGACATGTTTTTTTCCGAAAAAACAGGCGATCATTTGCTTGGACAGTCGACTGCTGTTTACTTCCGGGCTCAGATGCGTAAATCCACGATTCATCACCTGTCACTATGTCATAAACGTGTTTTGAAGCACCGCGATCGTATTTTTTGAGCTTTTCTTTCGACCTACCGACACGAGCCCTTTTTTTGAACGATTGACAAATTGTGTGGGATCCTACGCAAAAAATTTTTTTTGACATTCAAATGTTTATGCAATATTGAATGTATGCTGGTCCCACTAATGTGTGAGGTTGACTCAATCTCACGATGGGTCACATGACGATCTTGCAATATCAATGGTTTCCGGAACAATAATTGTTTTTGGACGACCTTCACGAAATTCGTCTTGGACTACGACCTCGATTGAATTCACTATACCATCGGTAAACAGTGGTCCTTGATAGAGTTTCATCGCCAAAAATTAAATTAAGTTCATCCATGCACTCTTGCTGACTTAATCCACGTCGAAAATTGTAAAAAATAATCGCACGAAAATGTTCACGATTTAATTTAATTTTTTTGGCCAAGATGAATCCTTTAAGTTACTGTAAACAACACATAGCGTTCGTATGTCAAAACGTTCTGAGTACGTATAACCTCAAAAAAGTCAACCTTTACGATAGAGCTGTCAGTTGTCAGATAGCAAAACTAAGGTTGTCCAATCCCGAAATATAAAAGGCAACCCTCGTACAGAAAAAGAAAATGTTCTAGTAATAATTCTCAATTGACTGGTAGCAAAACGCAAAAGTAACTGAACTGCCAATCTCCCACTTTAAAAATATCTTTAATAAATCTTTCTAACAAAAAAACATTAAATTCCCAGGCACGTTCACGCGATCTGTCAACCCTGGAAGGAAAACCCGACCTACGCCAACCAGCAACGCCAAGCTGAGGCCATTCCTACGGCTTCTTCGTGCACTTTCTGGGTCAGTACAGTAACTTAATGTTAAAGTAAAAGATACCACCCGATATTTCTTGGCAAAGGTATAGTTACCCAGATAATGCTAATTGAATAAGACGGACAAGATTTTCCCGAGGTATCACGTTTCCGTCGATTTTATTTTTAGGCGAAGAACCGTGTGTGTGTTATTTGTGGAAGGAATACTTACAATTTATAAACAGTCTTGCAGCGATACCACTTCACACCTGCAATGAAAGAAAAAAATTAATAAATAAAATGCTAGATTAATAAATAATTCAAAGAAAAATGTATTAAGTATACTGGATTACTCTATCGGTATCAGCAGAATAATATATTTTAAATAATTGTTAATTTGTATTTGTAGGTGCAATGAGTTTTTTACGCTTCTGATGTCATACCCAAAAAAGTATGTTTGTCAAAGAGATGACGTCATCGAATTTCTTTCAGACTGTGAGCCATACTTCTCTTTCTGTCATATTGTGCCATTAGATAGTTCACATTTTTCTGCAAATGACAGCATACTTGTATCAAGGGTTACATATTAATTTTTGATAGAAACTAATAATCAAAGACATTAACTAATTTTGAATCAATCAGGGATCACGGTATTCACCTCTTATCTAATGCGTGCAATCAAATCCTGCAAATTTTCAGACAGGTCAACTTAATTGGGGTTCCACAAATTGCTGCACAAGAAGAAATCCATTGGGGTTACATCTGGAGTTCTTGTTGACCCCCAACTGGTGCACATCTACCAATCCAACTTCTATAACAGTTGGGGTCCAGTAACTTTTCCTGCGTTCCATAATGCAGCGGTGGTCCATCTTGTTGGAAAAATAATCAACCACATAAATGTTGTGCAGTGTTGGGATCTGGGAACGATTAAACTAAGTCAGGGAGATGTGATGTCAGCTGTTTAATTGCCATACAAAAAAATAAGGTCCAATCAATCTATTGTATATTATGCCTGCCCAGATAATGACTTTATGTGGACTCGGGGCATGTAACATCCAGCAAAAAATAGCCTTACCGGAGAACCTATAAAAGTAAAATAAAGATCATTTTGCCGCATAAAAATTTCACAGAGTTGTCGACCATGATCATCTTCTGTCAACTCATGAATGAGATGCATACACTCATAGTAAGGATGAAATTTGCCTTCCCTTAATTACCCAGCAGTAAGCGACTGATTTAATAAAGGGTTTAACTTGACGTTAATACAGGGTTTAATTTGGTGTCATGTTCATTTTAAGCCTTTCACATCTAGGAAAATCTTTAACCCCTCCCATTTCCTAGTAACTTGCAACAACGGTACTTCCTGAACAAAAAATAGGAACTCTTTCACGTTCAACTTCATTGAATGTAGCTCATGCTTCTTCATAGCTTCGTTAAATAAGAAAAGATGTAGCATAAACCACAAATGTTTATCCAAACAAAGCTACTAATCGAAAATAAAAAATTTGTAAATATCTTTACATCAATAATTTATTACCAGTGAATGACTCACTGTTAGTACAAGAATACGATGCATAAAAGTTAATATCACTTACTTCTTATTAGATCAAGAAAATGATAAAAAAAAACAATTTTTGAAATAAATAACTCAGACTGTATATCAGGTGGGTAAGGAAAATACTTCGGTCCGGTTCGATATTGTAATGGCCTACTTGTTAGCATCTGGCCAGTTTCGAGTTGGTGTCCTATTTATTAGAAGTGCGCCCGTGGAAGCATCTGAGACTGGTTCCCCCCTTCTTCTTCTTCATTAACCAAATTTATTTTCATCTAACATAAACTCTTCTACTTCATGTCAGACTTCGCAAGTTATTTGATTGAGGTGTAACGAATAAATAATTTTTTTTTATTAATAAATAATTTTTTTTATTCGTTATTCATAAATCATAAATAGCTTCGTTTATTCAACGAAAAATCAATCGAAAAACGAATAAATTAATTTATTCGTTATTGGATTAATGAATAAATATAAAACAAGGAAATTGCTATTAAAATCAATATTTATTTGTTTTCAATTAGCTGGTACTTACCCTAAGTTACATAATTATTATTAAAGGTATCAATGTTTGGGTTCATGACTACTCTTTATTCACACATATTGTAAGGGAAAAGCTGTGGAACCTTTGGTGTGTCACAAATGTAAAAACACAGTTTTGCACCCTAACACCAAACCTTTATTTTAACCACTCAACGCCGTTTCAACAACTCTAAGTTGTCATCTTCACTCCTTGAAGATATTGGTAGAAAAATTGTTTGATTATGGCAAGTTTATCACAGCGGGGTATGAATAAACTAGTGTAATTTTTCAGCTAAATACTATATCACTATCATGTCAGCTCGGGTTTCCGGTGATTGTCTTAACTGTAGTTGTAAGTCAGTTTCGCATCCCGAATCTGATACGAAGTAAAAAAAAATTCTGGCTCAGCAGCAACTCTATTTTCAGAATCCGAAGTATGTTTGGACACTTCTCTTGTTATTTCATGTTTAAAGAAAGTTTTGATTCTTCTTTGTGCGTGTGGTAAACCATTAATTCTTGAACTTCGGGTAGGACAGTGTCGCAATTATAGCGTGTAGACATTTGGGCGTAATTAGATTGAAGAACTCTTCGAATCTTCTTTCAATATTTTGTCCGTACGCTGCGTCTCAATGACGAACATGCCAGTCCTAAAGAGCGAAAAACATTTATAATAGTAAACGAATTTTTGAAAATTATTTTAATAAGCGTATAAAATTACGAATAATTTATTCGTAAGAAATTTATTGGGGATAACTTCTTAGTATTTACTATTTGAATAACGCCCAACTTTGCTTCAAGTCTACTTTCTCAATACCATTATTTCCCACAATCATTACTTGATTTAGTAATATATCTGCAATTATTTTTGAATCGCAGCCAGAACTAATCCCTATGAGTACGTCCGGGACAAGCCACTGGACCTTAATGATTCCCACTACACTAGTAACTACATAGACGTCAATCACTTCCTGGAGCTTCTATAATATGATTACCAGATCCATGGTCTTTTCTATGTTTACCCAATATAACTTTTCATAATGTCACTAATCTAACAAGCAATTTAACTAATTTGCACTATAACTAACTGTACAAAGGTGTGGCTGTCCCGCCATATTCATTCAAAGTCCCGGGAAACTTATATTTTGTTATAAATTAATTTCTCTCTCAATAATTATGTAAGTAGATTGTTATTTGCAAAAAAATTAACGCATAATATGTTTCGGCGTTTTCGGAAAAAAAATTGTTGTGTTTCTGCATTTCATACAGAACTTTATCGTCACACTGATATTATACTTAATATTGATACAAGTAACAGGGCATCAGTACTGATACGAATAAAAAATATTTATCCATTTTCAAGTTAATTATTTGGAAAGGAAGGCTTTAAAAAAATAAAAATGCCACGAATTATGATAAAAGGGGGTGTTTGGCGAAACCCAGAAGGTGAAATTTTAAAAGCTGCTGTTATGAAATATGGCAGAAATCAATGGTCGAGAATTGCTTCTTTGCTACATAGAAAATCTGCTAAACAATGCAAAGCAAGATGGTTTGAATGTCTTGATCCAAGCATTAAAAAAAACTGAATGGTCTCGGGAGGAAGACGAAAAACTTTTACATTTAGCTAAATTAATGCCTACTCAATGAAGAACTATAGCTCGTATTATAGGAAAAACTGCAGCTCAGTGCTTGGAACGTTATGAGTATTTATTGGACCAAGCTCAGAAAAAAGAAGAAGGTGAAGATGGTGTTGATGATCCACGAAAACTTAAACCTGGTGAAATTGTTCCAAAACCCGAAACAAAACCTGCTAGGCCTGATCCAAAAGACATGGATGAAGATGAACTGGAAATGTTACCTGAAGCCAGAGCTAGATTAGCAAACACTCAGGGTAAAAAGGCGAAACGTAAAGCTCGCAAAAAGCAGTTAGAAGAAGCCCGACGATTGGCAGCACTTCAAAAACGAAGGGAATTACGGGCAGCGAGAATAGAAGTGAATCCCCGTCGAAAGAAGAAACGCGGCGTGGACTATAATTCTGAAATTCCATTCGAAAAAATTCCCGCCATAGGATTTTACGATACATCAAATGAGGAGCTGAATCCGATGGCACCAGATTTTTCGAAAATGTGGCCACAGCATCTAGATGGTGAACTTCGAAGTGAGGTGGAGAAGCGTGAATGCAGAAAGGATAAGGAAAAATTAAAACAGAGGAAGGAAAACGATATACCACAAGCGATGTTAAACAATTCGGAACCTTACCTGAATCACAGATATCCGATCAAGAAATGTACCAAGTTGTGAAACTAGGAAGAGCTAGTGAAGTGGCCCGAGAAGTTGCTACTGAAAGCGGCGTCGAGACAACTGATGCGTTGTTAAGTGATTACACTGTCACTCCACAAGCTGCTGCTACTCCAAGGAGTCCTGGTCCTCAAACTGATAGAATCCTTCAAGAAGCTCAAAATATGATGGCTCTCACGCATGTTGACACACCGTTAAAGGGCGGGTTAAATACTCCTGTACATAACTCTGATTTTAGCGAAGTAATGCCACAAGCACAAACGGTTTCTACACCAAATACAGTTTTAGCTACACCTTTTAGATCGTCAAGAAGTGACGGGAATGCAACACCCGGTAGTATTGTGGGATTTTTGACTCCTGATATAAGGAGAAATAATAAGGACGAAGAATGCCATAGCTAGAATGGAAAACCACAGGAATCCACTACTACAAGAGGGTACAAATTACGGTGAAAACAAGAACCGGAACAATGGACTAGGAGTAAGAAATTTGTAAAATAATTTAACTCTGACAATAAAGATACGACTCACTAACATTCCTGGCGAATCAGTTTATTAGCGAAAACAATATTAGTGTAGTAGTTTCTGAGATTAGTCTATGAACACCCCACGACAAAAAAACGCGAAGGAGGACTTTAATATATCCTCGTAATGTGAATAAATCTATATTTAAACCATAAGACGATAACACAAAATACAGATTTACTTGTATATAAAGTAAATATAAATTTGGTTGCAATTACTTATACTAACTCCTCAGTGACGATTTAGCAGATCAATCTAACGGGCCAGACGCCTAAATTACCCAAATTACTCTATATGCACGGCACCGTCCAAAACACGAACACGTCGAATAAAATGTAGTCGACCCACAGTCATTTATCATGCTGAGTTCCAGAATTGAGAGGAACGGCCTTGGAATGCTACTCAGCACCGGCGGAATTTTATTTAGTAGTTCATTTGTTCAATCCTGACAAATGGATGCCAGACAGCAGCGCAGCGTGCAGTTGTATTATACCAAGTGAAATATATTTCAGGATTACAGAGTCAGTTACGTGTGTATGTAGCTATTTGTTGGGGATGAGTTTTCTAGGGAGTCTGCTGAAACAATTGATATATAAACGTCAGGGTTCAAAGAAAGACATATCGCAAGTAATAAACGAAAATACTGAAAGTGGTGAAAGTGGTTTTTATGGTTGATATGCTAGCTTTGCCATTAAAAATATCATAGAAAGTGGTGAAACTCATCTACAAGAACTAACCTCAATAATACAACTACTGGACGTCCCATTGTCGTAATTTGGTGTTATTTAATTGGAAAGTTATTTGAGTTTCTTTTTGCCAGGGAATATGGAACAATGGTTCCTCTAGGGACAGGAAGTTTAGAAGACGTAGTTTAAATGACTTTATGTCTCAGATTGAATAAAACAGGTCTGAGAATAATTGTCAAATGAGATTGACAATGAGATGTGACAGGGGAATGATGGCAGCCTTCATATTCAGGGTCCTAGTTCTTGAAATCAAGCTATGAGACGAAAACGCTCGTATACGTCTCTGCAATCTTACGCGAAGTTTATTCTATAGAAAAACAAATTCATTCGGTCGTAGTCGACCTTCGAGAATACCGATTTATGTCAACTTTCATTGGACTGACGTCATGGATCGGGCCTCAGGCATACGCGAGTGTTCCACAACAATAACCTAAGCTATCTCTGACATATTAATGTAGTGTTTATGCAAAAGAATAGCTTTATTTAATTGGGTGAGATCTGTAACTTTACCTATCATTTACTGAATTGTTTAGAAGGGAGCTTGTAAACTCAGAACAAATTGGAACAATACATTTCCGAAGATATATTAACAAATCAAAAGTAGCCAACATATAACCGAAACAGGCAGCCGTAGAGCAGAACGATCAAATCGGAATGCTAGTATAATAACAGAACCCTCAGTATAAAGTGATCGAATACGGACAAACTGTCATTATCAAATAATTTTTCTAAAATCCCCTATCACACTTTAGGGCTCCATTACATATTTTAAATACTTTCATGTTACAGAAAATAAAAGAGCAGAATAAAAAGCCAATGAACCGACAGAATCATTATATTTTGTTTTTCAGCCTATGGTTTTATAAAGAATAAACAATCCGCTGTAACCATTCTCGGGAAGTGTTAAAAACAGCTCAGAGGCTGGTATTAAAGACAGAAAAGTAAAATCTATTGGGACGAAACCTGCTACTTTGGTAAAGAAGTCGAAGAAATGCTACGGATGTGAACATAAAGATGCAACAATTTTATTTTCTTTGGTTCAGTGGCAGAGAAAGTATAGAAATTAGCTTCCAAGTATGCAGTGCAATTCAATTTATCTAGATTTTGCAGTCTTGGCATATGAAAGAAACAGCTAGTCCATATCGGTTAAGTCGTCTTCTGAAGAGCCTCAGTCAACACATGGTGTAACGAGCTTATTTATAAAATTTAGCATTATTGGACACATAAATGTTTGCTAGCAAGAATATACAATTTGGACAAGTCAACAGTAACAAAACCAAAAAGAACTGTGGGAATAAAGGGGGCTAGTGTTTTAGTCTTACTATCCTAACGAATTTTGTAAAAATAAATTTGTTCAATCTTCGATAGAAGTAATAACCCCAACAAACATCTATGGCAATAAAAAATAAGGATTGGAGCAGATGAACCCAAACTATGTCTTGAAGCTGTAAGTATTGCTGAAGAAATACTTGATTTTATTTCTAAGACATTAGTCTAACAAATAAAATCTTTCTAATGTATATTTACAATTATTTAAAAATTATAGTTTCAATTAAACTCTAAAAACTTCTCTGGACCAAGTTTTTATTTTCTGACTTAACTGTATTCTATTAAATTTAAAAAAATATTAATGTGCACCAAAAAATTGACGTAAGATGAAAATCAAACAAATATATTGACTAAATTTGACTCTCACAATATTCAGGAAAGTAGGTGTTTTTAAAAATGTTTAAAACTCATGGCCAAATATAACTCTTGGCTCGGATAGAAATCCTTCCAACAACTCAATTTGTAAAAATTATTGGTATTATAATAACGTATTTAGTGGGAATAATGGTTGTCTTATTTCCTTTCTTGCTAATAACATAACACTATTTATGTCTACCGCTTATATACCAATCAACAAATTCCATCATTAATTTAAAAATAAAAATTCATTATTGTCCCCCATATAATAAACTTGTCAATATATTTTGGCTATTCAAATGTTGCTATAGAAACTCACAACAAACATAAATTTGTCACCGTAATAAACCGTGTCTCAAACATTCTTAGGGAATTACAGAATAATCTAACTAGGCGATTTTATTAGAAATTATTTGAATTCGTGACATTAGAAGCTATCTTTATGATTATTATTCGATAAATAGTACCGATAAATATATGCTAGGGATCAGGATGTTGTTTTGAAGTTTCTCATTATCGTTCTTCTGAAACCTTCGGTTTTTGAGCACTCACGGATATTCATTAATTGAACAATCACGTCCCGTTTAATTTGTTCCAAAAATTATTTCGTTATAAGAGAACTAAACGAATTGGTACGTACGCTCCAGTTGTTGAATTTTTGTTTGAACTAGTATTGAAAACTGTATCTTTTTTGACGAATGTACTGAATTCATGTCTCATATTGAGTAACAATCAATTTCATAAAACCTTCACCTTAATCAGCACAAAGGATGACAAAGCGACCTTCATGGTGGCCAAACAAATTATTTGGGAGACTCATAGAACTCCCTATTTTGTGGAATTCATGTGTAATAGCAGTGGGATAAAAGGATGAATCTCGACAGTTCAGAAATCTCCAAGGGCAATTGATTCACTTATGATAAACCTCCGTTTTTCTAGAAGTAGTTGGTTTACTGAAAAAAGCGCAAAACACCAAGTACCTGCATTTTGGGTTACATGAATCACATTTTCCATAGTTGCGAAGCTCCAACTGACGAGCTGGTGTTGCGAGAGCTAGTACCAGAGGTTTTGTTCCGATTCTAGGTATCGAAAACGATTTTTGATCTCGATGGGCCAATAATCTGTGGACAGAATTTATGACTTTTCGGATGTCAAAAATCAGCCACAATGCGGTAGAGTGTTGTGTTAGCGTACAAAATATTGTGCTTTTTGTTTAGATAGACAGATAAGGATCTGTCCAATTTGTCATGTCCAATAAACAAAGACTAATCTTATGAAGGACATAGTTCAACTATTTGATATTTGAAAAAGAAAATAAATTAAGTAATTAGTTAATTTTTTTTCAATTCGAGAGACTATTTAATATTCGGCAGCTTTAGCACTGGTTTTTTATGAATAGAAGATATTTGTGGATTTGAAAATAGCATACTTGCTTCTTGGCCAACAAAAACTACTGGTCTCAGAAGAAAAATTGACCTGTGACACTAAAAACCCAGAACGTTTTGAGAAAATGTCGGCTAGACAGCAAACAGGTCTAATAACGCTATATGTGAAGGGCTTACTCTTAGTTAGAGCTGAGAAAAATTTGAGTGGCAGATGACTGTGATTGAAACAGCTCGCAACTACATTATATTTGGGTTGAAATACCTATTTCATTATCCCTACCAGAACAGAAATTAGACTTTACCATGGGCGGATCCAAGAAGGGGGGCGATCCCATCTCTGTCCCCAGAAGTCCAAATAGTATTTTTTGGGAAAACATATTTAAAGATTTTGTTGGTCACTTAAGTAATATTATAACATTTTATTTTTATAATACAGACTTGTATTGTTTTATTATAATACGGTAACGCGTAACAGATTTGTCTTTAAAACAATAAATAAGGTAAAATCATATGTGTTTTAGTTAACTTGCTATTGAAAATATAGTGTTAAGAATTCGTTGTTTTCAGTAAAAAACTGGAAAATAGTTAGCTTTAATACAGTTATTAGTCAGCTTTATCTGTATTTAAACTCAGAGTATTGTATAAAGATATTTCGGAATTGTGTTTGATATGCTCCAAAGACCAACAAACAAAAATGCTTATCGCATTTTATCATTACATTTTCCGACAACAACTACAATGGCCCTTCCTCTTATAATGACGTCACAACAAACACACGCGTTGATTAATGTTTACTAACTGATAATGAATTTGTTGTGTTAAAGAGTCATATTATGCGTAAACTAGAGTACAAGTTAGATATTTGAAATTGTGATTATTTATAAATGTGACAACAACAAATATCAAATATTTTACGATTTGTAATGTTGGTGGGTTCAACAATAGCAATAAGAGTGTTTTCATACAACGGGATGTACTTCTAAAGGAGTAAAAGTTTCGGTAGAGCGATTAACCCCTTTCAGGTGACTGCTGTTATAAAAAATCATTCCAAGGATGTAATACAAGATTTTACAAATGTATTGGACTTTCAACAATCACATTAGTTATAATAGTAAAGATTTCAAATTCTGGATTAAAAGATGTTCGAAATGTTCAGCAATAAGTAGGTAATATAATCTATCTTGTGTTTCTTCTCTAATGTTTTGTAATATTTCACTAGTAATACTGACATTCACCTACAATCCGCTGGCGCATGTCTTCAATAGTTCGTGGATCCGTCTGATAATGAATTTAAACTAACACCACAGGAAAAATCTTATGGGACAAGTTCCGGTGTTCTCGCTGGCCATTCTATGGGTTCACATCGTACAATGTATCCACCCTGAAAGCATAAAATGTCGAAGCTCCTCGTGATGCAAAATTATCCCGTGACAAAACATTTGGAGTCTAGATTAAACTGAGGAAAAGCCATTATGAAATACATCTGTTTTCAAGTTGAAAAAGGGTACAGACAAATGAGCTGAAAATGTGGTATGTTGTACTTCTTGACATCCTAAAGTGATTAGGAGTGCCTCATTGGCTGAAATTGACTAATGTTTGAGTTATGAAGAGGCAAAGGTGGCAAAATTGAAAGTGTACAGGATATGCAGTATTAGGCGGTACTTAAGAACCTTGCTAGAATAAACTGACTAGGTTCTTAAATAAATAAAAACCTATATGTTAAGTAATTACTGTAGATTTTATCCTTGAAATGCCCTCCAGGGGCCTGTTTCATAATCAACTTGTAACTTGTAGTTTTGTAACTTGCAGAATTTCGTATCGTAATTCAACAAAATTATTCTACGAGTTGAAACTTGTAAAATCCAAAATATTAGTATTCGAAATTTGCACGTCTTGTACATGTCGAATACTAATATTGTGGATTTTACAAGTTGTAACTTGTAGAATAATTTTGTTGAATTACGAAACGAAATTCTACAAGTTACAAAACTACAAGTTACAAGTTGATTATGAAACAGGCCCCAGGTAACTAAGTTCATTACGTTGCAATATTCCCAGTAGTGTGGCTGTCCAATATCAACCTGTTATATATAAGAGTAAAATGTAAGTGTATTTATTCCAAATATACATGAACACCTGTGATTTTTTGTGTATTGAATAATATTGTATCGAGTGCCGTTAGATTTATTTAGGTAAATCAAAGTTTATGAAATATTATTTTCAGAAATGTACACTTTTAACAACTATATTAAAATTAATATTTATATTTGACGATTTACTTTATGCATCAAGTTGAAGAAAGATACAAAGTTATTATATGTCTTATATGTACTACTTTTATCTGTTAAATTATTCGAAAAATATTTATTACTCATTAAATTAATATTATTTATGTTAGACAAATAAATACACATGTATTACAGGATATCATCATGATAGAGCTCGCAGGACAACAAACGAATTCTTTATAGTAAATATTCAAAATTCAACATTCTTGCTATTACATCTGCTTTTCCCACAAATTAATAACATGTCAGGTCTTTCCCTAATCCTGTAAACTGAAAACATTATTTGTCACAAACTAATACCCTCGCACTCGAACTGACAATCCACAACCGATTTTTTTTCCAATTTATTTTTTAAAATGAGGATCAAATCACGATATCTGCATTGAATACCACGCAAATCACTTTTTTTGCACAGAAACCTACACAGCAAAAAAAAAAAATCGTGGCAGCGGTCAGCTGTAGTTAAAGTGAATATGTACTAGGCTAGGCGTGTTTATATGTACGTTGCCACAAATGTTCGGAGAAACGTACGACAAAACAGAATATTTAGAGTTTAAATAATAATTTTCTTTTTTAATACAGTTATAAAAGGTGTATAAGCTATTGAGTATTTACGTATTTAGCTTGACAAGCATTTTGAAGCCGGGAATAGTCTATTATTCACTGTAATAAAGGATACCTAACTTCTAACTTTTTTTTTTGCAAAACTATAGGATATTTCTGTTATAAAAGCTTATTTATTGATTTGTTTTGAGGCGAATTATTGATCCTCAAAATATTTGCACTCAAACCGTTTACATATGTTTAAAATGATTCAATTAGTTGTGGTTATTGTTCTTATAAATAGTTGTCTATGTGCTAGGCTAGATAATATCGAGTATTTGCTATAGGCTCAAGTAATGTAGTAGTCTAAGAGATAGAGCCGTATTAAGTTCAATTTCTGAACTACATTATGTTTCTAGGCAGGCGCCAGAGGAAGTGATAACCGAGGATAGTTTTCGACGTCGATGATTACGAATATGAAATCAGTTTGTGAAATTTTTCAAAAAACAAGTAGTGGTCGAGTTCAACGTCAAATTTGTTTTGAATTTGGAATACCCTCTTTGAATCAGTCATCTTTCGGATCAGGATTAAAAACATCGATTACCGTTAATTGGTTGACATTTTTCAAAAAATTGGTCCGCCATCTTGGATTGTGAATTTTGATAAACTGATTTCAGATTCGAAATCAGCGATGTCGAAAACCTCTGAACACCTAATTTAGCTATAATCGGTTGATTTTTCAAAAACACTTTGATCTTGGAATATCCCGAAAGATCAAGTTCAAGGTCATGGTCAAAGTCATATTTGAACATGGAATTTTCCGCTCTTTCCGAATCCTTAATAAAAAATGTGGGTTAGCATTTAAAAAAATTGTGTACGACGTCATACAGACCAAATTAATGAAGTCATGAAAAATATATTTATGTCATTTAGGTGTACGTCCTTTTGGATTATGATTTATTTTGTGTAAGCAAAAAAATGGTGCAAATAGCGCTCTAGGCAGACGCCTCTCGGGAATTTGCTTAAATGCATCACAATCTTGTATGCAGCCAATTTTGGAACGTTTACTCGATGATGAGCATGACCAAAAAAAAAGTACTATTTTCACACCCTGTAATTATCCTCGGTTATCACTTCCACTGGCGCCTGCCTAGAAACGTGATGTAGTTCAGGAATTGAACTTAATACGATACATTCTGTCCATTTTCAGGATGACGAGCAAAATCCCGCTCTATCTTTCCTACTATAGTAGGAACAAGGGTTTTTGGTAGTAGGTTGGTGATTCCGAAATACTGGATACATATATTTTTATTTACTTGAGGTTGTGCTTTAAGAGTACGTTATTTTACCCTCCAGATATGCAAATGCCCTAAAATAAGAATGCACATTTGTAATCCCAGGGTTGTCCCTTCATATCTTCAAAACTAGCCATTTTCTGATGCGCGCTGTCAATTTTAAATCCAGTGTATGATCCCCATTTTCACTTGTTTTGTGTGAGGCCCTAAATTATTTTTACATTTTGTTCTAATGGAAATGACACATCAACTATAATCTTCGGACTTGATTTCCTAAATAAATTGTAAAGTATATCGATATGCAAGCTCTGAGAAACCAAATAGGTAAAATACATTTTTGTTCAAAGTCATAGTTATGGCTTATTACCCATTATGTGTTTCTAATTAAATGCATCTTAATTTTTAAAGTATATTTCGCACAAGAACGAGTTATATCTGCAACTCAGGATGTAACAATTTACGTTAAACTTATTTAAATGCGTCCGATTGTCGTAAAAATAGTAAAGTTTTACATCTGGTGCTCTTGTTATATTTTTAGTGCCCGCTCTCGGGTCGTTGTAGGGCAAACATGATTCTCTATGAACAACAAATACAGTCAGTCAGTCAGTCAGGCGTTATTGTATCGCGGGAATTCGGTCAATCAAGGTGAATTGGTTTTTGTTATTTTTTTAAATATCGATACTAGAACGAATCGACGTTCAAGGCAAATACAGATTCCATTTATACTAAATGTGTTTCCGATTTTACGGGAAGAATTTGTTACGCAATTGCCAGCGAAAAGGTCGAATTAGGAATTTAATTTGGATTCGCTCTGACTATCGGGCGTAATATAAGGTCATTTTGTAAACGGCGATAATTTATATTGCGTATGATTTATGAGATGAAATAATTTAAAGTTATCACCTAATGTTCATAGACTTAGAAAAAGCCTGTTATAACGTGTCAATAAGTACATTGTTTCAGGTATTACATGATGTGAAATAAAAACTACAGTCGTGCCTGGCGACTTCCTCAATTTTTAAAAAACTGAATAAGTTAACGGGTTCATGACTTGTTAAATCCATTGCTTTATCCAAACTCTTCTACCTTTCCATTCATCCATACACTTAACCTTTAACTGTGGACGTCACAATATTGTAACATGTCCATGGACGCGAGGTCTCACAGACCGCTATAAGTTTTGATTTTTTTAAAAGTAAACAATTGTTTTAGTTTTACTTATTTATTTTTTATTTACATTAGAGACATCAAAATCAAAGAATATAACAATAGTTTAGCTTATATAAACTTTTTTTCTTATATATTTATATAAATAATATTTTAAGGCACTTTTTAGCCTAAATTTACCTGAGATAAAAAAAAACTATAACTTGAAAAATAATAACTTTTTCATAAACCAAGGGTAATTATCTGTAACTATAAACTATACTGAAGATAAAAAACAAAAAATCAACTTCTTAACCTAAAACATAAAAATTCTGACATGGGTCAAAAATCAGTAAAATTATTGACATTCATTGCACAAAGGCTTGGAACACTGAAGGCATATCGCTTGTTTACAACTAACACAAGTGTAGTTAGTCTTCCTCTTTAGTTTAGGTGGACAGATTCTACAGGTCTTTCGCTTTAAGGATTCGATTTCCAAAGAAGGAGGCTCTTCTGAAGATAAGTCTGCTCCTAAAACTCGCTTTAGTGTCAAATTCAATTCCTTGGGCAAATTTGAGTTGATGACGCGTCTTTGCATATGAGGCACGATCAAGGATCTTGCTAACTTCTTGAGAAAATCTCCTCTTTCTATTTGTTTAGACAAGTGCTGATTGTGTAGAATATGAGCATTTACACCACACAAGTCCAGAACTCTAAAAAACACAACCATAGGCCACCTTCTAGTTCGTCGACTGCTTGAATAAATAGAGCATTTCTTGTCTGTCTCATCCACTCCTCCTTTGGTAGAGTTATAATACTGAATAATTTCAGGTTTATTGATGCGATCGTCGATGGTGTTACTGTGATGCATTGATGATACCAAAACCACAGCTTTGTTCAATTTTTGGACATACGAACACAGAGTTTTGTCTTTCGTAAACCCAAACAAAGCATAACCAACTTCACGAGACTTGTGTGGCTGGAATTCTTTTGGTAATTCCCTTTTATTTTTTTTCACGGTTCCAACATATGTCAGTTTTCTCTTAGCTAGTTCATCAACAAGTTCAATTGATGAGAACCAATTGTCTGCTGTCACGTTGCGGTTTGATCCTTGAATCGGTTTCGTCAAACGCAAAACACACTGAGTTGGAACCAGAAATTTCTTCTCTTCGGCTGGCAATCCTATCCCATCAGACCCTTTGCCAGAATATATATAGCCATTGTAGAAATTAAAAGTTTTAGCGTCACATAAAGCACGAACAACCAGTCCATATTTTCCCGGCTTCTTTGGCATATAAGAGATCATATGACTCCTCCCTCGAAATTTCACCAACATTTCGTCTACAGTGACACATTCGCCAACTGTATATAATTTTTGAGAGTTTGTGACAAACTTCTCAAAAATCGAAGAGATCGCTGCTAGCTTATCAGTCTTTTGTCGCTCTAGACGATCAACTGGGTTATCAAAACGTAGGCATCGTAGTATAATCAAAAATCTAGTCTCAGACATAGTGCACCTAAATATTTCACAGCCTGTACCATCTGTAGCGAAAATGTAGCTCGAGCTTTCATGATTGGATTTCAAAACAGCAGAATAATACAATAATCCAAGAAAAGCATTCAACTCTACCATATCTAAAGGTTTTAATTCAGATCTATCTTGACGCTTGAACTTTGCTTTGAATTCAGAAATTTTCATATTGGTCCATATCAAAATAGTCTGCCGCATATCTATATCAAAAAGTTTGTCCCAAATACTGATAGGATCCTTGTTTTCGTCCTTGGTCAAACGAGAAGTAGATCGACAGGTAACAATGTTATGTTGAGGAGTTTTTACCCTCTTAGATGGTGGATTAATAGACCATTTGTAACGATTTTTGCCGTAGTAATAATTAGGTAGTGAGTTTGAAGTTTCAAGTCTTCTTTGAATATTTGAAAGTGGCACGTTACTGTCTGAGCTATCATCATCCGAACTATCATTCCTAAAGTCTTGTCTGCTATCTGTTCCGGCACTTTCTTGGTCACTATTATTTTGTTCTATGATGTCTGTTTCATACACTAAACAATCACTAATGTTGTCTTCATTATCTGACTGATCTGACGCTAAAAGTAAGGTACTGACTTCGTTTTCAAAAGAAGGATCGTTGACACGTAATATTTTTGCATGCTTTTGTGATAGCGACGGTGACCTTGAAGATCGTTTACAAGCAGAAGTACTTGGCTTAATGTTTTGTGACATTTTGATTATAAACTACCTAAAACAAACAAAATCGCATTTATTATTTTTTGTAAGGGAACCATGGACATGCGGTCTCACATACCGCGATCGAAATTAAAAACAAAATAACTCACCCAATTTACAGCCGGTGACACAACCTCTCGCCTTCGCAGACGTTTTGACACTAAAACCGAAGCTACTAAGCGCGGCAGGTACGGGCAACGCGGGGAAGTGGGGTAAACGCGATTTTTGAAATCCCAAGCGGTCTGTGAGACCGCGCGTCCATAGTTAAAGGTTAAAACCGTCACATATTATATCAAGGTACATTGTGGACAACAAGGCGAGTTCGTAGATGCGATTTAAGGTGGGAGTCACATAAAAGTTTTTCTAACCGTACAAATGAAGTTCTTGCCTTTTCTATTCTGTAGGCAATTTCTTGTTTTGGGTCCAGCTTATTATGAATCTAGTAGCCTAGATATTGTATTTTATTGATATGTTTTAGCATTAAGCTCTTCGATGTAGTGGGCCAAGCAATGTTATTTTAGTTTTGGTTCTCATGCCAAACTCAGTAATAAAAAATGGGATATCAAAAATTATTGAGCAAGGATGTCTTGAATTTCCCCCTCCTTTAAAAAATATACGTTCGAACTATCGAGATTTGAAGATGATCAGATACTTATAGCAAAGACGGTAACACTGAAAGAAATGTTAATGTTAATTTACTTAAACAATATGATAGGGCGACTAAACATTTAAACTCTAAAAAAGAGTGTAGAGAATTTATTTGGTACCACACCAGACAAAACAGACGAAACAAAAATGGGTGGCAGAAGAGTCCTACAACATACTGCCTACAAATAGAAGAAAGAGAGGACATAAGTAATTGCCAAAACAAAGAAGTCTCGAAATTGATTTGTGCGAAACAGCGAAGGTTAGTTAGGTTATAGTTCAGACCATAATTCCATATTTAGACAAAGAGGTCAGATTTAGACCTTAAAACTTACATTTGTATTCTCCAAAACTAAATAACTCTAAAAATACGCTAACTAGAATAAATTCAACTTTTAATATTGGGTAAAGAAAACTATTGCAATGTGTTTTTGATGTTTTTTTTTTTTCAGTTTCCTTAATAGATAACAGAAGATTTCATTTTTCGATGTTCAGTTTCGTCTGGTAAGTTCGTATGCAAGTTTCTGTAACAACGAATCAACGATATTGAAACATTCGAAATTGCAATGTTTTCTAAACCCTATTATCAATGAATTTGAGACAGTTGCCTAACATAGTTTGGCCTTTACCCTTTTTTCTCGTTTCTTGGACAGCACATATATCTTTACATCGCAGACTTCTTTAGTGAGTTCATGTCCTAGGGATTGGATTTTGTAGGTGGCTATTCGTTACTTGCGTTGGTTGGCATTGGTAAATCCCTCCTATTTAACCGAGGCACAACCTTGGTTTTATGAGTATTTTTTTTGGTTATAGTTCTTACATTGGATGCTAACATAGTTTAAGACTCCCCATCCTTTATTCGGCTTTGGGACCGAGCTACTTAATCCTCCCGAAGCCCCTGCAGTGTCAAGCTCATAATGGATGAGGTAATAAAGACCGTGAAAAGTGATGAAGATTGTAAAATGGCAAAGGAAGAATAAAAAGTTCTTTGCCTTCCTTATCGGGATGTTAAGATGACTTAGAATGTTCCACAAGTAGCAAAAAACTATAATATGATAATCTCAGTCCAGAAGATGAACACACTTGTCATGAGCAAAGAACCGATTAGATATGAGATAAAGATCGATGGCATCGGCATAAAATAGACTATGGAAGGAAACTATCTAGGATTCACCTTAACCAGTCGAGCAGATATAGAAACAGAAGTAGAAACCCAAAAACAGGAAGTTAGTGGAGCACCGGGTTGTCTAAATTACACTATATTGGGAAACACACATTAGAACCAAGACTAAGACAAGGATTCACAAAGCTAGTATAAGACCAATAATGACACATAGGGCAAAAACAAGACCTTGGACTTCCAAAACACAACAAATGCTAGAAAAGACAGAGTTAAGAATTCTAAGCAGAATGAAAACACTAAGATATCGTGAAAAATGTGATGAAATCAGAACACATGCTACAGGGAAAGAAAGAACGACTGGATATTGTAAATGAAAGAGAGAGAAACAATATCAAAAGCAGAATGGCAGACAGTAGAGTAGTAAGGTTTACAAGACACACATCTCCAAAAGGTAGAAGACGTATGTCCGACCCTAGAAAAGGTGGGATCATAATATAATATAAACAGAGAACCCAACAAAGGAACAGGCAGAACTGCCTAAAAAAGATAGAAGAAGGAAGTCAATGATTTTACGTAAATTTAATATATTCAAATAAATGGATTCTTTGAATTGTCAGAATTACATGCTCCAGCACCTTTTCGTAATTTTTAAAATTTGACAGATTGGATTAAATCCAATAAAGATTCCGAGTTGTCCAGGTCTGTGGCTACTCTCAAATTACTACAAATCTAACGACTTTGAAACTCCTTCAATGTCAACAAATGTACTCCGAAATTAAATTTGTTCAGTACAAAAACATCCCAAGGTCGATTTCTCTCCGCAATCATGACAAACGAACGAATCGACTGCTCGTCTGTAAGGCGTTTTGGGTGGTTCTAATAGTTGGTAAGCTCTCATTTCGGACTGTCGATGCATGGGAAGTAATTGCGGTAATTTAGGGGTCTGGTCGGCTAGATCCATCCGTCCCATCATCTCACAGTCATCGTCGTCGTCGGGCGGAGGTAGAACAGACTACAGACGACTGCGGCGTGCAGTAATAATTTTCGAAACGCAGAGAGCAGAGCACTAGCAACAGAATATAAATTCCCTCCCGTCTCTTTCTAACTGGCAGGCCGACACGACGACTAAATCAAGATGGCCTTGGCTTCATACCAGTCGACCTGATGCAGTTATGCACACATTCATACACACTACAATCTTGCATTCTCGAGCTTAATATTCTGATACAAAACTTACGAACGGCGAGTCCATTGTACGTAGTCGCGAATAGCGCAGAGCAGACCGAGTTCCTGCGGTCGCTAATGTTAGTCAAGTTGGCTAGTCGGTCGGTGTACAATAATTCGAAACTGAACTTGACAGCTTGACGCTCAATCAGACTGGTCGTCGGCTGGATAAGGTTAACGAATTACTGAATTCGTGGTGTGGCAACTTGTTACACGTTTTCGTTTCATTAGGTTAAATAGTTTACGTAAATCAACATTTTGTTGATACACTGCCAATCCGTTAAACTAATTTGCTTTCAAATACACAGGAATAGTTACTGTTCGTCTTAAAGAACTTGTAGAAAATAAAAAATCTAAAAATCTATTCAAGCTTGAATTATGGTAATGATGCATGCAGCTCAGATTCCAATGACATCTAACACGATGTTTTGTTGGCACAAAAGATGAGGGATCAGTTACATATATTGGTTTTGAGAGGAACTGAAGGAGGTCTTAAGGATCTGAGAAGAATGAAAGAATGCATTGAAGAGAGCAGAAGATGTTGGACTAAATTGTCTCTAATAACTGAAATGACAAAGAACTACACTGAAGAATTGAAGAACTGGCTCGAAGAACTGAGAAGACAAACATATTTGCGGTAGTTTTTAGCGAAAGTCAAGTCCATATATTGAGAAATTGGCTTTGGAGTACTAAAGTATTGAAGACAAATGCTGAACAAATGCTGAACAAAAGCGGAAGAGCTGATATTTGAAAGTTGTTAAAGTCTTGAGAGAACAGAAGAGGATCTTACGAACTTTTTGTGAAAACAATTAGGAAGAGTGAAAAGAAGAGGTCTGGAATATCCATTTCGTATGGCCGAAATTTAACCTGTACCATAATTTATTGATATTTTTTTGCTAATTTATTACGGTGCTAGAAAATTAATTGATCCCCCCCTTCCGAGATAAGGTGGCTATTCCAGCTTGACCATCAAGCTAGTATAGCCAGCCCAATATCTCGAAAACCAAGGAGCCTACGGGGGCGTCAATATTAATTACTAATTAGTTGCTAAAACCGAGGCTATGAGAGACTACCCCGCTATCATCCCCTCGCCCCCTCCCGCACCAACCCCTATATAGAATTAATCCAAATTCGGCTAATAACCATATACGAGACAAAGCGGGCATGGTGGATCTTATTGCTAATTTATTGCAGGTATTTGGGGCAAAATACGATTTTATTACTCCCTACGATTCCCAGAAGGTGGCAATACCTATCGTTTCTCGGAAGGAGGAGAGAATAAAATTGTATTTCACGCCAAATTATACAAGTCTGAGCCTAATTCGATAGATATTCACTAAAAGAAAGAACGTATTTGAGGTCAGCAGATTACCATATATAGGTTTAATTATTTATTTATAATATTTATTATAGATTAGATTAAGTACAAATGCCTGCAGATGAATATTTATAATAATATAGTGTTTTTAATTACAATGGTATCAAATTCACACTTGAACCTAATAGTTCTTGAATTATAAAATTTAATTTGGTATCTTGGGCTTGTGCATTTTAATTTTTCTTTCGTCTTTTATATAATGATTAAATAATATAGTATTCATGTACAAAAATACAAATTCTTTTAATAAAGATGCACGAACTTACTCTGATAGATGCGCAGACTAGCCCAGCATACGGGGTGAGTCCTTCTATGCTACATGTCGCCGTAATATTTTTTTCTGCTTAAACGCATTATTAAAATATAAGTTAGCTGCAAGTGTTAGTACGTAGGTAAAGGAATAATGGACATAAGAAACCTTTACAGGAATTCTCAAAATTTGGAGAATAAATTACAAAATTCAGAAGGAAAAAAGAACGCAGACTAGTCCCGGTCTCTCCTATATACAGGTCAAAATATTATTTATCAGCCTAGTATGTGACTATGTATCACCTTAGCGTAATGCTTATTAGGAAATGAATTTAAACTGATTTCGACGAAGACCAAATTGCCCACGTGACAGAAAGGCACTAGGAAAGGCGAGACAACGCGTTGCGCAGTCATAATTGACCGGCTGCGCCAAAACAGCTCGAGTTACGTTAGCAAATTACTCTATTGGCACCTTTTCTGGAAAGCGGGGGAGCAAAAAAATAACATTAGATTCGTTATCAACTGATTCTACTAGGATACTTTTCCTAATTTGAGAAACATTCAGTACTTTGAGAATACTAAGAAAAATTGTTAGATTTGACCGTTTTTGTAGAAGAATATATTCATTTACTACACAAAAAAAAACAATTTTGATTCAGATGTGTTTCTCAAATTTTTAAAAAATTATCCAAAAATTTGCCTTTTTCCCCCGAGGGGGCTGATGGAGGGGTAGGCTCTCATAGCCTAGGTTTCAGCAATTAATTTTGGCAAAAGGAGCACCCCCGCAACTCCCTTGGTTTCCCAGATATCGGGCTGGTTATGCTAGCTTGACGGTCAAGCTGGAATAGTCACTCACCTTTTCTCGGAAGAGAGGGTAGCAATTAATTTTCTAGCAGGGTAATAAATTAGTAATAAATTATGGTACAGTTTAGATTTCGGCCATACGAAATGGATATTCTAGCTTGAGAGACTTAAAAAGAAGACGAATGACTCAATGCGGGATGTTAAGGAGCCATGTATCTATTTCCCCTATTTTTGTTAATTACATCAAAGACTTTTAGGCTGGATTTACATGTGAAACCAGATATTGCAGCTTTGATAGTTCTCTAGATCCTGAAATAGCTCCTCCTTAACCCAACTGAACTATAGAAGGGGCCTCATAGTCATCTTCGATCGGTCTAGGTCCAAAATCCTCGTCGTTCGCCTATACAACATCCATTTGTTAACTCGATAGGTATGTTTCTAATTTGTTTGTTGCTATTCTAATTGCAGAATCTCTAATTGACAAACTGGTTGAGGTTTTTGCCATAATTCTCACTGCACCTAATTCATTACCGGTAGGGCTGGTCCATAGAAGTTCACATGTTACTCTAATGAGGTTCAAGTCTAAAACGAAATCAATTTCGATGTCTGCTATTGGGATCTAAACGCATTTCTACATCTGCTTCACCCTGTATTTGCAATGAATCTTCGGTGGTTGTCCGAAGCTGGACGTTGTCAGCAACTGACTGGATTTCGGATAGCCTCATAAAATGTAATGTTTGACCCCTTGTACAGAAGCACCAGTGTTCTAGATGATATGACTGTTTTTGCCACTGATGGTACCCTGGAATTTATTTGTATTTTATGGTATTTAGTAAATTTTTTTATACTGTGTTTGAAAATTTATAATTTTGGACATTTGTTTATATTTTAACAAACAAAAAGTTGTCAGTCCAAAATACACCTGTAATTTGATTCTAATTACACTCTAAGATAGACCCCTTAGGTCACCACTGTTACTAGATAAATATGCCATTCATTGATTCGTTCGACCATTTTGACAACGAAAAGATGGATCTTAGTGTAGTTTTCAATGAATGCGATTTGTATAGTTGCTACGATATCAACTTTTAAAAGAACCTCTACCGAACATTTAGATTATGCCATCACCACCATCAATTTTTTCATTTTTCTGTTTAGTTTCGTTTTCAACATCCCACAATATAAATTGTTTCCGTCATCACCATTAGGAAGTTAATGAAAGATGTAAACCAGTCGAAATGACGATGCGGGTTCTTTTAAAGGAGAAACGACAGCCAAGGCGCAGCTGTAATTCATAACCCACATGAAACGGCTAATGATGGCTCGAATGATCGTTAACAATTTAAAATGTTGCATTGGGTAGTTAAAAAATTACGGTTTTATGTGTACTAGTTGTTAAGGTACACCTGGAATATGATATACGTTTATGAACTTTAATTAAGTAAGAAAATTAAAGAAATAGAGTTTATGCAGCATACTTTATTTATTATCTGTCCTTTGTTTGAACAGGTTAATCTCTGAAACTACTACAGGAATTTTGATATGAATTTAACTGGTAGATAAATTGATTCACCAGGGTGTATTTTTGCACGGCCGTGAGTGTCCGGGGCGACCTATTCTAAGGGGACGGCCGAAGGGCCGTTTACTAGAGTAATTTAATTTGTATTTCCTATTTGTTAAAATAATTTAGCAACGAATAAAGCCGAAGAGATTAAGAATGCATCAAACAAAGTACTCTAATACGTCGATTTTGATCATGCCAGCTGTTTAGAACCATTCCATTAGATCTAAGGAACCATATAAACATTATTGAACGGCAGGGCGGGAATTTGAAAGAAAGTACTAAAACAAAGTACTCTAGAACGTCGAATTTGATTATGACAGCTGTTTAGAACCATTCTATTAGATTTAAGGAACAAATTTAAGTGTGTTTTTTGTTAAAATAATCATAAGCCGAGGGATTAAAAAAGCTTCAAAGAAAGTACTTTAGGACGTCGAATTTGACCATGGCAGTTATTTAGAATCATTCCATTAGATCTAAGGAACCATATAAACATTATTGAAAGGCGGGGCGGGGATTTGTTTAAATAATTTAACAACAAAATAATGCCGAGAGAGTAAGACACATCAAACAAAGTACTCTAAGACGTTGAATTTGATCAAGGAAGTTATTTAGAACCATTTCATTAGATCTAAGGAACCATATAAACATTATTGAATGGCGGGGCGGGAATTTGTTTAAATAATTTAGCAACGAATAAAGTCTAAGAGATTAAGAATGCATCAAACAAAGTACTCTAGGACGTCGAATTTGATCATGCCAGCTGTTTAGAACCATTCCATTAGATCTAAGGAACCATATAAACATTATTGAATGGCAGGGCGGGAATTTGAAACAAAGTACTAAAACAAAGTACTCTAGGACGTCGAATTTGATTATGACAGCTGTTTAGAACCATTCTATTAGATTTAAGGAACCATATTAACATTATTGAATGGCGGGCGGGAATATGTTTAAATAATTTAGACCTTTGTTGTTCAGAATGAATGAAAAAAAAACGGTTTCGACGAAAAAAAATTTTTTTTTTGAAAAAAATTGTTTACACATTTCTCTACCAGGATACCGCCCGGCAACCTTCGGATTTGTTTTTGGAGACCTTTTGCATAAGAATCAGCAAAAAAAACTAATAGAAACGAAGCTCCTGCGAGACCACTATAAAGCTGAACCGACGTTACTGACTGAAATTGAGTCATGATATGTTTTTTTTCGATAGTACTCATAAATACAGTATCTATACTTTCTATTCGATATCGTGTCCCTACCTTGATGTCGGTTTTATGACTCGCGTCTACACATAAATATAGTTGTTTTTCATAAAAAATGACTTTTTACTACTGCGATATTTTATACTACTATTCGTCTAAATCGCCTTACAAAAAATAGAAAAATTCTCTGAAAAACTGAACGATTTTCCTAAAGTTAACAGTTCCAATATAATTATGTATAATAAAATCCCCATCAATCGGAAGTCTATACAATTATCGTCGCGATGTACCTTCTTAAAAGTTTTTGTAGTATTTACTCAAGCGATTAATGAGATTGGGAAGTGGAACGAGGCCAAACGAAACTGGTTATCACTTGGATAATATTTATGCAAATTATCGAGTACCATATAATGAGACTGATGAGGTTTGATTACCAAAATTTTCTACTTGGGAAGATACAATATCTAGCTTCATACATAAATAAGTATGTATAAGATATTTTGGTTTGCTCATTAAGCCGTAAACATTGTTTCATTTATCATTATTTTGGTTACATCAACGACAGCTGTAATTAAACTCCTATTAAAGGAATCCCACGTCATTTGCAATTATAAACGAACATTGTTGGTGATATACAGTAACATTTCAGTAAGCTTGCCTTTGAACTCATTTTTTTTTATTTGTGTCAAAGCTGGAACTTCCAAGGATGTTAGGTGTTGAGTAAAAAATATAGGTAGTAAGAAAGAAAAAGAAAGAAAAGAAATATTTTTTAATCACTTAATCTTTGAATCTAACAATTAAATTCAAATTGTTAATGAAATAAACAGTAAAGAGGATCATCATGACATTATTATACAGGGAGAAGCCCATGCAGCAGAAAACGATATTATGAATTATTTGAATTCCCCTGTAGCTTCTTTAAATTATAAGTTGGCAAATAGAACATACAAGATGAGGTCCAGTGAGTCCAGTAACCAAACATTAAACGATAGAATTTAAAAAATAAAAAATGAAAAGTGGAGAAAATATTAAAAAACTGTTTATATAAAAACAACTGAAAATTGCACACCGACAATATGTGATCAAGGTATTTAGTGTATTCTAAAATATGAAATGTAAATCAAGATGGCTACTAACAAGGAACATCTACACATACGTCAATATTTAAGTTTGTTGGAAATGTTCTTGTCTCACTTGTAGCCAACCACATCGCCTTGGAGTTGTCCTTAGATGTAACTGAAGACCAGCCGTAAAGATTAGTAAGAACAATGTATTGGAGAACCAATTAAATGTAGGTGTCCCACAGGGGAGTATTACTGGCCCCCTTTGCGTCTGGTTATATAGGCAAATGACATTAATTAATGAATTTGAATTAGCTGTTCCCCACCAATGTATGAAATATACTGTAACCAATCTTTAAAATTAATGCTTATTGGTATTATTATAATGTTAAATATGAACCACATCTAGATGGTGGTGATGCCTGAAGTCTGGTTGTACGGTTAAGCAACGAAAATGTAATAGATAGATAAAAATCAGTTAATTTTTTCCAAATAACTACTAATATTGAAGTAATGTTAGTGGGAATGCAAAGAGCTAGAAAAACTATTGTTGACGCGAAAAAAGTGAACAAAAGAAAAGGAAGATCAACTACAAATGGCTGTAGAAACTGAGATCTACAAAATTGGGAGTAAAACAATGGAAGATGGAAGCTTTAGACAGGTAAATGTAGATAAGAACTACATCTGTAAAGAATCTGCTTAACAAAAATTCTACTAAAAACTCAGTCAATTGTATCAAATTGGTTTACAGTTAGTAGTTGCAACACAAAAAATAAATTTGATACATGGTAACTCTCTAACTTAAGTTCGTGAATGTACAAGCAAATGGAGAAAATTTTTATGTGAAAAAATAATTTTCTGTACCCAGATTTGCTCTTGCCCTAGTTTTAATAACTTGTCATACATTTTCATTTTAAATTTTAGAATTGTCCTTTTTTCACGGTGTCTTTGCCATTGGCAACGGAGTCTGACCTAGACCCCGAAACGTTTAGAAATATACAGTAATTTCGTGAATCGTGATGTTATTTCCCAAAAAAGTGCTCAAACACTGTAAATCATTGTGCTTACAGCCTACATATGATTATAGGTTATTTGTTTGTCTGGTCGGATGCTGATTGGTATTCTTCTAGTTCTTGTCTGTATATGTTAAACTGTTTCTTTTTTACGTGTAGTATTTTAATGAACTGGAAGACGTAGCTGTTTCCTCTATCATTTTCGGCAAAATTATCATTCTCGCCGGTTTTCAAATGACGCTTGCTTTACAAGTACAAGAAAGTTTATTACATTTCTAGGATAGTGGCAGAATCATAATCTAAAACAACGAAGCAATAGATGCAGTGGTTACGATTTGGATTACCTAATGACAAAAAGTCCAGGTAAGGAAGCAATTATAGAGCTCTGGACTTTCATGAGGAAATCCTATAGATTTTTTGTGAGAAAAAAAAACAGTAAAACAATAGTATGAAGTGGAAGCTCAATTTAAGAGGAAATGTCTGACGAAAAGATGCTGATAATGTTCTTCGAACCCGACTGTAATTTTCTCACAAATAATTTTAAGATTCTTGTGACAAGGTTGCTTAAATGACTGAACCTAGGTTACAGTGTAAACTTGAATCGTTGCAGTGGCATGGGGATTTAATTATGAGAAATCTATGTTGAATAACAAATTTATTATGAACTAAGTATTTAATAAACTAAGGTTTTCGCAATGTCCTTTCTTAATTATATTATTGACATGAGATAATAGATCAGTATTACTCTCATGCCTGCAAGCCTAAGAAGCCTTTGAACTTTAAATTAAAAACACATAATCGTCTCATACCAAGTGTTGCTCTTAGTGAGAGCTGTTCATTACATGCTTCTAAGTGCCTGTAGATATCAGTTTTTGGGTGTGTATGGGAGACTGAACGTTTTCTATAGGTGTGTGTTTGTATCTGTGCACACATGTTTTCTTAAACCTCTTTAACCACATCTCCATCTTCGTCATATGAGTACCACTATTAGCGTAATAGGTACAGTGATTTAACATCAGATTTTGAAATCTACAACCGACAAAACTTAATTAGAAGTACTGAATGAGCTTGTTCATTACTAACCCTTGTTTGAACCTAACGACTTGACTCTAGACCCCCGCAGCGGGATAACGATTTTCAATCGAATGAAATCAAAAGAGTCATAATTCATAAATCACAGTCTTTCCTACCTTTACAAATTTCGCATCCATGTTCACTCTCCAATGCAAAAAACTATTTCCCACGGTAAAAACAGCGAAGCGCACGCGGATACACCACACGAAGTCGTCGATACCGCGACTAGTTTCTTCCAGCAAGTACAAAAAGTAAACAACAATCACTTGTCGATAGTCCTAGTATTAAACAAACACAAAACCGGATGATGACAGTCGAAGCACGAAACGTTCGCAACAAAAATTCACCTTCTTTCAATGAGCAATCGGCGGGATAAACAAACGAAAGTGCACGGAACACGTGAAAACAAACTCACGCTAGAACACACATTCATAAATATAATAAAACGTAACAATTATAGTTACCATAGACAACAACTTCACTTGTTTTCTACTACGACGACGAACTGACACCGTTGCGCTAGGCAATTGTTTTATTAGGGACACACGGTTACTGCGATCGAAAGCGTGTTTTCGGATAGACTGCGAGCGTTCTCGACTCGAGAGTCAACGTTGTCGTATGAGTGTATGTGTGTGTATAGTAGGCTGCGGTTGTGTGTTGTACTCTCTCGATCTCTTGCATCCCGTGATAGATATGTCCTCGATGCATGTGTACATATGGTCTCAAGGACAACTACAATTATATAGGCTGCGCTGGCTGCCGGCGAGCGTCTCTTTTTCTCTACTTTTCTCTATCGTTCGTCGTCGCGCGGCTTGGTTGATGTTCGAGATACTATGTGAGGACCAACTGCACGGATACAACTTATATACCTGGACTTAAGATAAAACGTTCATAGGAGTTTAGACCCGAATATCCATATATAAACAGGCAAAAACAAAAATGGTTCGTTACCATTTTCTCCTCTGTCCCTCAACCAATTTTCTTTATTTTTGTTTTGTACGGTAACCATTTTTTATAATATTGCTTCATTCATTAAGTAAAATAAAAAATTCATAATTTACGTCCACACTGTCAATGCCAAACAGTGCCACGTCAGATTGCTAGGAGAGAAAATCGTAAGATGGATTGACTAGGAAAACAATCTAAATTAAACAAAAAACTAACAAATTTTGATTGGTTCCGAAAGTTATTACCACATTATCAGGCTGTTCAGATCTCAAGCATATGATAAATAATTTGGTCAAGTGCGAGTTGGACTCGCATACTTATTAGGGTTCCGTACCACCTTCAAGATTCTAATATTCCAGTTTCAGACAAGCAGGGAATGAGTTCATTTTCTTATATTTACCCTAATATCTTTTAAATGAAGCGTTTTAAATTTATAAAAAAATATCAAATAGATTTTTATTTTATCTGCTACGTGATTCGTTTGTTTTTTATAAAAATATGTAGTTAATTTCTCTAATTTGGCCCCTAAAATTAACATTAGTGTTTTATTATACTAATAAACTTTCAGGGAAGCCTTTTATAATCTACTGTCTGAGTTTTAGACTCTGTAGATTTAGAAAATAAAGGGGAAAATAATTTAAAAATACAAATAAAATATATTTTTCAAAATTTTAGATAGTGTATGTAGTTTCTAAACTGGAAATTAAGTCGATGTTTAATATTGTTGTTAATATCTTCTAAATAGATGATTTAAAAATATGATATTTTTCTTATAAATTTCAAGTGTACCCCAGCACCATTAATATTTTTTATTTACCCTTTAATTCTGCAATTTGGCCCCCATAATTAATATTAGGGATTTCTTCGTATTCTTCCTGTAAACAAAAATATTTAGGTCTTATAGTTTGTGGAATAAAGGGGAAATGGTTAATTTTTTGAAATATTTTTGTTAAGATATTTCAAAATATTCATTTTAAGAATATATTTGTATTCGACATAATGAGCCCTTGATTGATTGATTTGATATATTACACGATGCGTTAGAAATAATTTTAATTTTATGTTTTTCATGTAATGCTGTAATTTGCCCCCTAAACTTAATATTAGGGGTTTCTCTTATTCTTCCAGTAAAGTTCAGGTGAGGTCCTATATATCTACTTTTTTTCAATTATTTACGTCTTGTAGTTTCGGAAATAAAGGGGGAATGGGTATTTTTTTATATTTTTGTTAATATCTTTTAAATAATTTATTTTAGAAATAAAAAAAAATATGTTTGTGGTTGTGATAATGAGCCCTTTGATTTGATATATTGATGTCTTAAAACAGTAATTTAATTTTATATTTTTCAGTTAATCCTTTAATTTGCCCTCCAAAATTAATATTAGGGGTTTCTCTTTATTTTTCCGGTAAAATTCAGGTGAGGCCCTATATTTCTAATTTTTTTTTCAAAATTTTACTTTTTATAGTTTTGGAGATAAACGGGGGTAAACGGTCGATTTTTTTATTTTTTTCACCCAGAAGTACCATAAAATCAAAATTTCTTTATTTACGATATGTACTCCTGACTATACACTGATACCAAATTTCAACCTTTTCCGTTCAGTAGTTAGGAGAATATTGCTGTGATGTGAAAGAGGGTGAAATGCGGAGTGATATTATAAGGGCTTCTGTATATTGAACATACGGAACCCTAATAACCATTTATTTATACTTGCAAATTTGAAACTTTCTATTCCTTCTAAATATGGTTTGTCAACTAAAATTAGAATTGTGTATTGTGTGGCAACTGATAAATGTGTTTCCGACAATATTTTATTACTTTAACATTATGCTTTTAATTTATATTGTTTCTCTTTTTAAAGGCTAATAGTTAATAGTTTCATAGAATTTAACTAAGATTACAAAGTCCAATTAGTGAGATTTAAGTTTCCTTGGACTTCCATCGTCTTGAAGTGGTTGATCTCACAAGGTTTCAATAGCTGTGTATCTGCTATCGTCATCAGGTGAATGATAGGAAATTCAGAGTATCGGTCGTATTTATATTATACCATTAACCGGTCATGCGTCGTCGGTCATGGTCATTGGGTCTTATCTGGTCCTTGTTCCCTGGAGGTTGGTTGCCGGTGATGCGTAGCGGCAGAGGCCGAAGAAGAGCTCTCCAAATATTTTTAATTTGGACGCTGGGCTCGCTAATTATATTTTCGTTCGAGATTATATATGCTGTCTCTATGAATTTTCTTTTGTACCAGTGCTCTTCCTTGTGAATTGCTCTAGCCTGGTCCCAGTTGATATCATGGTGTTCGGTCCATCCGTGATTAGCTTGCCCAGACTTCGCTACCTCTGCCCTTTGAGTAGCTGTGCGGTGTTCCATAATCCTGGTGTCCAGCCGTCGCTTTGTCTCTCCAATGTAAATATTGCCACATAAACACGGTATGCTGTATATACAGTTATTTGGTATTGCTGGTGCGTCGGGCCTCGTTCTTGTTATCATGCTCCTCAAAGTGTCGTTGCTTTTGAAGATAATTCTTATTCCATAGCTGTGTGCAATTCTTCTAAGTTTCTCCGACAGGCCTTTAGTATAAGGTAATAGTAGAGTTGCTACCGTGGTGTCCTCTTCTTGCCTAGTTGGTTTGTCCAGCTCTTCAAACGCCTTGGTAATGATCGTTTCCGGATATCCATTCGCCAAAAGGTCTTCTCTAAGTTTCACTTGTTCTTCTTTGAGGGCTTCTGGAGTACTGCAGATATTTTTGGCTCTATGGATTAGTGTTTTGATGATGCCCGTTTTTCGTTGCTGATGGGTGGTTGGAATTGTAGTGAAGGTATAATCCTGTATGCGTAGCCTTCCAGTAGAACAAGTGAAACTTAGAGAAGACCTTTTGGCGAATGGATATCCGGAAACGATCATTACCAAGGTGTTTGAAGAGCTGGACAAACCAACTAGGCAAGAAGAGGACACCACGGTAGCAACTCTACTATTACCGTATACTAAAGGCCTGTTGGAGAAACTTAGAAGAATTGCACACAGCTATGGAATAAGAATTATCTTCAAAAGCAACGACACCTTGAGGAGCATGATAAGAAGAACGAGGCCCGACGCACCAGCAATACTGTATATACAGCATACCGTGTGAATGTGGCAATATTTACATTGGAGAGACAAAGCGACGGCTGGACACCAGGATTAAGGAACACCGCACAGCTACTCAAAGGGCAGAGGTAACGAAGTCTGGGCTAGCTAATCACGCATGGACCGAACAACATAATATCAACTGGGACCAGGCTAGAGCAATTCACAAGGAAGAGCACTGGTACAAAAGAAAATTCATAGAGACAGCATATTTAATCTCGAACGAAAATATAATTAGCGAGCCCAGCGTCCAAATTAAAAATATTTGGAGAGCTCTTCTTCGGCCTCTGCCGCTACGCATCACCGGCAACCAACCTCCGGGAAACGAGGATGCTGATTGGACCAAATAAGATCCAATGACCATGACCCAATACGACCGATACTCTGAATATCCTATCATTCACCTGATGACGATAGCAGATACACAGCTATTGAAACGTTGTATGATCAACCACTTCAAGACGATGGAAGTCCAAGGAAACTTCGAGGAACGAGTTACATTGTCTACAACTAAGCTAGATAGTTAGATCTTGGCAATAATTCTGATCTTCCCGGCCATCTTCATTTTAGCGAATTTCATTATTTTGATTTGAAAAAGTATTATTTAACATAAATTAACAGCAGGTGCATTGTATTTCTTTATATTATTGATATAATACAGAAAAAGTCATCCCTAAATTTGTGTATTAAATTAAAAGTATTGAGAATATAAATACAGTGCAGTTTAAGGTGTACTAATATATAAGTACTTCATGTTTCGTAGTTATTTTTATTGCATCTTTTCATACTTACTTATAAGTAGTTTTCCTGCATTTTCTTCCTGAAATTGAAATCGTAATTGTTATAACTGTAAAGCATTTTGGAAAAACTATAAGTTTAAAAACATTATATTCAATATTAATTTATTATTTGATACACAATTCCTGCAAAATCCCGCCTCTTAATACAGGGTGAATGACTTTTAACTAAAATTGTGTGTATTTGATTAAAAATCTATATATAAATACGCAAATGCAAAAGAGTTCGGTACCATTTACTTCTGTTTGTGAACCTTTTTTTTAATTGCTAATTGACTGCCTTTATTGTTATTAATAAAACAATAGGATCAAACTGCCAAAATTTACGGTTAATAACAGTTATGGTCCTATCTATTCCATAATAGCTGCACTAGCGCCATATTATACTTTCCATCACTTGAGAAAAAAATATTTCATATCTTTTCAAGTAAACCAAATCAAGGCTTTTTACAAATTCTGGATTTATTTACGTGTATTCGTATTTCTAATTTATACAATAATAATAAGATGACATGAGAATTTTTATATTCTTTTGTATTCAGGAACAGAACGTTGTTTGATTTTGCTTATTGAATATACCTTAGCGTAGGACAACCAAATCCCATTTGGTTTTAAAATTCATTTTAATAATATGAAGTCAGCACTCTGACTCCATCAATTTTGTGTCTCCAACAAGCCAGATTTAATTGAACTTGGTTTATAAATTAAAATGTTCAAACATAATAAAATTTCGTTTTTTTTACAACCCTATAAGATATAAAAAATTTGTCAAGTAGACAATCTGCTTTACCCCTTTATTTAAATAAGAGTAAATAAGATAAAAACCGTATTCAAATACCCATTTCCTGTTTGTGAGGAACATCCTATAGCAAGAAGACGAGACACAAAAAAGGGCTAGGCAAAAGCCACAGCCTACCACTTTATACCCAAGTAATTTTAATGTGCATCCCAAACCCGCGTAGCGGCGGCTGTTTTGGCTTCTATCGTTGCACCAATGGACAATTATACAGATGGGACTCAACTGCACAGAGCGTTCACAAATAACCTACGAAAAAAAATCCTTATTATGGCTTTTTATGTCCCTAATTGACTTTGAACTTTTTTGAAAATTCTCTCTATAATTTTCACAACAAGAGATGTGAATAGATGTACATCACAAGGTGTGGTATAGAAAATTAAGTTAGTATTCAGTACAAAATTGTTCTATATAAAAGATAACGTATAAATAAATTATCTTTCTTTTGTTCAACCGATAATTATTACTTCGGAAACGATATAATAAATCGCCATAGAAAAGCTAATTTATTTTATGTTGATGATGGTGTCTATTATTGAGCACATTTTATTGCTGATAGTTGTTTGAGGATCTCAAATGAACAGTTTTCTTTTGTTTTTTATTATAACGTTCTTTTCTTTTTGGTTGGATAAAATAAAGGTTGGAGACCAAGAAGGAAGTAAATGAATGAGAGGTATTAAAAATGTGTACAATTTTATTGTAAAAATTTATGTTCCAACAATGAAGTATTGTGCACAGGAAACTTAACCAAAAAAACTAAGCCTATGTCAACAACAAAGCATAGCATTATTTTAAAATGAGGAGAACTTACAAGCAAGAAGATGAATCAGAAAACAAATGTACTGTATAAGTTCAAAAATCGATTAACAAGATTGAGATGAAATTAACAAGCAACAACAATCTCAGTAGAAATAACATACGGCAAGGTATACAATGACGAACTACTTCTGTACAATAACAAATTGAAAGTCATCAAAGCTTTTATCCCAAAATATTAAACAATCGAGTTCAAGAGGCTGGTGCGAACTATAACTACATCGTGGTAAATCTAAAGGATCCATGCAAAAAAGTTTTAAAAATAGAGAATCAGATGAATTAAGGAGTTCACGAAGAAATAAAAAACTTACCAGCGAACAGACGTTATTCTGAGATAATTTCCGGATAGTGTGGTGTTCTATAATGTCAGTCAGATTTCTTCAGTCATCAAAAGAGGATTTGATGCAATACATTCTTTTAAAATAGGTAGGTAGAAAATTATCTCATCAACTCTTATTATAGAATTTTATGGAAACAGTTTAGAGCATTTGTATCTGGTTCTGCCACAAAGATATTCCCTGCGTTTAAGAGGGACCAGGTTTCTTTTTCACTATCACTATCCGAATGCCGATAGTTTTACTTCCAACATTGACGTGGGGCCCCACTATGTGTACCCAGAACATTTCGGTTTAGCCATAACTTAAAAAAATAGTCTGTCAGGACCCCGCATCCTTATTTAAAATGACTTTCGGCGATTTTTTTAAAACTTAGTCCTGTACTTGTGAATCTCCCTGAGGTAAAAATCAACATTGGGGGCTGTATCTCGAAAACAAAAGGCTTTCAGAGTTTGAGCCCATGGAGACTTTCGATCCACAAGTTCAGAACTATCAAATGGCAAAGTTTCAAGGACATTGGCTGAAAGCCACTTTCTCGCTATACCTCATAAGGAGAAAAATATCATCTTTGGGGGGCTGTATCTCGGAAACAAACGACTTTCCGAATTTGAGCCCTGGATACTTTCGATCAACAAGTTCAGAACTATCAAATGGCAAAGTTTCAAAACAATTAGCCGAAAGCCGTTTTCTATAAGAATAGTGGGGGTCCTTTCAGGGTGTTTTTTCACGTTATGGCTAAACCGAGATGTGCTGGGATGAAAATGACCCCTGATTAGGATTCAGCGATCCCAAAAACATAGGGTACATATAGTGAAGCCCCCAGGTCAAAAGGTTTTTTTGTGTGGCTGTGTCTGTTTTTTGGAGAAATTTTATTTTAATTTAGAAAAGATTGCTGAGGAGGTCTTAAATTATTTTGCCCGTTCATTGGGTTTTCTCTCCTCGAAACATTTTTCTTCAACAGATAAGTATCAGAAAATTGTATATGGAGAAAAGTGTAGTAAGGCAATCTCGTATTGTCCGGATTACTGGCTGTCTGTGCAGAAATTCTTCCACACAGTCATGCTTAAAGAAAGAGATGTCTACAAAATGATCAACTGGTATTCCTTTATACTCCATGTACTGTATATTGTGTTATACCTACTTATCTGTTTTTGGAGACGTTTCAACTCGTTTTCAATTGATTAGTATTGTATTTTAAGGTTTTTTCTAAAAAAAATTTGGTTTGATGTTGATTTTGTTGTTTGTCAAAAATTTGACTGTGACAATTTGTCGTTTGGCGATCACTTGATGCTGAGGGTACCGTTTTTCTGCTCTATTAGTAATAGATTTCTCCAGTCCAATATCAATATAACATTTCCAGAAGGCATGTGGACAAATCAAGTTTTGGCCAATCATGTATTAACCAGCACCAGCAGCCATAGGATAGAGTGGGATAAAACAAAGATTTTGTTGAAAGAGGAAAATTTAAAAAAGGGAAAACTTAAAGAAACCAGCTGTATGATGATAAACAATACAAAAATCGGAGCACCTTCAATCGACTTTCATTTGGGGTGGATGAATCTATTACTAACAAGAGCAAAAAATCGGTACCCTCAGTATCAAGTGATCGCCCAACGACAAATTGCCGGTGTCAAATTTTTGTAAAACAACATCAAAGCAACTGCTTTTAGAAAAAAACTTAGAAATACAATACTAAACGATTGGCAACGACTTCCATGGGCGGATCCAAGGGGGAGAGCCTCAAAATTACTAAATTTAATATTAAAACGAGGTAGCCCAAGAAATCTCGGAGTCGGAGTTGAAGCGTCTCCAAACACAGATAAGTATAAGCAGAATATACAAAACATTACATATATACAGGAATACTGGTTGATCATTTGGTAGGCATCCCTTTCTCTCAGAATAACTGTGAGGGCATTCAATAACTCGGGCAATTTTACGAAATTGCCTTACTACAATTTGTTCTTCATATTCAAATTTCAAATACGTATCTGTTGCATGAAAACCCCAATGAACAGGCAAAATAAAGCTTACTTTTACTAAGGGATGTTTTAGAATAAAATGAATATCAAATAATTGCCTAAATCGAATAAAAACAAAGAAAATTACAAACAACAATAATTACTTCAACTTTAAATACCTAAAACTAAAAACCGTATGTACCAAATCTAATTTATCCAAAACAAAACGGATGAGGTTATTGAAAGCTCTAAAAATTGTTTATAAAGTGTATTTGTGTCTGCGGGTACGTATGTCTCGAAAAGACATACAGGAATATCAAGATTGGTAAAATATGTACATAGTGTTAATGGTATATACAAAGTAGATTGGAAAGAACACTAAGAGAAAAATAATCAAAGAAAATGTTTGATATCAATTAATATGAACAGTTATGATTAAGCCATGAGAATTTAATTTCTTCATCTATGAATTTCGGGAAAATATATCTCACAGAGAATATAGTAGGCCAAATTTGAGTTATCCAACCACTGCCGGTGTCAAAGGTGATGGTGATTGCTTGGTCCTTGACGACTAGGTTTTTGCTATCTCCGCAAAATCTCCTAATGGTTACTATTCTGACTGGTGGAGGGTTAGTCAGCATTCCCTCGTATGGTGATTGACTGACTGCTATGTGTTCTGGACAGTATTATTGTTCTGATCTTTTAGGACCAATAGAGTTCCCACCAGTTCTAGTGATGTTTGTTAAAAATGTGGAAATTTCTATTGGACGTCAAATTGGTAGACATGATAATGTTTGAAGCAAGACTCTCGGCATACGGATAGTGATAATGAAAGAGACCTTATCCCTGGTAAACGCAGGGAATGTCTTTGCGGCAGAGCCAGGTACAAATGGATTCGGATTCAGCTACCCCAAAAACATGGTGGGGCCTCCCAGGTCAAGACCTTTTATTTTTTTTTGTGTGGCTGTGTAATTTAAGTCTACCAAAGTAGCTGAAACATGCCAATGTAGATGTTAACATAACTATTATTCTTTGACAATTTTGGGGATTAAAATTTTCAAATATTTTAATATTCTAATTTTAAATTAATAACAAAACTTTTTTTTTCTGCGTTTACGTTATCTGAATAAAAATACCCAGAATTTGATATCAATGACCTCGAACACAATTATTACAAATATATAATTTTAGCATGACACTGACATATTTTAAAATGTATTACTGATAAAAAAATTAATGTGGTGTTTGTGTTCTGGTATAATAACGAAAGAACTCGTACTTGAAATTGCAGTTTTGTAGAATAAAATTCCTGATGAAAAGATTAAGTTGTTTTTCTCTGATAATAATAAAATATGATTGGAGCATGATAAGTATTTTCAGAATTCAAGGTTACCGTCGAGGTTACTAAAGGTTGTTCGGATTAGTTTCACGTGTAGAAGTTACAATTATGATATCTTCTCTTTTTATAGCAATGAATTTGGGATTGCTGAAAGAAAAATAGAGGTTTAAAAGAAATATTTTCAGGGCTACAAATTAAAAATGTTTACACGTTATAACTGACGTTGCAGATTTTAATATTTTTGAGTTTTATTCATTCAATGTATGGAAAACCATTTTAAAATCACTCCTGGATAATGATTCTGAAACGCGTTGGGTATGTATATAAAGTTATGAATATAGTCAGTTGTCGAATGCCGGATTTTCCTCTAAGTCCCACCGATGTCCAAAACTGGTAAGTAAACACATTTTTTTCTCATTGTTAAACATATATTATCATTTTGTCGAATATTGTTATGATACATTTTCAAACATTTAAAATATAAAAAGTTGTGACAATCTTACATTTATAATGAATATCCTGTTACTTTTCTAAGTAATCTTGGTGAACAGAACTTACAGTTTATTCAAGTTATTGCCACATAATAATAAAATTAATATTTCAAATTAATTTTGAAGATTGTCAATGTGATAAAAAAGAGCTTAAAGTGCTACTACAAGCCGAACTGTAGTAGCTAAAGCATAAAAAATCCCCCAATTCGCAATAAGTATTCCAATTTAGCAAGCCCGTAATGACTCTCAATGGTGTAAAATGCTTAGAATGCAAATTAATTCAATGTTTTGTGGCTGCGAATTTCGTTTTGTGATATTTCATGTTATGACATTCTATTTCGTTTCGACCATAATTTGCTATCAGTACATAATTTGGTGACCCAATCAGTTGTACATTGTGTAAATAATGAAACCAGACCCGCGTCCTTGAAACATAAAGCCAAAGTCTTATTGCTAATTTTGAGGAGATAAATTATAAAAATTAAATATTAAATAAGAAATTAAATTTATTTTCAGAGGCATCATGTAATTTATCATATAAAAGAAATACAAAAAATACAAAAATGGACTCAACCTGCCTTATTAATCTATAAAACTAGTGAGCCGAAAATTTTGAAAATAAAGCAATATAGGCCTTAATGGAAATGCTGTGGAACCTTTGGGGCTTCACAAATGTAAAAACACAGTTTTTCACCTTAACACCAAACCTTTATTTAAACACTCAACGCCGGTTCAACAACTCTAAGATATCATCATCAAGGAGTAAACCAAAATATATAGGCCTTCACTCGAACTTAGCACACTTAAGCCATTGCTGAGCTTGAGCGTTATTTTCCCATTAAAAAACTCTACAAATCCATCGTTTAAACAAAAATAAATGTTGGGTCACTAATAGGTCAATATCTCTACAATAGCTAAAAGTAAAGATTTTTATATATACTTTTTGAAGGTTGGTACTACCGAAGAACAGAAGTGGCACTGCAGTAGTGGCGTCATCTGTGAATCAGTCCCAGAACTTAATGACTCGTGCAATATAGCAACAATACTATGGAGGAATAGCAGAAAAGAGTCGTTTCCACAACTATGATACAATTTAACAGGTCTAATGTTCAATTGGTAAAAGGTTGCTTAAACTTTTATGTATCGAACCAGTTTTGTGCCAAATGAGCACTATCTTTTTTTCAAATGGTAAGGTTGGTGTTGCGATGCCTTAATTTCAAAGATATTTTTATTCTCTATTCGACACTTGTTTGTTTGTTAAATTCTGATGAGTAGTTACAGATCCCCTTCCCGCTACCCCTCTGTATCATCGAAACTAATGAGCCTAAAATTTTGAAAAAAAAATCTTGTGTGATATAAGCTCAATTGGCTCTCTAATGATTCCAGTTTGGTAACTTAAACTTTCGACTTAATATCGTTACGAAACCATATCCAAAGCCGTCAAATCTGGTGAAAACGCAGGTCAGTCCATAGGTAGTGCTTTATAAATCCTTTCATTATAATAAATATCGTTTAGTTAATCTCGACTAGCCTAAAGTAATGCGCTGGCGCTCCATATTCTTGAACTACGTTTTGCAGGTTAAACTCCTCATGATTGGCATTTACTAATTTTTCAGTCATCGGATGGATTTGATTTTGAAGCTTGTTTCATATACAGAAGTCCTGTAAAACTTACATTCAGAAATAATGGCCTTAAAATATGGTTTCCCAGTATTACTGGCTATACGTTAACTTTTGAGGAATTCTGTTTACAGTTCCATTTAATAAAAACGTGTCGTCACTATAACACACAGTCTTTAGGCATAATGGATTCTGGTCATTAGGTTTCAAAATTACATCTTTCGGTCTGGATCATCTTCTGTTATTTTCGGTTTGAAGAAATTAAACTTATGTTTGTTCAATTTTTTTTTTCACTATGATTTAGACACTTTACAATCCAATGCAACTGTGGTTGATGTTTTAGGATTATTAACAATTGACCTGATAATTTCCACCTGTTTTTCTTCTAAAATTGATAGTCTTCCTGCTCCCTTACTCTGGAATACACAAATTTACAAAGTAGTTAAACAATGATTTCATAAATAAGACAAATTTGGATTTTTATTTTGAGAAAGGCATCTTCAAGTTTCATTAAATGGAAATCAAAGTCACCCTCTAAGAATAGAGGCATAATCACTATACATTAGTTATCATTTTCAACCAGCACTGTACGAAATTCTCTACTATATAACCATTTTCCAAGAAGACCATAAAACTATCTTCCAAGTAAATCAAGCAGACCAGACTCTAGATAAGAGTCACTTTTTCAACCCCCTTTTATCTTAAACTTCAAGCAGGGGAACTCATCAGGTGTAGTTCCTACAAAAGGGTTTCTAGTAAACCTATTTTTATAATAACACAAAACTTTAATATCTAAACTTAATAGAACATCAATTCTGAACTCTGTACAACCAGTTATAACTCTTGTGTACTGTATTTCTCTGTAAAACATTTTGGTAAAATGTTTGCGTTTATGGACATTATTAGAGGTTATGTAGTGGTCACCTTTACGTCTTACGTGCTCAAATATGAAGGAATTTAATAATTGTTAGTGACCTTACAAAATGAAAATAATTTCGTATATTAATTTGGATTATTACTCAGAAGTCTTAAGTAAAATGTTTACTTTATAATATGAACTTGGTCAGCACACAGGCGTAGTGGTAACCTGGTAACTGGTAACCACAGCTAGTAACAGAGAATTGTATTATTACAATTTATTGATTTTCTACAAACGTGGAGACTCTAAATATATAACCGGTCTCTATTTCTTACACAGAAAACTAAGAGTCAAAGTCCTTCAGTGTTCACTTGTTGTCATCCCGGTTTACTCTTTATTACCTATCAAATAAGATGTCACAAAACCACTCTTTCCCGTTGATAGCGTCTACGCAGATTTGGTACGAGATCCATGTTTTGTTCCATTCAAAAGTTAATGAGGGAAAGGGAGCAATAAAAGCTCTTACTGTATATGATCCTATTCTCCTATAACTTAAAATGCCTTAAGGCAACTGTCCGAGAGTATCCACATTCGCAGCCTGCAATCTCTACTAATATCTCATCAACCGAGTAATATTTAGTCAAAACTCTCATAATCAATATGTTTGCCAGGCTAGCGCGATTCGATCGGCGTGCTTCTCTAACGTTTAACCTTGGATTGATGCATTGCCCTGCATACTCGCCGTGTTTACTTCAGTCTGGCAGCAAAATACATTTACACACATACACGGATAAGATTGTACAAATAAATATATAAGAGGATATAATGTATATAAATAATCGCCTTTGTAAGTACGCGTCGCTTCTCTATAAACCTATTTCGATATACTATATATATTCGATCGGGAAAATGTTGTAAGCCTGCGGGTTCTAGGAATTTTTATATTCATTATTATTTTTTCAACGTCGTTATCAGTGAGTGACTGGAAACGCATAATCGAGTTATTGAGATAAGTCGTTTGTGACGTAATATTTATGATAAAAGAATGTACTAACAGTTGTGCGGGTTAGGATATGAATAATGATGCGATTTAATGTCATGGTGCATTGCAAAATTCATCATGTGGTCTGTAGGCAACCACATCAGAAACATAGCGAAAGATGACACGGTAATGTGGTCAATTTTTAATAAATTTAATTGAAATGTATTGTTTGTTTCCCAGTTCCTATGATGTGTAGTTCTGCTTAATTTTCCCTTAGATCTATTACTATATTAACTCCGTACGGTTTCGCCCAGAAGTTCTTTTCATAATCACTGCAGGTTCCATCCATCAATCCATCATGGAAACCTACCACAGTCTTGGGTCAGACACCGTGTCTAGTTTTGTCACTTGTGTGGACGCCAACCCTAGTTAAACTATGTAAGGCATAGACCTATTTGACTCAGAGAATTTTTCGTCGTCATTGCAGGTTTAATTTATCAGAGAGTATCTCTTTAGTCAGCTTCTCGTTTGTTCTTATGGGAGCTGCTGTAGTCCTCGGAACATATGCAAATCACCTGTGAGAACTTCCCTTTAACTGGAGAAATACAACTGAATCCTTAAGAGCTAAAGCTATCCGCTCTCATACAAGTTTGCTATTAATGAACATTTTTACCAACTAGACCAAAATCTCCACTATGTTGACTAAAAACGTTATGTGGAAAATAAACTAAATGTAATTATTTTATTAATTAATTATGAAAAAAATCATTATATGAAACTACAAAGTCATTTAAGACAACATGTATGTAATACCCATATACTTTTTTCTATTTATGTTCGACCGTTTTGTCAATAACAGAAAAATAAGGGTACATAAATTCCTAAGGGTACGTTGCAGAGCACATGTTAATAGCGACTTTTTGGCTTATGTTAACAAGACAAGCGTAGATCCAACGCATTCAATCGGTTTTTTTGGGCAATAACACCACAATAGAAATAAAACGACGTATATTGCAGGAATACCAAAAGTTTCAAAGTCTATTCTGACTTCGTTGTCAATGGCTTTATGTTTATTGATGTAGATTGCAAAATGAAAATTTGATTTATGACATGACATAAAATTGACATTAGAAAATTTGTTGTTTTTAGATATACAGGTAGCACAAAAAATTCTAAAGATCATGAATTATAGTTAACCAGCTTTCAAATTAGAAGAATTTGAAAGAGTTGTCTTTAGAATTTAAAAGTGGTGTTCCTAGGTACGACTTTGTTATAAGATAGCGCATTCGCCAAAAATAGAATTGTTACCTAGGGCAACTGGATCCGCAGAAACCAGGCTTCTGGAATCTGCAAAAAATCCTGAGAACGGAAAGCGGTCCAGCACCTCCACTTCCTGGCGGGCAGGCTATAGTCTACTCCGACCTTGAAAAGGCAGAAGCATTCGCTGACAGCCTTGAGAGAGAGTGTAGACGGAACGCGACGATGACGACGTCGACCACGAACTCCGGGACGAAAGACAAGCCGGAAGAATCAGGAACCAAGATGACATCCCACCGATCAGGACCACGACCCTGGAAGAGGTACAGGACCAGATTAGACGACTTAAGCAACGAAAAGCACCTGGTCATGACCGTATATTCAACAGGATAGTCAAACAGTTCACCAGGAAGGCTGTCGTTTCCTTGAAAAACATCATCAACGCAGTGCTAAGACTTAGATACTACCCGAAGAGATAAAAGTATGCCGACATTATCATGCTGCCAAAGGCCAATAAGGACGGTACTGTTCCACCAAACTATCGCCCTATTAGTCTACTACCAGCCATAGTATAATAGCCTAAACGATCTTAGCCAATCGACTCCACGAGACCATGGATGAACTGAACATGATTCCAGACCAGCAATTTGGATTCAGACATCGACACGCCAACGAACACCAAGTTCTACGCCTTGTAGAATACGCCTCAGACGGACTCAACCGGAATCGAAGAACAGCCTTCATCTTCCTGGATGTAGCAAATGCCTTCGACCGAGTTATGGTATGGACGGACTATTGGTCAAGATGGCCCAATTAGGATTTCCCATTAACATCATCCAGCTAGTGGGTTCCTTTTTGAGACATCGAAGCGTAAGAGTAAGAGGTGCACTCAGGATATCGGACCACTGAAGCAGGGGTACCCCAAGGAGAAGTCCTGTTCCGATGCTATTTTCAATCTACACTGCAGACATCCCAAGACCAACCGATACTATCATTGCCCTATTCGCAGACGACACCGCCATAGGATGCCAATCAGTTAGATTCGAGCCAGCCTTGAGGACGGCTGCAACAAGCCACTGACGATTTAGCGGATTGGTGCCTTCAGTGGAAGATAACCATCAACGAAGACAAAACTCAAGGTCTGTTCGTCAACGGCAGACAAATTTCATGGAAGAACGAACTCAAATATCTTGGAGTCATCATCGACAGGGGGTTGACTTTCAGAAGGGCATGTCTACGAGACTCGTAACAAGGTCCGGGCTTTACCCCCTAATAAGAAGAGGAAGCAAGCTGGGACTCTTAAACAAGCTGACTCTCATCAAGACAGTCATCTTGCCAATGCTGATGTACGCTTCAATAGTATGTAGTAGTTTTTGTAAATTTGTTATCTATTTTTTTGAGAATAGAAAAAATTCTTATGCGATGACAAAACAATACTGAGATCCGATTTGTGATCAGGGGACAAAAACATATACATATATCAGATTTAACTTTTTTTGTGGGTATGAATAAAAACATGTACCCCATATAGTAGATTCAACTTTTTTTGTGGGTCTGTGTTATACAAACTGTACCCAGAGTCAGAACAGAGCAAAATAAAAAATATTCCTTCTATGTGCATTATTTTTATCCATTTACAGCATCCCATATTTGTAAAAAAAACTACCGAAGACACGTAGCCTAGCCTATTATGAGTACATAACATACCGATGAGTTGTACGATCGGCACTTAGTAAATTGCCGTGTACCAATATAATTTATTGATTCCAAGATGTTGATTCTCTGTATAATAAATTTATTTTAGACGAGCTCACATTGCATAAGTCTCTCTGCTAATCACTGTTATTTATTGGCACTAGTGAAGGAATAATTATTGCTATAAACACTTTTATATTCACGTTTCTTATGTGCTTCACGTTCCTAGGGAGATAATACCGAGTTAGAGTCGATTCTTACTATGATAATTTTAACATATTTCGTTATAAACTGCATCCTATAATGGGGTCCAACTAAACCATTTGTGATTAGAAAATATCTTCCTTAAATTTTTTAAAAATAATGACAGATTATTACTAGTATTGTTTTGGAAATCTCCGGAAAATAGATATTTTTTATTACGCCAGCTGTAAAATGAATTTCATAAAAAACATTTTTAATAGCTAAATTTGTGCAAAGTATTCAAAATATCTTTTGGAAATAACTACACTTCAAAGTAACGTTTGCTACTAAACTGACGACCATTTAGTGCAGAATGCTAATATTAATTTATAATATAGGTTCATTCATTAAATAAAATATAATAAAAATTAATTATTTACGTTCATACTGTCAACGCCAAACAACTGACAGTGCCGCCGCCGCCAGACCGTCAAAATAAATAACTTTTAGAAGACAATTCAAAACATTGAGTAATTATATATAGAGGGACCGATCGTTAGATGCTGTTCTGTTGTTATTTTTTAGTGGTAAAATAGTCAATATAGTAGGTCAATATTGATTTTTTGGAACGCGTTGCCGTAACTTTCATATTAAATATTCTGTTTTTAATGTGAATTTAATTATTTGATTAATATATTATTATCACAACCTTCCTGAAGGTATTGTGTCAAAAATTGTCAGACAGCGGACAATAGAGAATGTATTAAATATTTAAGCTTCTCCTAGGGTTGTTGGTCTATTTTCTTTAATATTCCTGAACTTGATTGAAACCGCAAACGACGAAAACTTTTAGTTTGCAAAGAACAATCTTCCAATTATTATATCGAATATTTTGCCAGGAGCGGTTCTAGCCAAAAATTTGGAGGGTTTTGTCAAAAATATTTCGAATACCTACCGATATTTGTGATTACATTTTTATTTTTATTTTATTTCAATATATTTGTCAATATGAGTGAACAATTGCATTACATCCACTTCTCCGATTTCTCCACAACTATGTTTCTTATAAAACTATACTTTTTACAATTTCATGAAATAGGGTCGAATTTCGACCACTGGGCGACCACTAGTACAGTGAATTTGGCCAAAGGTGGGATAACAAAAATCTGACCTGTTCAGTGGTTTCAGTGACAACATAAGGTTAAAACCTCAGGAAAACCTTATGAACTATACCGTTATTAATAGCGGTGTACAAAATAACATATCCTTAATTTTTGGTATTCAAGAAAGACGGTCTCCAACCAAGGAGAAGCAATTCAATCATTTTCATTCAGTAGAAACGATTCCGGAAATGGCTCCCGCTATTTGGATCAAATTTACGCATTTCGGTGTACCCTTCTAGAAATGATATAGCCAGGGAATCCAACTATATTGGCAATTAAGTGATGAAAGTATAAGAGAGTGACAAACTATTTGTGTTAATGTTCAGTGCCGGAAATTACTGTATTCCAGGAACTTGGGCATGTTTAACTCAAAATATGTAATAGTTGTATATAAATCCTATGGAGTTAAAGAACATGGGTTATTTTGGCATGATTACTAATAATCACCACACAAGATTGCTGTTGTAAATGGAATTTCCTAGGTCTCAGTATACAAGTATACAAAATGTCCAAAACATTTCATCCTTGTAAGATCCAAATATGTCAAGACCAAACCGAGGTCAGTTTTGTGATCAAATGGCAACTAGTATTAACAGTAACTGCGTAAAACAAAAATGTGTGGAATTGAAATGGATTTGTCAATAAACCTAAATACCGTTATAGTATTGATGGATATCTTCGAGTCTCTATTGAAGACACACCCACTCATACTAAAAAAAATTGTAGAACAGGAATTATAGAAACCAAGTCATTGAACCATTGATCAATAAGATATATTTAAATGGCATAGCTTATTATGGATATGCAGAAATCTTCTATTAATCTGCCTATTATGGAACCCTGTGTGTAATGTAGGTTTTCAATCTAGTAAATTGAAATATTTATTGGTTTTGACAATATTCTTCATAATAAACCAACTTTTGTTTAAAAGTTTAGAAAATTTCACAACAAAATGAAGAAGTTAAAATGACCTTTAAGTTTTTTAAGTATCTTCGTATATCAGGTTTTTTACATATTTCAACTATTTTTTGACAATGTTTAAGTTTCAAGGAATCTGAAACAGGATAAGTATTGAAATGAATGAATGAGAAGCATTCCCCTAAAAGACTAACGATTTTCATCATTACACATTTGAGTGTTTCGAGATACAGGTATCAATTAAGTAGGGTCTCCCCTATTGTTGATAATTTGAATTCATATGCTGGGGCTCACAACATATTAAACATCACCTGATTGACATATTAAATTCTTTGGGTATTTTTTGGCAGTTGTAACGGTCTTTTTCAGAGTACTATTCACTTAGTACTTAGATTATAGTGCTATCAGGTGTCAACTGCTACATTCATTTTTTTATAAAGTTAAAAACTTGAAAATTTGTTTGAAGATTTGGACTATGTCAGCTATTTTAAACATTCCCAGTATAATTCATTGTTCGTATCATGAAACAATGAATCATGGCATGGTGGCACCAGACACATTTTTGACAAATTCAATCTGGCGGTTTTCTGACGTCACCAATTAAGTTTTTGTTTAATTACTTGGTAAATTTACAGATAAACAGATGTGTCTCAGTAAATTTAATTAATTTTCTACAACTCTGAACTTATCACTATATGGCGAAACAGTGTACCCAGCTTTTGGTTTAGGAAGGGGCAAATTTGAAAAAAATTGTCCTAGAGGGGAGCAAATCGGAAAAAAAATTGTCCTAGAAAGAGTGACAATTCAGAAATTTTTTTGGTACGGGGGGGCGGCGGCAAATCAATATGTTTATGGGAAGGTTTAATAGCTCAAGGTAGGCCCTAGACTTTGCCCGCTTACTACTTCTTGTAAACTGGCAATTCGACACAGTCTTTGGAAAAAGAAAACATTGACAGTTGCTGATAAATAATTTTCATTCGCTCTTACTGGTTAATTTGATTCGTTAATGATTATTTGAACGTAGAATAGAAAAGTGCAATTAAGAAGTTTTCTGAATTTTTTGGTAAAAGAAAGCAGAAAAGTAGTGTGTTGGACATATTTTTGATTCTTTGAGTATTTTTTGAGTACTCCTTCGGATCAATTTCACAAGGAACTGAATGCCCTATTGAATAATGTTTCGAGCTTGCGATAATTTCACAAATATTAGGCAAATGAAACAAAAACTTGATTACTTATATGTTTTTTTGGGCAATAAGACCACAATAGAAATAAAACGACGTATATTGAAGGAATACCAAACGTTTCAAAGTCTATTCTGACTTCGTTGTCAATGGCTTTACATTTATTGATGTAAATTACAAAATGAAAATTTGATTTATTTGATATTCAGCATTGTATTTTGAAAAATTTAGATCCGCACTGCTCAGATCATCGATCAAAACTTTTGAAACAAGCGAATGATATTGTTAAATTATTTAACCTTGTCGAATAGAAGTACAATTTATTCTAAAATTTAATAAAACATCTGAATGTTTTCTTACAGAACATCTCGCAAAACTGACAGCTTGTAATACAAAACATCGTCACTTACAATTCAGCCGTGTTTTACAAAAGTTATTTTTTTATAATTCTTTGTGAAGATTCCTTTCTTGGATTGTTCTCTGTTTTAAAATTCAAATGATCATTCGAGGTTACGTAGCCTCTTCTACCATTTGTTTTTGAATAAATTTAAAAACATATATTATTCATAGGCTAACTATATCGAGAAAAGAATTATGTTGCCGTCAATATATACATGTACCAAACGTGACCGTCAGTTGTAGAAAGTCTAGGACTTACCCGTCTGGCTATTCAGTTGTGTAGAACAAATCGGATTACATGGCTGTATTAAGTATTTTTGGCGGATTATATATTTGTGTGTACGGTAAATAAATTATATTTACATTCGTTACGCTTGTCAGACCCTAAATATTGTAATTAATGGACACGCCACAAGGAAAATATACTGAAGAACAAAAACCTTGTATACGAATATTTATTTAAGAGCAAACTATTCATTTCATGTGTAAACTAATTTTAGTATACTAGTCGTTTTCGATTGATTTAGATTGCTTCCTGTTTGATCTGAAATAAGTTTCAAGAATTCGCTGTCGATACTAATTTCATCATTTAAATGACTTTGAAAAAGGAACAATGTGAGCATGAAAGACGTGGTTTTGGCTGGCGCTCTAGAGTGGTCATCAAGAGAACCTGATTTGTGCCCCGTCGATCACGTATATATGGAACGTCGGACCTCTAATCTATTGCGACTGTCCCAGCAAACTCGGCATACCATAGGGGCATTTGGATGACTATTGCTCAAAAAGATATTGACCATATAACTAATGTCCCATTAACTATGTAAGAGCTACTTATTACGTTAATAAGAAAATTTGTTCAAAAAAGTAATTGATTACTACGAATATCATAATGTATCTGTATATTAGAAGAAAAAATAGAATACTTTGTCCTTTGTGGTGTTTCGAGATTTAAATTACACATTCGATATATGGTGTTATTCTTAGATAATTGTGATTTTTACAAATCAACATTTTTTAAATTAAAAATGCTTTAAAACTTGTGTTCTGTGTGCTATTGGTCTTTTTTATGCTCATAATTAAACCTAGAATGTGTTCAACTACAACTTGAATAGAAAAGAAAATACAAGAAATATTAGAACTTTCATGGACACGGTCCTGACACAAAAATGAAATATTCAAATTATTTGCCTAATAAATTTATTTAAATTCTTAAAATAATTAAACAACTGACTTTGATAATCATACAGCGACATTTACGGTATTTTCTTCCTTAATTTTAACAATCTTTACAATTTATTAACAGTAGAATAACAATTTTTAAATAGACTTAAAATAAAGCAAAGTTTACATAAGTTAAATCTATTATTATTTTCTACCAATCAATATTGGGCTATAATTACAGCATAATATATATAAATAGTCAAAGACAAATCGATTAGGTGCCATTTTCTCCCCTGTCTCTCAGCCGATCTTCTTCATTTTTGTTTTGTTAAGTAGCTACTGACGACCTTCAGTGCAGAATGCTAATATTAATTTATAATATTGGTTCATTCATTAAATAAAATATAATAAAAATTCTTTATTTACGTTCATACTGTCAACGTCAAACAACTGACAGTGCCGCTCGCCGCCAGTCAATGTGTAGATCAAAGTCAAATACATATGAATTTTTATTTGATTAATATATTATTATCACAACCTTCCCGAAGGTGTTGTGTAAAAAATTGTCAGACAGCGGACAATAGAGGATGAATTAAATATTCAAGTTCTCCTAGGGTCGGTGGTCCTCTCTTTTCTTTAATATCCCTGAACTTGATTGAACCCACAAATGACGAAAACTTTTAGGTTGAAAAGAACAGTCTTCCAATTATTATATCGAATATTTTACCAGGAGCGGTTCCAGCCAAAAATTTGGGGGTCGTTCGTTTGTCAGAAATATTTCGAATACTGATATTTGATTATATATATTTTTTATTGCAATAGATTTGTCAATATGAGTGAACAATTTGGTTAATACAACTACTTTTTCGATTTATCCACAACTCTGTTTCTTATAAAAATATACTTTTTACAATTTCATGAAATAGGGTCGAATTTCGACCATTTGGCGACAACTTGGTTAGATAAATATACATTAGATTTTAGTTATAAAAGCTAAACTTTAGATTATAAGACGACTCTACAGAAATTTTTATTTTTAGTTTGAAAAATGAAAATCCGACATGGCACGGTACTGACATTTTGGGTATCTTTCTGTAAGTTATTCATGATCTATGCATACTTTTGCTTTCATATACAATATCGACGGTAAAATGCTATCAAATTTGTCATATTTATAATTTTCTAATAAAAAAAATCATGTTGAATAATAAATGAAGTACTAGACATAAAAAATCACAGTAGTTATCTAAGAAACACTCATATTCATAAGCAACTGTTTCTCATTAATGAGACAATATTTCAGCTTCAGAGTCTGATCCACATACAAATGTATGCTCATACGGTTTGGTGCGTACAGCCAGTTCTGTAGGTTCTGAATTAATTCCTTAAGAATACTATTCATCTAGGATTCGTACAAGATCTCTAAAGTTGCAGTTGAAACCTTCAATATGCCCATTATTATGATCAGAGGACTCTGTTAATCAGAGTTGAAACTCTCTAATATATTTTCCATCGTTCGTTATTATTCCTAACTCTTGTAGCAGAGTTTGTTCCTAACTCTTGGAGCAGAGTTTGCCGAAAGTCTATCTGAAGTTATGCAGCTGATGGTAGATCATGTTGCAACAAATATCTTGTCCAAGCATATATATTGTACCTGGGTGTGCTATCTCATGAGATTCATGACTAGCACTAAATGAACTTCAATATGTGCCAACAAGATCTTACGCAGATTGCTGGTTTCACCTAAATTTAATTCTAGTACTTCTTCACTTCTTCACCTTCTGTTAGTGTCGATTCGTAGGTGACGGATTTGATCAAAAGTTTGTTATCACGACTGAAATTTAAGTGAAGTTAAAACCTGAGTGTGACAATAGGATACAGAATATGATGTGGGTGTCGCTATCTGGTGACTGGTGTGAGAACTTTTTCTGGCTGGTGAGAGCTGTGGGAGCCTAACACTGGAGGCCCTCTTCAAATGACCTGTGAGTTCTCAGAGCAAACATTGTCAACTCTAGTGCCATTTGTTCTTATCATCGGGTCAAATACTCGCGGAACACGTCGCTCATTTAAATGATTACTTCTGGATCATCAGCGTGTAAGGAAACTGCTCTCACGCCTTCAAATTATTGCTCTTCTTTATTCCTACAGAGTGGAAAACATTTTTAGCAAGTTTTTTCAAGAATTATGTGTCTATGGACTTAGTTGAACCTTGTAAAAATGGGTTAGAGACACTTTGCCATATGTTATATCGATCATTGGAAAATAATTTATCAAGATATCCTAGTGATTTCAATAGAAAGCCGCGGTTTAACTCTAAGGCTGAGGTTTTCCGTGAAAGTACAAGTGCCGTGGCGTTTTAACCCTTATCCCATCTATTTCACGATAGCAATTGCTACAAACTATATTTTATATGCTGACCAAAGACCCTTTTTAACCGATTTCCAAAAAGAAGTGATTATTAAAAAACGGCTTGGGAAATTTTGATGATTTAAACGGCATTGTATTAAAGGAATATTACAGAAACGTCCTATAACGTGAGATTTACGGTTTTCTAGAAAATCAGAAAAAACAGTAATATATTCCACCACTGTTTTCTCTAAAACGGCTCGACCAGTTTGAATATTTTAAATTGTATTCTACAAAGAAATGTTCCAGCTTGTTTCCCAATATAATTATCTATAGAACGTAAAACATACCTTTTTTCCGAAAATCGTAAAAATGTTTGCAAAAACAAGGTAAATATCAATGTAAATGTCAAATCTTCATCATAAATATTTAGCTTAAATGTCAAGATATGTTATGAAAGTATATCGTACAGGTGTATGTAAACTGACTTTCATTGCATTCGAGTGAAATGGCACAAAATATTCCGATTAGTGTATCGAAAAGAAAATTATTTAGGTGAGCGATATTTTCTATATGGTATGCGGTGGTAGGTGTGTGCGTATATCGGAATTCAAATGCAGCACGCAATGTGCGCAGTTGAAATATTGGGCGAAGCAAAATTACAGTTAGACAGGTGGGTCCAAGGATCTTAGAAATAAATGTGATATTGGGTGGTACATAATCAGTTCCATATATAGGATGGTTGAATTATAGTGTGAAATAGAATTAAAGTTATGCAGGGTGGTTCAAAAAATCTTGTATTGGGTGGCACATAAGTAATTGCTTATATAAGGTGGATGAAATTAGAGTGAAGTTATAAAGAGTGGATAAAAAACTTAAAAAATGGTTAAATAAGCATGTGCAGTAAGGATATTCGAGTTATAGGGAGGAGGGTTAAAAAAATGTTAGAAGCAGTTGCATTATAGGATAATTGAAATATAAGGTATTATTATTATAGTTGGTTATACTTGGCATATTGGGGGAAGTAAAATTACAGGTAGGTAGAAAAGGTGATTTAAATAATAGAAAAATATAAACAGTCAATAGGGTGGAGAGGATTAGGCTTCATACAGGGCGGTTGCAACATCGGGTAGAGTTGAATTATAGTTGTGCAGGATGATTCAGAAAATGATAGGTACATAATTTATATTGGGTGACAAATATATTAGGGTGGTTGCAATATAGGGTGAATAAGAGTTATACTTATAGAAAGTGGGCTAAATAATAAAACAAATAAAAAAGTAAAAATAATATGTAGATAAATATAAAAAATACAAATTAAAATTGTACCTTGAATCGTATAAAAAAAATATGTCATAAAATAGTGATTGATTGCACAAGGTTTCTAAAATGTTTTTATTTTAAGCCAGAAAGTCGGTTCTTTTTTAAATTTAAATTATTCAGTTCAGTATTTGGTGTTTGAAAATGTTGATTTTAGTTTCGACTTTATCACCTATTTTTTTTTCAATACAGTTAATTTTGGTTCCAACATTCTACCTTACTAATTTTTTGAATAAAATGTGTTGTTATTCATGTAATGAGGTTTTCTTCAGGTAACTATGTGAGGCTATAAGTCTTTCGCTTGTGGAAATTAGATTAACAGACACTATACATTTCTTTTTAATCATTCATACTTCAAAACGGTATAGCTCTCGGGTGATTCTTCGATTCGAAGTATATTATTGTAACAATATTGATGTTATTTATTATTCCCGAAACGCACCATATTACACAGGCAGCAGCGGAAAAGCCAGAATCAGCGCTGTTGATACAATTTATATTTAACAAATAACGTCTGTAATAACTATTTAGCAGTCAACATATTTTTTTTAAATCGGTTTAGTAGATGCAGGAAGTTAGCACAACAAACTTTTTAATAGTATTAGTATAGGTTACAAGTTTCAGAGTGACTTATAATAAGCTGCGCTTTCTTGCAATGTCATATATAAGTCCCATTATCTTCTCAATTTTAAGCATATTTTGTCCATTTAATTATTGTTATCATTCTTAATACTCTGATTTTCGTATGTATTAAGATTTGATCCGGACTACCAGATCTGATGTAATTTCATTGGTGTTGTATTTTGCTTTACACAGAGTATGAACGGGGATTTTACGAAATACGCAGATTTATGCATTATCTGACGTTCTATATGGTATTTTGCTTTTAGTCGAATTAAAATTCTTTGATCAAATATCTTCTGATGAGCGACGTAAAAAAATAAAACCGACAGAATACTCGCAGAATCCATTAAAATCAGCGAAGCAGATACAATGACCGTCATTTATGTGATGTTGACAGCAACATCTGTTTGAACTTAGTGAGGAACGTTGAATTTATGTGAGACATATTTTCGAGTATTTCAACGGGGGCAGTTATTTTCTGTAACTTTCACTGATTTAGATCGGGACCACCCAAATGCGACCTACAAATGAAATATTTAACTACGGGTAGCTGTGAATTATGTTATACAGATTGAAAAATTAACAATGATTGACAGTGAGTGGCGTTAATTCACCAGATTATTTATGATAAACTGACAATTAGTCGCGGCAGAATAACTGTGGAAAAAGGCACCAAGATAAATATACCAAACTTGTTACAAGATCCACTTACTGTATGGTCTCCTAGCTTTGTTTGCGCTCTTACCTGAAACAAAAAAAAAACAATCAAAAGATGTTGATAAACAAAGAGAAAATTAATGAAAATATTTATAACAAACTACTAGTATCACAAAAATAGAAAGCAAAATCATATGGGGGCTGAGAGTCAGAGTAGTCTGTTCACATATCAAATATGATTAATAAGCATTTGGTTTTACTTGAGTCCTTACTGTTTTACAGAGGGCTAAATCACAACTTTTCTGTCAATATAGATAGAGATAGTCAATTATTACACTAGCTCCTGACTAAAATAAATAATCATAGCTTTTATTTTACATATAACGAATCGCCAGTGATAGAGGCAAGAGAGCTCTGGGCATACGAGGGTGCATTCTAGAAAGATCACCAATAACATTTGGAACAGCTCATACAGATTGCTGCCAAGAAGAAGCCAACTGCAAGAATTACATGTCCTAGGTCTGACTGTTGCCAACCATAAGTTTAGCCAGTATTTCAGGGAATTGGACAAGCAATTCATTTATGGAAAAGCACAAAATCATTCATCACCACAAGCTTATTCTCCACTGCTGCGAAAACACATCACTCATAGTTTGTTATCTTTTCTAATCTTGTACAGCTCATAAGCAATTACAAATGAGTTTGTTTAGATCACTCCATCTTGTAGGGGTGAACCATCTGTGATTCTATATGTGTTTTTTGTTCCTGGTGTCTTTCTCCATCTAATATTTCCATTACATTGTAAACAAAAGATAGTCTCGATTGCCTCCGGCATTCCTGTCTTGGCTCTGATGGATCTATTAGGGATTTTGTTAAGGTTAATGCTTCTCAACATGAATCTTATCATCCTATGTTTCTTGATTTGAATGTTTTGATGTTGCTTTAGTCGTTGTTAGTGTTTATGCGCTAGGAGAAGAACGTCACTCAGGTCAACCATAATCCTACATTTGATGTCGTGTGTTTGATTGCCCGCTTGAAGGCAGATCTAGGGTCCCAGATATTTGTACAGACTTACTTATTAATTTTTTATGAAAATGAATTACTACTAGATTCGTGATATACTTAATAATACACAATCATTGGCCCCCCGGTGGCCTAGTGGGAAAGTCCGTCAGCTCACACAATTGTACTAAATTGGAGCTTGATATAGCGGACCGGACCCGGGATCAAATCCCAGCCAAGTCAAGGTTTTTTTCATTAATAAAAAATTGTGACAAAATTCCGGGGGGTACAGTCGTCTCTGGCGTAAATGGCAAAAATCAGGGCAAATAGACATTTGCCCCTTACCAACCCGCACTGAGGCAGCGTGGTAAGGTATGCCTCATATCCCCTGTAAAATTCTAAGAATATTCTTCGTCTTCTCAATCCTTCGAGATAATTCTTCTTACAAAAAGACCTTAAGCTCTTTATCTGTTCTCTCAAGACCTTAAGTGTCTCCGATTAGCTCTTCAGCTTTCGCTTCATTAATACATTCCGTTACGAGTCTAGTTATACAAAGGCCAATTCCTCAACCTCTAGCCTTGAGTTTCCGATAAAAACTGCCAAAATTATGTTCGTCTTCTCAATCCTTCGAGCCAGTTCTTCAATTCTTCAGTCCTACACTTCTTCTTCTTCTTCATTTCAGTTAGTAAAACCGACCATTTGCCCACCTACCTTCAATTCTCTTCAATACAATCCTTTCAGTCCTTCTCACAGATCTTAAGCTCTTCTTCTTCTTCCTCTGTTCTCAAGACCTTAAGTTCTCCATTTCCACAGCTCTTCAACTTCCTCTGCAATCTTTCAATTCTTCAGGGAGGCTACACCATGAAAAATTGGTTGAATATAGCTGCATATGATGATGATGATGACACAATCATTGCCATCATGATACCAACAATTGTAGTTGTCTACTTCTTGTCTAACACAATGCCAAGAAAGATTCAGTAAGTCCCATACGAAAGTCTCAATATTGCTCTAGACAGCTGCTGAGCGAAGCTTCATAGAGTCAGTTCTGTCCGCAGGACGTCAAAGTTTGTGCCAGTAGCATCAACTTTTTATTGTTGTAGGGAGTTGATATATTAGTTTCATCAACTTTGTAAATAATGTAAATAGGGAGATGGGAAATTCAATACAACCCTTGAACGCGTATAAAGTAGAGGGCATCACAAGTAGATTTTCTCATATAACATGTCGTAGGATGTTATTAATTATTAAGTGACCCGTAATGTTTCACTAAATTTCCAAAAAGGTTATGTTGCCTTGTCAGAGCAAAAAATAACTATAACACAAAAAGAACTCAATTCGTATTCTATGTGGAATTATTTTAATAAATTATGTAGCTTGGTGTAGACACCGGTACCTTGAAAAATAGCTATTGAAGCAAGCAACTAATGTTTCTAATCAAAAGTGGTGTACGTTTTAGTTTCAAAGAAAGAATTGCAATTATCTAAATACAAATTAAACTCAAAAATTAACAAAGAAGACCAACACTTCATGCGTCCATCAACCTTTGCCCAAGATCAGGAATATTCCGAAGATAATAAACATGTCGAATGCCGCTCAAAGAGATAACGTAACTCAATGACACCGCTCACACATCATATTCGGTCGCAGAGGGCCTTGGAAGAACTCAACTACGTCATCATCGAGTGCACACACATAAACACTGACCTAGGCCAATGGAGGTTAAAACTCGATATGTGTGCTGGCTTTCAATTACAGTCGTGCACATTCACATCACACACATTACCATCGGGAGTTTCGACAAAAATAGCGTGGGTTTTATGACACCATACCACATATATGCACTCACTCGTTCATATTCGATTTGACTGGCTGTCCTGACTGACGTGTGCCAGAGAAGCGAGTGCTTAAGGGAAGCGTACTTTGCTGTCAAATTAGCTAGTGCATGTTTTATGGTAATTTTTTTCTGCACATCGCAGTGTTGAGAATTTGCGAACTTTGAACTCTTGACAAGTCTCTGAACTCTTGATACATTGCTTCGAATTGTACACCGCATCAGTTTTTCACCATTTCTAAGTTTCTTAGAAAAGCCAAAAGTTAATTTGGGAAAAATACAATGAGATTATGATGGTGTAAAAAAACAATTCGCCATCATATTTTCGACACATTTCCATACCTTTTTTAATTAGAACATCCATCATATTAGTTTACTTTCGAGATTTAACACAGTTTTGAACGTAATTTCATATCATCTTGGCAAGTTTCATCAGTTACGCTACCCTCAAAGTATCGAAATCTGTAAAAATGAAAAATGTGAACTGCCTTGTCTCTAGGTTTTAGAGGAATCAAAGAACTGTAGCTGCCCCATCCTGACTGTCTGGCTCATGCATATTAATATCAGTTCTGGTACCAAAATGAAAAACCTGGCTAAGCCGATGGCCTCCATTCGTTTTTTAAAGGTATATTCAATGCCAAATTTATTCAATAGGACCGGCAATATACAAGCAATATACTAAATCATGTTCTTGTTTAAAACACAAGAGAATAGAGTCGCTTTTCTCTTATACACATGCTGCTAAACAATTCTGTTCCTCCTGTATGGAGTCAAACAGTTCAGGTTTCTGGTTTGTTAAGTCCAAATACCTGACAAAATCATTTAGCTCGGATTGAGTGAACAAATGAAGTTTATAGTATTGTAATGTTTTTATTTTCACACTCGGGTTGAGTTCAGTTCTTGGATTTATTTAAAAACACAGTCCAACTCACTCTAATTTATTTCCACGACTTTAACAGTATTTACAATTTATCTTTACTATACTAACGGTAGTCGAATACTGAATGAATGCTTCCTCAGCTCTCCGTATTTATATATTTCTTCTCGGAATTCTCCAGAACGTCAATGAGCCGCCGAGACCAGGCTAGATTCTTCGAGAATTACATCAAAGCAACAACTCGCCGACCTCGATGCGCCAGCCGAACATTTCGACTTCCCAGAAACATCGGAGGAATGTCGCTTACACGAATTATCGGGTGAATTATCGTCACAGTATACCGATTTTTCAAGTAGATCACACTACATCAGAGTGAGATTCTTTATTTTAAATGTACGGATCACATTGTCAATACAGCGTGTGGTGTCTCTGGTATGAGAAAATTGAAACCAGGTCCTGGCCAAATGCCAGATGGTACTTACGGAAAAATCTAAAAATGTAGGGAATACCTACGAGTTATTTATTACTTTTTGGACAGTTTTTTATCTTGCACCTGTTTAAATTCTGAAAATAACCTTACAATAACGCTACTTGTATAGCAAATAATGATGAGTAAATCTATTGTGATCAGAAACGTAGCCAAGAAATAAGCTAAGAAGGCTTTAGAAAATTGGTTCCAGCATTCTACAAATGGGATACAGTCTTGGTGACTATAAGTGGAGAAGAGAACTGTACACTAGAAATTAAAATATGGATATGTAGTTTATTTATAAAAACTGCAAGAAAAAACAGTTTTAAGAATTTGATCTTGAATTCCTATTTCTTAGTTATATATCTGGCAGCTTTAGAAGACGTTGAGGATTTAGTTCGAACTGATAATCTCTATCTGCCTATACAGCAGGCAGCAGGGTAGATATGATATGTTCTCCACAAAACTGATAGTGTCTTAATTTGCACATGTTTAAGTTCATGAATTCGATGTTTGACCAATTTATCTTTGTAGATCTTCGGTATATTCCTAGACATCTCTATTTGTGTTAGTACTACTTCCTTGTTTTACTTGCTAAGTCAATATTTTTTCTTACTTTAAACTGTTTTCTGCATATTTGCTCAGTGTCCTCGAAGTTGTATTCAGTGATATTATAAGCTATTACGCGTATAGGGAATTTTCTTGACCTTAATATTTGGGCAACAGAATGTCTATATTTAAAGCATGTGATTATAAAAATTGTGACGTTTAATCTTTGATAGTTTTTTGAGACGTCTCAATGTATATTTGAAGAAATCTGTTTTTGAAAACAGACAGAAACCTATATTTTTAGTTATTGGCGCCTCCGTCTACTAGCACTAGCGTTAAGTGTATCAAATTGCCTCGTGAAATTGGCCACGATGTTATTGACGGTAACGCGCAGAGGAAGGCAGAGGAAGATTAAGGAAGAAGACAAACTGGTCAACCAAGGTGTACCACAGAAAAAGAAGGTAAACCCATTACTCTATGTGTACACTATATCGTTCCATTTGAATCTTTAGCATTGTTCCACCAACGTTTGAACTGGTACAGAGAACATGAGCATTGATAGATAGAGTAACAAACTTATTCAGCAACGATGTGATACTAGGTTTGTTGTGGAAAGGCATATAGACAGGATTTTTAGAGTAATGTTTTACCTACGATAGATGATCACCACTTCTCAATATTCCAAGCAGTTGTCTGTTGTGGTTAAGGTTAATAATTTCCCTAGAAAATATTTTGCTGCGTTAACTAGATGGCCTTCCACACCAGACGCACTTTTTCAGCAAGAGAAGGCACGTCCTTATATTGCTGCTCAAACTGTGAACGTTCTCCAATATGTGTGGGATATGGTGGGGAGAAGACTGTCCATTCTGCACTCCACAACTCCACAGACTATTAGCTAGTTAATCAAGTTGATTGGAACGAGGTTCCGCAAGTAGACATGGACCATCTTATTTTGTCGATGCGTATAATTTTTGGATGAAACCCTACCACATGACCAAAAAATAATAATAATAAGGTGTAAGCAATTGTTCTCTGTTTCATCATCTGGGATTCTATTATATTATTTCACATTCTCTCTTTTCAAACTACTCATGACGTAAAGATGGAAGCCGTCGTAATTGAAACTGTTCCGTCTGCAACTAAAAACTTACCTGAGTATACCAAAATCTTTTTAAATTTGGCAACAGTTTACGATATAGCAAGCACTGAATAAGTTTAACAAATTATGACAATTGATCTTAACGATAATTGTGACAATAAGGTATCGGGAAAAGTTCTCAATTGAATAGCCTCACGCTAGAGATATTTCAAAATTAATTAATATGCCCAAAAATGAGCGGGTTCTATCAACCAGTTTGTTTACAATAGAAAGAAGTGCTGAGCAAAGAATTTGTATCAAAATTTGCGGTTCTAACGAAATTTCGTGTGCAGAAACGATGCGAATGTTAGGAAAGGCTCAATTTTATGAAAAACTCAACTACAATTGGTAAAAAAGGTTTAAACAAACTCGATTTTTCCCTTATTCCTCTGACGAATGCACATCCAAAATAACTGACGAAAATGTTGCAAAAGTGAAAGAAATGAACTTCCTCCAAAAAACCATCGTGAAGAACTTTCGTTTTAAGACCAAACAGGCCCTAAATGCCATCGACCAATCACCGCATATTGGCCTTGAAATTGGAAAATTACGGCATATTTATTTATTTATTTATGTACGGTCAAGACTATTTACACAGAGTACATATATATACATAAATATAAAAATACAGGAAATATTACAACACGTTAAGACACTAAATTAGTTACAATCCAAGCGTCCCAATTATCTTCACAATGTTGAAACAGGTTTTTAATATCACATTTAAATTTCTGAAAAGAGATTCCAAAAATACAAATACGGTCCTGAAATAAGTTAAAAGTTCTTGGGATTTTAGTTAGTGATTCGTTTGACCCATAGTCAGTCATATGAAATGGCACTTTAAACAGCTCAGTATGCCAACTACGCCTTTCCGGCACATTTAAATGAATCAACTTCAGTAGATCTGGGCATATTATACAGGATTTAACTAGTTTATGCAAAAAGCATAAATCTGCACAAGTTCTCCTGCTCTCCAATAATAACAATCCTAACTCTGTTCTAATGAGATCATATGAGTACTCATCTCTACGAAGTCCCATTTTATATGCAGTATTACGTAGAAATTTGTTTTGCACCTGCTCTAAAAGATCAACATACGACCGATATGATGGTGACCAGACCACGCAGCCATATTCTAAAATTGATCTCAATAAAGTGCAGTACAATAATTTAAATGTTGTTACAGAATGAATCCCAGAATCTTTAGGGCACGGGATGTTATATTTTCTAAATATGATCTAAAAGATAGTTTACAATCAAAAGTAATTTCCAGATCCTTAATTTCTGAAGAATTATTAAGATTATTGTTTTCTATTTGGAACTGAAAGGTGATGGGGTTTATACGTCTACCAAATGATATTTGGCAACATTTTTTTATGTTTAGGTCCATTTTATTAACCTTGCACCAATAAGCAAAGTGATTTATATCTTCTTGGAGAAGTAGAGCATCTTCTAAGGTATCAACCGATCTAAAAAACTTTATGTCATCAGCGAACATTAGGAATGGGCTCTTATTTGGTAGACAGGTTTTAAGGTCTACCATAAAGAGGGTGAAAAGGATAGGGCCACAATGGGACCCCTGTGGTACCCCAGACAGGGCAAGCATTTCTCTTGAGACTGAACTACTAATCTTCACCATGTGATATCTTCCTTTAATAAAGGTTTTAAACCAAGATAACAGCGGTTCCCTAATACCTAAGGCTTTCAATTTTAGGATGAGGAGGACATGGCCAACCCTGTCAAATGCCTTAGAAAGGTCAGTATAGACAGATTCAACCTGTCTTCCCTTTTCCACCTGACTCAGTATAAAATTTTGATATAACACTAAATTGGTTTCAGTCGACCTTCCCTTGACGAATCCAAACTGTTCTAGGTTGATTATTTGATTGACATCCCATGCGAACCGTTGGCATACAAGCTTGTCCAAAAGGTTAGGGATCTCGGATTGATTGCAGACTGCCCGGTAGTTGTTAACCTCTGTTTTAGGGCCAATTTTATAAATTGGTTTAAGATGGCTTAGCTTCCAGAAATCAGGAAATTGACCTGTGTTTAGGGATAAGTTAAAAATTATTGTAATAGGTATCGATACTGTACAAATACATTTCTTCAGGAAAAATGACGGTATACCGTCCGGACCTGTGGTAAATTTAGAAGGCAAGTTTTTAATACCTTCGTATACGTCCCTAACTGAAAAACTGTAATTTTGTACATCAATTGATACTGGAAAATCGCCACAGTTAACATTTTCAGAACGATTGTCCGAGTAAACTGTGGAAAAGTATGAGGCAAAGAGTTCACAGAGTTGGTCAGCGTTCTGACTCTCTGATCCATTGTATGTCACACATAGTGGGAAACCATGTGCGATTTTTTAATATTATTAACATATGACCAGAATGACCTCGGATTATTTCTCAAATTACCGTCAATCCTTTTAATATGTTCTGTATGGCATTTTGACTCCAATATCGCACATCTATCCCGTAATTCAGCAAAGATATTATAAAGCATAGGATTACCTGTGCTTTTATATTGTTTATGAGCAATTTTTTTTAATAACTAGAGATCGAAGTTCTGCACTAAACCACGACGGAAAGGTTGATGTCTTAAATTTTTTAATCGTTATGAGCAAGTTCAAAACTCTGTACAAGATGCCCATAAAAATTTCAACAGATTCGACATATTCATCAAACCTCATACGAGACGAATGTTTAAAACGAATTTCTTGCACTCTTCACAACAATATTTACTAAAAATACTTTATACCCAATCAACAAACCGTTGATAACTTTCTACATCAAAATAAATGCCAACTACATAAATCCCTCCCTCTGTGTAAATAATTAAATAAAGCTATAATACTTCCATTCATTTAACGACCCATCATAACTTTCCATACTAATGAATACTGCAAATTTATATTTCACGTCTACCTTTCTTCGCCGTTTGTCAATACGTCTCGTCGTCAGTTTCATATCTTCGCTTTCCACCGTGTAACCATTACACCAGAGGAACTCAAGACATGCACTCACAGGTATAACGGACAGATGAAAATGAAGTGGAAAAAAAGACGCCGCCAATTCAAACTCCAACAATTGCACAATACAATGACGCATCATACTTTCTTGACATTTAGTCGTTAATCACGCGATAATAATTTGTAAGTTTTCTGTTGCTTTTGTAATGGTCGTGAATGTAAGACGTCACAGATCTCGTGAAACGATAACGTTACAAGATTTGTTAATAGCATTAACCGTGTTTGAAGTATTGTTGAGGTTAATAAAATCTTAGGTCGTGGTGTTTGCTTTCAATAGCAGCAGTTCCGCTTGGCATTCACGTTTGTTAGTGACGACTTTGTGCTGTATTGGTATTGTCAGTTTGGTTCTTAGTTCTGCCATCTGGGCTTCTGTAAGTTCCATATTGGAAGATATTCTTTTTGAAACACAGTCTATGTCATGTAAATATTAAAACCATTGAAATTACAAATCTTTTGTACCATAATTCTACTGGAAAAAAACTTGTAAAGCATACCAATGCACGCATAATTTTTTGCAACAGTATACTATAGCTTCATGTCATCAGCATTCTGCAATTATAGTCCATTTCTGGAGCTTCACTCATTCTTTGCTTTTTCCGATATATAAATATGGCTTCTATTTAAGAATAATGCTAGTCCAATATCTTGGTTGACATAGTTCTATTTCACTTCGGCAGCGTCTTCTATTTTTGTTATGATTCTAGTCCATGTATCTGTTGTGTAATCTTTGGGTTAAATACTTTTTGTGTCACACTTAGTTTGTGCCTACATTATCCCGTAAGAGTCCAGGTATGGACGCTATATGTTAGATGTATCAGTACAAGTTAATTTTTAGGGTTCCGTATATACAATATATCACATCACAGCAATTCTCTCCTAAACTACTGGACGGAAGAGGTTGAAATTTGGCATCAATGTATAGTTTGGTGATTCTCCTATGATCATTATATGAGTACATATCGTATTGTCCTCTTTTTTAAAGTCTTTGTTGTTAATTTCTTATGTTCTGAAATTTCCTGTCATTTTAGGGGATATCATACATCTGCGGTTATTGGGGAACTAAAAGAATCGACCGTTCCCCCCCTCTGATCTCCGAAACTACTGAGCCTAAAATTTTGAAAAAAATAAGAACTTTACAGGAATAATAAGGAGAAACCATTAATATTAATTTTTGGGGGGCAAATTATAGAATTAAATGAAAATTTAAAAATAAAAAATTTTTGATACTATTGAATAAGTAGTTTTTGAACAATTCAAATTTAAATACACATCCCACCGTATAAATCTTGGTTTTTCGCATGCCGAGAAATTGGTTTAAAATAATACTAAACCTTGCAGTAAATGTACAAATATGTGACAGCTAGCCAGCGGTGCACTGAGAATAGCTGTCAAGGCACGGGCGGATCTAGAATTTTCTTAAGATGGCACGAGATTAAAATTATCGAAAATTGTATAAGTATATGTTTTTTTAGCAGTTTATTACGTTTTTATTTAAATAACTATTGCCTGCTCGTATTGGTCTATTTCCTACAAATTATTTAAATTGCGATTCTGCTAGAAAATCTACTTAACGTACCATATCGATCTTCAGCGAAATTAGCCATCTAGTTCATCTCAACGTTATAATCAGTATCACTAGGAGGCAGAAATGTTAAGATTCCAGCTGTTATTAGGCAACCAATGTATGGATGACTGACTGGCTGGTAATTGGGATGTCCCTCCATGAGAAGCATTCATTAGGAAATCGGACTCATTCTTTATATCGACCTGTCCTTTTCCAGGTTTTCTCCTTATAAAAAATGCTGAACGATCAACAAAGTATTTTTTTAACAAATTACATTTTAAACAAAAAAGATTTTCAAAATGATTCGTTCTATAAGCCGTTTCTATTGACGACATTATGAACAGATCATAACTTTTTACACTATAAGAAAAAAACTAAAATGTTCAATTTTATGTCACCTAAAATCAGCGTTGCCAGACCCGAAGATGTGAAATATCGTACAATGATATGAAATTTATCGTATATTATCGTACACCTGATCGTACAAAAATATTTTTTATCGTACATATAAAAAATAAAAAATGAAGTATATAAGTTTTTATTACGGAATACATACAATGAAAAAAATCAGGGTTCATCTTCATCAGTGACCTTGGAATTTAGAGTAGATGTAGATCGTATATGTCTCCGTTTTTCTGGGATTGTATAACTTTGATGACGACATACGGTCTAGCATTTCTTTGGTTGGTGCCAAATTAACACAACCATTTTCTATAGATATCAAATTTATGTGCTGCGATGTCAACAAGAGGGCATTTAAAACACTTGTATGCAAGATTTAGTTTTTATAATATTTACTATGGAAAATTAGTCGTTAAAACACAGGAGGCTCTTCAATGGGGTAGTGATAGCACAGATAAGGCAAATGTGCTCAAATCTGGAAATACGAACTCCATATTATCTGTAAATATAGAGTTCTCCTTCATTTCCACTTCCTGAACTGGACATTGTCTTGATAATGTTTGTTAGAAAAACAAACAATTTTACCAATGGTAACACTCAAATAATAAGATGTCTGGTCTTTTTAATGTTTGGGCATAAAAAATGAATATCCCTAAGACAATAACCAATGATCTTAATAGTAATATTACTATAATAAAAACTAAAACAAATTTAACCAGCTCTGCAGAGATAGGGTGCGCAGAACAAACATGAAATTATGTGTTTAAATATGAAATGTATCAAAATTACTGTGCAGACACGAAAACAATTTTTACGTGAATTCCCAAATCTTCTTAATGTGTCATCTAGAGGTATTTTTCTGGAACTAATCAATGGTGGCATACTTGCGGGTGTTTTCAATTTTGACTAAGACCAAAGGCATTATCATATTAAATAGGTAGCAAACATTATACTGTATATTTATTGGGGTTTTCCTGTGTTAAATTAATTTTCCTTAAATATGTTGTGGAGTTAAAACTTAATAGGATGGACCTATACCTGTGTCAAATATTACATAGTGTGCTTTAGTTTCAGTTATCTGATGATGGCGAAATTCAGATCGCATTATCGTACATGTACTATCGAACATCGTACAAAGTCTAAAAATGGGATCGTACAAATACGATAATTGTCGGGTCCGCGTACGTCTAAAAGTTTATTTGCAATTTCACTGCCTAAAATGCTCTATTGACATTTTTGAAATAATTTTTTTGTTTTTGTTGCTCATAATTTAATCACCGCGATGAATACTCCCGGTCTATAACTATTTATATCTTGAATACAACCCACTGTAGGTTAATTTCCAATAAGAGGTTCTTATTAGACAATCAAATGATGTCAAAGTCTAGCATTTTATACATTTTGTAACAATTAAATAAATACCCTCATTAAATTTATGTACAATGTTGCTTGCTCAATTGGCAAACAAAACATTTTGGAGGGAACAAAACATACCATTGACATTAGTTAAACATATAATTACGAAAGGTCAGTTTTATGCGTGGGTGCGCTCACGAAAACACGAATGATAAATGATACCAATAATTTTACATGTTGTTTTTTTTTAGATTTTCATTATTGAATTTAACTTCACATTGTCAAGGTTGGTGAATTTTTGAACACCGAAGAGATGCCACGTTAATACATAGTTTACCTAAGACAAATGAGTCAAGAGTAGTACCCAGATTGGAAAAAAATATTAATTTTCAATTGTGGAGGCCAAATATTGCTTTTTAAATGTTATTTGAGGCATATTCTTGACTATTTTTATATTTTCTTGGGAACAACACTATTGACATAAAAAAACTGTATATTGAACGAAAATACCAAACGTTTCAAAGTCGGCTTTGACTTCGTTGTCAATGGCTTTATATGTATTGAAAATGTACATTGCAATTTACATTTTCAATGATGTGGTGATTTTGCTCGAATTCCGAACTATATTTTCTTATGATCCTATGGAAGTTAGGCGTAACACACACTTTGATATCTCAGTTGTGTTGTGAGTAACGAAAAAAGTTTTAATTAAAAATTGCATATAAAGTAAAGTTCCATAATATATACAGAGTGTCGCATAAAGTCACATCATACCAAAGTTACATTTTTTAATGAAATAACCTATTGCCAAAAATAGCCCTTTATTATTATTATTAAAAATGGAAATAATTATTATATATAGCGAATGTAAAGTAAAATTATATTTTAATAGTTTGCGAAAATAATATAAGAGACAGGGTGTTACATTTGAAATAACCGAGAAATTCATGATCGTCAGTTTTGAATCACCATGTATTCAAAAAGAAAGTTATCAAAACCTCATTATGCGTTTTAACAACGGTAGATCTCTATAAAATGATTCTGGCCTTTAGATATTAACCCTTAATTGTTGATTTTAAATAATACAAGTTTACGATTCCACAGAAACGTCACCATATTTTTAAAAGTACTCTGTAGAAACTGATAGAACCTTATTTTTCTGAAATGAGATAAATTTATATTTGTTCCTTATAAAAAACATAATTTTGAGTTTGACTCTATAATTATTTTTATTTGTATAAACACGAAAACATGTAAATACAAGTAATTTACTGAATGGAGTTAGCCGTTACTTGGTGGAAATTAACATTCATGATGAAATAATACACAGTATTATTGAATTCCACTTTATTTAGACACACTTGTACATTGTAGCATTGTCAGAAGAAGCTACAATGTAGCGAAACAATTGTCACAAGTGTGTCTAAATAAAGTGGAATCCAATAATACTGTGTATTATTTCATCACAAGTAATTCATTTCTGCAGGGTAAATTAGAGGCCTTCGAAAAAAACACACAAAGATAGATATCAAACCTACATGTTTTAATCCTTCTATGTTAGGTAGGTTAATTTAAAATAATATCTGTTTTATCGGGATATAATATGAATAATTATAGTTTAAAAAAACTAAAAAATACGCTTTAGTAGCAAACTGAACTAAAAAGCAGAATTTTTTTTATTATGAACAGTTTATATTACAGCAGTAGAAAGAAGAACAATCAATCATGATTAATTACCTCAAATTAAAAATATAATAAAATTTAAGTTTTTAACAGAATAATTCGATTCAGAGTAAAAAGCGTGGGGTACATTTCATTATATTTGCATAACTCTCCTCTTATAAATAGTTGCCAATTATAAAATTTAATATTTCAAACACAGATCGCTTTTTACTCTGAATCGAATTATTCTGTTAATAACTTAAATTTTATTATCTATATTTTTTTTGAAGTAATTAATCATGATTGATTATTCGACTTTCTATGGCTGTAATATAAACTGTTCATAATTAAAAATTATTTTCTGCTTTTTAGTTCGGTTTGCTACTAAAGCATATTTTTTAGTTTTTTTAAACTATAATTATTTTCTAAATTTTTAGTCTCATAACGATGCCTATTGGATTTATAATTAAAAAGTTTACTTCATGTTTGCGTAACCTTTCCATTTCATTACAGCAAGTTCTACTACTGCCAACTAGACGGCAGTAGTTAATAGAGGAATTTGCAAGAACAGAGACTAAAATACAACAAACGGGAAAATTCAACTTACATTTCCGTTACATAGCTACGTACACATGAACCTAATAAAAGTCTATTAAGAAGAAACATTATCTTTACTTTATCGTAAGCCAAAATAATAAACAAAAAGAGTTATCTAATATTTATAGAGGAATCTCACGGATTATAAATTATTGCTTCCATAAATGGAAGATATATATTCGGAGAATACCAGTGTGGTTTCAGCTGATCAAAAAATTAAGATAAGACGATTTCTATAAAAATACTGGAAATACAGTAGTTCACCAGATATTTGTTGAGCCTAGATAGGTATAGGATTCAGTAAACCGGAGCATGATATAAACGACCATTGTAGAGCTGGGCATTCCCAAAAAACTAGTTGCACTTAGTCGAATGTTAGTGAACCATTTGCTCAGGTGAGAATAGGTAATAGAAAAAACTAAAACCCACATGAAAACCTCTGTTGGCTGGGCCTCAAAATAACTGAAAATAAATCCAAATATATAGCGGTATAATAAAATACTATACTATACTATATTTCCTATTTTTTTCAAAATTTTAGGCTCAGTAGTTTCGGAGATCAGGCGGGGGGACGTTCGATTTTGTTAGTTTTTCCCCCCAGAAGTACCCCTAAAATCAAAATTTCTTCTTATGCGATATGTACTCGTGATCGGGTCACCAAACTACACATTGATACCACATTTCAACCCCTTCCGTCCAGTAGCTTAGGAGAAAATTGCTGTGATGTGACAGAGGCAGAAATCCGGAGTGATTTTATAAGGGTATCCGTATTTTGTATATACGGAACCCTGAAAATATATCTCCAGTTTCGCTCGAATTCGCACTACAAAACTAGATGCTCAACATTGTCTAATTTGACTATATTTTGTAATATACTAGGCTTCTAGTATATTAAATTATTTCAAGCCGCATTTCAACAACGGAAAATCTCTACCGATATCACCATTCAAGTAAGGATATCCGGCTTCTTAAATTTACTAACAGGATATATTTTTATATCTTCACAAAAATGTGCAAATTAAGTAATTCATTTCTTATAAAGCTAAATGCGAATGTTAAGAAAAAAAAGTTGCAAGTAAAAAATTAATATCAAAAAAATAGGAAGTTCATTATGATTAACGAATTTGTCCAGTTCTTCGACCTTCTTATCGACAAAAGGTCGTTCTAATTAATCACAAAATAAAGATGATTATCTGTCAATGTTAATTTTTCCAAGAAAAGTCAACACCCTACGCGCGAAAAAATTGAAATCCGATCTTTGGTGCGCCAACTCAATGTCAACAGTATTGTTTGTGAGTCCGAAATAAACAGAATTGACTGTATTAAGAACCTCAAATCATACATCAAACATCAATGAAGGTGTACAGGTCCCAAATTTAATTTGCCCAATGACTTGCGAAATCGAAATTCGCCTACTCGCCTGCTCATTAGTCAGATAATGATTGATGTTTTACATTTTCGTTGCACCTCCAGACGTAAGTTTTTTGCGTATTAATTTTTTTGCCAAGCACGAGATGTCTGCTTTCAAACGTTTATCTTTAACTCTTTTTTTTAGTTATTAACATGTTGGAACTATAAGAAAATTGAATATGACAGCAGCAAACAACTAGTTTGTCAAATCCATGTGCAATAAAAGTAATACAGTACGCCGGTATTTTAAGTCACAAATGTTTCAAGGTCAGACCCCTTTATCAATTGGACGTATGTAAGAAATAGTAATTTAAAAGTTAAGCTGGCGATTAGATAGATAGATTAGAAGGGAAATCAAAAGAACATTGTAACCTCTAAAACATAGTTCGATATCTTAGCTAACGAGATATTATATAACAAGGGAAAAACAGCTATATTAAACCATGGCACTTGAATAACGTCTATACCTACAGGACTTTCGAATAGACCTGGTTAATATTGGGTTAATAGAGGGTCAGTAGAGGATTGAATAGTAAGCTCTTTAGTAAAATAAAGAAGCTACTTCCAAGATGCTATTTCGAATACTATATACGTTAAAAAAGTGTTTCTAATACATTTTTGAGGAAGGCTTCCCAAAACCACGATTTCAACTGTTTAAGGATTCTTAGCTACTTGCGGGAGTTTTTAGAGAAAATTCTAGTTAATTAATTTTTTAATATTAGGCAAATTTATGTCGATACTGTTTTTATCTTCCGAATTGCAAAATGGAGTTTACGCCAGATTTACTAATGAAGCTAGTGGGAAAGGGGTCTTAATTGGGTTTAGTGGTGAGTTTTACAATAAACTTGCCCTTACAATCTCAGTTTTATCTTTTTGAGGAATTAAGTAGATTGCTGTTTTTTTTTTCTTAAAGTGAAAAATATGTTATTTTGAAGTGGCAAAAATATTTGTAATCAGTTTCTCTATAAAACTTCCAAAATTAGGCAAAAATTATAACACAGGTTATTCTGGATGCAGCAATCATTCCCAGCCTATGGGAATTTTAAAATTCAAATGTTTGATAAATTGAGGTAACTAGAAGAATTTTCTGTTTGTTATACAGAGAGCATATAAATAATAAAGTTCATTTCATGTTCGAAGAACTCCTAGGTGGTTTGACTGTATTACAGCAACATGAAATTCAGAATTTATTTCTCTCTGCGGTTTTTGATTTCCAATAAGCTGCTTATTTACCTATTTTTGTTTGATTTTTTTGCGTGTGATGTGCATTGTCGATGATGCGGAATTGGCTGTCACAACTTTCTTCGGTTTGCTCGCAGTCACCGACTTTTTGGTCGTTTTTTTTTGCTGCTCCTGCAGATAACGGCTCTTATTTGCGCTAATACCCAAACCACCGATGACGCCAAATTTTCTACAGTATTTTGGTGCAGAGATTACCACGTGGTGGGAAATGTTTAAGACAGATAAAGGGAGTGATGCAATCTCAAATAAATCCCTCATTGAAAAAGCAGATGTAACTGCCAAGCCACCTGGTTTTACTCAGGGGTAAACCAAGTGATCAAAATGCGCACATATACTCCATGTAGCATTGAACGTTCATTTAGTATGGTACGTGGGATCGGTCAACCATGGAAGAGAGAGGTAAGACTAAACGCATTGATCAGTATTCATAGGAAAACTGAATTCCTTAACGAGCGGATGTATAAATTCGGATAATAATATTCATGGTCTAAGCTTTTAGTCAAGTAATTCAACAATTTTGATTTGTACCCTTTTTTAAATTAAGGCCGCTGGAAACTCTCAACATCGACATTGTACTAATAAGAAAAATGAAACAACAGTAATCAGTGCAAATCTTGATATCTCCTAAATTTTGTGTTCAGTATCATAGATTTACAAGAGGTAATAGCCATATCTATTCAATAGCGATTTAGTAATAGGCAGCAATATATTTCTTAATAACTAGAATAGCTAGAAATTACTGTCAAAGCTGTCAGATATTTCAATTTAAAATTTTCAATTTTTATATAATTTCTATTGATCGGAGTCTGACATAAACCATTAAATGTTTGTTTAACTGTTTCCGAAATGTGTTGTTCAAATGAAACGACGTTAATTTATGAACATTCTCAAAAGCATTCGACGCTTTTCGAGTGATTATCAGTTTTTGTCGTCGACGTTCGGTTTGTGACACTGTACAAATATCGTTCGCGAGTAAACCAGTTTATAGGTAGACTATAAACTAGTTTATAAGTAGACTATATACTAGTTTATAAGTAGACTATAAACTAGTTTATCAGTTGATGCGAAATAAAGTCTAAAAAAACTGTTCCTTCATTCAACGCCCACCACTACTGCTTGATCATATTGAAAATATTTCTTTCTGTCACAGTATCTGTGAGGACGAATTCCAGTAGAGTAATCAATGTAAAAATGTAACATTGCTGAGATTGGAACATTAATATCTGGATTAGTATACTGGTACAGAACAGTAAAATGTATCAAATCGAGCCAAGACCGAGTGATTACACAATTCAGATAAGTTCTCAGTTCTTTGGAATGAATTTTCAAAGCTACACAGTCTCGTCCCATATCATCACTTGAATTTCAAAATTTGATAGTTCATTATTTGCCGGAGTTTTTCTCTTGGTGGGTAAGTAATGAGTTCCAAGTATATATAACTATGCAATCCATATCTTTTAGTTTCAGTTAAACCGCAATTCAAATGAAATATTTAGTAAATCTCTCAAATATTTTTTACTGAATAGCAGTTAAAGTTCATAATACCACAATCACGAATGACAGGGGAGTGCCGAATTCAGCGAGTTGTTTCGTTATTTTCGTTGTTATATAGTATAGAGATTTGATATGTTCCAATTCCAAATAATTTGGTTATACGACGGGGGTGATTCAAATCCTTTGAAACAGTTGGATGATATGGAACATTTAATCGTATCTGTAAAGGTATACACACCTCTACTGTAGAGACAATCAGTAAACCAAACAATTTCTAGAAATTGTCTTACTACACCATTTAGAAAGTTTAAAAACTTATCCGTTGCCGGAAAATGCTGAGTAAAGAAAACTCTAAAGATAAAACAATCAGTCTGAAAATTCATCATAATACGTCTACAATATAAATTTACATCTCGGGCATTTTCGTTTACCCTTACTGAACTGGCTCAAATTTAATTAATGTCCATTTAAATTTTTTCCCTGTGAAAAAACTCAACATTTGCTTTCACGCCCAAAGTATGCTGCTGAAAATTTCCCATTAGCTAATTCCTCAAATACGAAAACATAACTCATTAAAGCATGCCTCATAAATAAAGTCCGCTTCAATCGCGCTGTTACAATCTCATTCCAAATAAAGCACTTTCAGGCTTTTGTTGCATTTTTTCCTTAAATTATTGCCGCCAGTCACAGACGACCCGAGAGGATTCAACGTGCACATACGTATTCGCGATGCATTAATGACACACCCACATAGTCCTCGCGCGTGACGAGGATAGCGATCGAAACGAGAGAGAAACAGTTACAAATGCAGAACGTATTTGTCGTCCTTTTATTCCGATAATAAAATAAAATGAATATAAAGTTTACACAATGGACAAAGTAATATATGTTTATGTACGTCGGAGTTTTTCGACGTAATAAGATGTATTTTATAATGGCGTTTTCTTCGGAACTCGCATTTTTCCTGTGATCTTTTCGGAATACTGAACGTGTCGTGAACAGTTTCGTAGAAGCAATATTTCGTCGACGACTAGAGAAAATTAAATAACATGTATGCTATAATGCAGAGACGCTTATAAAGAAGTTTCGTTACGTTTCGTGAAATAGTTTGAAAGAAAGGTCACACTGGGACTTCCCTATTGCATGCAAGGGTTGCTACATGTTCGGAAGTCTTGTTTTACTTCTTCTTTTTCTGCTTAACCATTAATAGATGTTTGTGTCCAGTGATCCATGGCTTCCCTATCTCAGGCTAAGTAGATCAACGTCTGTATGTCACGCATGCCTGTCCAGTGTACTCTCTGCAGCCATAACACTTTTTTCCGTTCCAATCCTCTTCTGCCCTCGGAGAAGCTGGTACTTATGGTTACGTATGATATGAACTGGGTATGCAGTCTTTCCTTTTTTTATATAGTGTTAAGGGTTCGCGTTCTTTATTAATACGTCTGAGCACGTCCTCGTTTCTTATTTTGGCCGCCATGGTTCCTTAAATCTTCTGCTGTATATCCACATTTCGAAAGCTTTCAGTTTGTTTATAGCACTTGCTTTAGGTGTCCAGCTCTCCACAGCATATAGGGACATCGACCTGAAGTAGCATTCAACAAATCGTAATCTAAGATCAAGGTCGAAATCGCTACACATGAAGCTTTTTTAAATTTCATGCACTTAGTTTCCCTGTCAGATGACCATTTCACGTGAGGTCATAGTCCCAGGTACTTACATGTTTCTGCTTGTTCTAAGCGTTTACCTTTATATGTTCAGCTCTATCGTGACAACCATGAATTTTGTCTTCTTTGTGTTAATGGCAAGTCCCATAATTTAACTACATTCTTCTACTGCATCAACCAACTGTTCTAAATTATCCATGTTATCCACAACTAGGATTGTGTCATCGGTATGTTATTTATCCAGATTCCATTGGCTTTAATTCCAATTCCCTTGCTCTCTAGCGACTCCTGTAAGATGACCTCTGAGTATATATTGAACAAGAGCGGCGATAGTATACACCCTTGCCATACCCCTCTAGGAATACAGTCTTGGTTGGTTAGACCGTACGCTAATCTCACCCGTGTTGACTGGTGCCAGCATAAGTTTTCGTTTTAGTAATTTTAATGCTTTTGAGCAAATCTGGATATTTTATTTTTAAAACAACAGTTAGTAATTAACGGTTACTGATAATAACTTTTGCCTACCGAAAACGTAAATTTAACCAAGTATTTAAGAAAAATATGGCTACAGCTGGTACCTTGCCATATTTGAGGAATATTATTATTGTTTTTTATTGCTGGAAAAGTTCATCAATGTTGCACATTATATAAACGAAATATAGTCGTCAGTTATTATTCTTATCCTCGATATATCTCAGTGGCTGGTTTGTTTTGTAATGTCAGGGAAGGTTAGCTGAAATCAAATTCTTCTTCTTCATTCGTCTAGGTTTAATACAAGACACCTCCATAGTTCTGTTTCATAAATTTCACCTTAGCATACGGTCAACTGAAGATTGTAACTAAAACATCAAATAAGTGAATCCATAAAACTTGCAAAGATATGAATAACAGTACAACATCGCCATTACGAACATTGACACCCTGACATTAGAAATCCAAACTGAAACAGGTATCCAACTAGGCCACAACCTGAGCCGATAACCAGCAAAGAATCAGTTAACCAAGGAGATTTCAATAAATAAAATTAAATTGGGACCACAATCATCAGCAAAGTCATGCTATTCATTAAAAGGAACCACAACCTGAAAAATGGAATCACTTGTTCTTTGTCCACTTTGAAGATGATGTTACTAATAGTATAGATCTATATCTGCATACTGATCAAGATAGTAGTGTTCCAATCTCGGTAATGATGGTGCACCATCTTGCTGCTTCGTCTTGGTTGATTCCTTTGTTCCAAGGGGTCCAGTTAGTTGAAGTGTAGCTAAGAGGTGACGGTTGTGGAGATGCGTGTCGAGCTGAAATAACTGATTCTGGGATTGATTCTCAGCTGAGATATAACCCATTATTATTAACGGGAATCTTATTTATACCTAACACAACCAAGCAAATCTGTAAAATTAGACTCGAAAAACATTTTTAAAATTACTAACGACTTCAGCATTTTTGTCAGGTCAGTAATAGGAAAGATTTTAGACATTTTTGAAATTTATGGTGTTTCTAATATTTGCTTGTTTGACCATTCATATTTATCATATTACATTTTTCAGGTCTCAAATTTGCAAAATTTTTACGGCTAGGGTTTAACAAGAATATTTTTTTGGCGAAATGAATAAAACAATACCTTGGGCATAATTCCTAAAATCTCATACAGCAAGTACCTTCTGTCAAGGGCGTACCCCGCTTTTGGTTTAGGGAGGGGCACAATTAGAAAAAAAAAAGTCCTAGAGGGGGTCAAATCGAAAAAAAAACTGACCTAGACAAAGGGGCAAATCAGAAATTTTTGGTCCGGGGGCAAGTCAGCAATATTATGAGAAGCTTTATTTGCTCATGGCAGGTTTTTCAGGTCCAGGGGGCAGCTGCCCCCCATGTTTCCCCCCTCGGTACGCCTATACCTACTGTCTTTCCCCAGCGATTAATCACCTATTCATTTAAAAAATAATTATTGAATTTTTGAGGAGAAGAATTTATGTACTAATTTTCCCTCCTCTGTTGTATCTGAGATATTGAATTTTCTTATAAACAATGGAAACTGTACGATACAGTCAAACACTGAACATTTCTCAAAATAATATACCGGTTCTTTCATGACGAACTTACTCCATCTGTGCATTGGAAACTACCCCAACAATTTTTATAATAGTTGATGTATGTGAATTACAACTTATGGGGAATTTAACGGTAATATTTTAAATTGGACACCCTATATATTATTAACTTGTCAGATTCTACTTTAAATTATAAAGTCACTTTGTATTATTTTAGCGGAAAATTGACAGCTGAAGACATTTATATTAAAAATTCCTAGTGAACAATTCCATTACCAAATCAAAAATCTCGTGTCGGGTTAATTAGTAGGAAGGCCAAGGTATTTGATGATCTGTCATAAACGTGTAAACGATTGTAAGGAATTGATGAAAATTTTAAATTCAAAAATGACAAATATCTTAACTGTTTTAATCAAATTAGCGTTTTGTCCTTCCTAATTCAAATCTGCGGCCAAAGATAAAGGAGAGTTTATTTTCACTAACCCATACTGAATAGTAAGCGTTTTCGAAATAGTAAAATGAATTTAAAATTTTTAATTTTTCTGCCTTAGTATTGCTTATCGAAGGTATGGCATGTTATTCATGTTATTTTTATAGCCATATTATAGCTTGTATTAGCGCACGAATTCTTATTAGAAGGAGTTTAATGAATCCAGAGATTATCAAAAACATATTTTACCTTTTTACACATTAGTGTATATTAGAAAAAAAACGCTATTCCGAAATACACCATTGACACCCACTACAGCCGGAAATATTACTGAAAAAAAATCATAAACCCACTTGACCAAATTCACAATCTATACAAGTGCATTAATCTTGCGTGACACAACTGATCCTCCAGACGCTCAAAAGCTGAACTCCTTCGGTGGATGATTCCTCGGAGAGTATCGATGTCTTTTCGGTGCTTGAAGAAAAAGTAATTGGCATCATTTTTATCCGGAACGTATCATAAGGTATTTTCGATCTCATCCCTACGTCTCCTATTTCACGGCTGTCGCTAAAAATTAAAGTCACTTGAGTGCCCAAGGCACCGTCTGCAGAAGTCGAAGTTTTTATATCTCAATTTGGGGATGTTACAAGATACGGGTTTATTTTAGAGAATCCAATCTGTGCAAAACTTGAGTAATTATTTCTATTCTGAGAATGCCAACGAGATTGATTTAATGTTTCAATATTAAAAAAAAACGTGTTATAATTCAGATTTGTAATGAAAACGTATCTAAAAGTATTTGTAATTGAATTTCAAGCAGGAATTGTTCGATTACAAATTTCTGTCTTTGGAAGAAATGCTGCATCACTCTATGGCACATTAGCTGCTCTATTTTCGAATATAATATAGCTCCACAGCGGACCCCCATTTTAACCCTACAGGTGGTAAAAATAAGTAATCGACTGATATCCATAATTTATGTAATAATAATAAATTTTCAGTAAAAATTTATAAACGTTTTTCAAATAAAAACAAAAAATTAACAATAAACAGATTTATTGTTCTGTAAATTTTTATTAAAATCCTAATTATAACTTTAATTTCTATCGACCAAGTTGATATTTTTAAATAAAAAACTGTACAATCGAAACAAAATGGCATATTCAAGGAAAAGCCAAACGATTCCAGGTCTATTCTGACCTCAATGGCTTCAAACATGTATTGAAAATATAAAATGCAAAAAGATAGTTTCTTATATGACGTTTATGTTGACATAAGAAAAAATTGTTGTTTCTAGATATACAGATAGGTATACAGCCCAAAAAATTCTAACGATCATATTTTACAGTTAAACAGCTTGCAAGTTGGAAGAACTTGAAAGAGTTGTCTTTAGAACTTATAAGTGGCGTTCCTAGGTACGACTTTGATATAAGATAGATAAGTAGAGGCGATACAATCGTCTTCATTATAAAGAATTTACGCAGACTCTTTTATTTTTCGTTTTGTGTTATGTTGTTCTTTGTAAAGTATAGTTGAATCGTCAAATTGTATCGTATGGCCTAGGATTATACTTTCTGTTTATTTATTTAACAATAAAGACAACGAAAAACATTATCACATCTATAAAATATTTAAGAAGAAGTTTTGTCAGACAAATAATAGGAAAGATTTTAGTGATGGTTCAAATTTAAGGTGCATTTGGAGATTTTATGTTTGACACATTCACTGGATATTTTTATTATTTCTGATTTTTCATGTTGCCACATTTTACAATTTTTTACCAGGAGGGTTTAGCAAGAATAATTATCCGGAAAACTTTCAACTCCTTATCATAAATCGAAACACTAATTGATTTTTTTTCAAAACAATTCATGAACTGCTAATGCTACCTCCCTACCCCTGACACATATTTTTGACTATTTGGTTCTAGCCATTTGAGGATTATGTATTACAGTTAAACACCTTTCAAGTTGGAAGAATTCGAAAGAGTTGTCTTTAGAATATATAAGTGACGTTCCTAGGTACGACTTCGATATTCGATATAAGATAGATAAGTAGAAGCGATACAATCGTCTTCATTCAAGAAAATTAACGTAGACTTTTTTATTTTTCGGTTTGTGTTATGTTGTTCTTTGTAAAGTATGGTTGATCGTCAAATTGTATTTTATGGTTCCAAGCATCTTCAGAATTTTCTATTTCTCAAATTGTTCGATATTTCTCCAATATAAAAATAATCAAGAATATGCCACAAACAACATTTAGAAGACAATAAACTGTAACCACGTAAGAATAAAACCAATTATTTATTTGCACAACGCCGATTTTCTATATTTCTTTGTCGAACATTTCGATTTTTGTTTTCACATTAAAAAGTTTTTGAAATTAGTATTTTTAAACTTTGAGCATTTTAAAAAATATTTAAAGAAGTTTTATGAAGAATTTTATGTTTTTAAACCCAAAAATTAAAAAGTAATTACAATTTATCATTAGCGTAAAATAATGCATTTAATACGTTACATTACTCGAATTGGCTATAATAATAATTTAGGCTACATAGATATAAAAATTCATTAATGAATTATGGGATGAAAATCTATATATAAATAGGCTAAGACAAAACGATTAGGTACCATTTTCTCCTCTGTTTCTCAACCGAATTTCTTCATTTTTGTTTTGTTTAGTAGCTACTGACGGCCTTCAGTGCAGAATGCTAATCTTAATTTATAATATTGGTTCATTCATTAAATAAAATATAATAAAAATTCATTATTTACGTCAATAATGTCAATAACAAACAAATGAATGTGCCGCGTGCCGCTGCCGCCAGACTCATACCATTGACTAGTTATATATAGACAGACCAATGCTAATATATACTTAGAGCTTGTACTTCTGGAGGTGGCATGCAAGCGTTGTTATTGTTTAGTGGGTAAAGTAATCGTTGAATATCATAATTATACAGGGCGATTCCAGATATGTTAGAAATAATTTTTTTAATGGGTGGCACATAAGCAGTTGCATATTTAGGGTGTTTAAAATATAGAATAGAGTGCAATTATAACTAATAAAATAGTTATATAGGGAAGCCCATTAGCGGTTGAATTTACAGGGTTCTTGGAATAGAAGGTGCAGTAAAATTACAGTTATACAGGGTGGTGCAAAAAATGTTATACATAGATGCATATACAGGGTGGCGGAAATGGAAATGCAACATTTCGTAACCCATAAGCAGTTGTATATATAGTTAAGATGAAATATAGGGTAAGAGGAATTATAGATATACAGGATGGTGATAAAAAATGTTAGAATACGAAATGATTTATAGAGTAGACCACGAAGAGTTCCATATATATAATGATTGAAATATAGGTCGGAGTAGAATTATAGTTACAGAAGATAATTAAAAATTTCATAAACAAAAAGAGTAAATATGGTGGGTCATAGGGAGTGGCATATACAGAATGGTTTACCCGGTGGTTGAAAAATGTTAAAAAATATTATGCGTGGGCCATAAGCATTTGCATATACAGGGTGGTGGAAATATATAATGAGATGGAATTAATATAAAGAGGATTTTAATAAATGTAAGAGAATTGAGTGCAATTATAGCTATACAGGGGTGTTCGAAAATAATAAATATGTAGGGTAGCCCATTAGCAGTTGAATTGTTGTCATATTAAATTAAGAATTACGAATTTGAATACAAATAAAGTTCTATGAATTATATCTGAAAAAAACTTGAATTTCGTTACTTATTTGTAGAAGCGAGATGTAAGACCGACATCTAGGATTTTCGAGGAAACTATCACACAGAGGTTCCGAATCTGGATCCGTTCTGTGTAATTGCTGTTCTCCCTAAAGTCCTAGGATAGAATGTCACGATAAAATTTTCATGTTACTTAACCTGCCAGAGATATTGACACAATTGGTCGAATTTCGACCACTGGGCTACAGCTAGTATAAATAATTAGATCAGAATATATTCGTTTCATGTAGTTTTTATTATAACTGTCCTAGAAAAATATACTTCAAATTTATAAACAAAAATAAAAAATAAATGTGTGTGAATCATTATTAATTAAATTTTGAAAATAATTTAGCTACATATCAGATGGATATCAGGGACCCGAATGCTATCGATTTCTCTACGTATAATTCCAACTGTCCGATGCAAAATTACTGAATCATCAACAAAATTGTCTTTAAAAATCTAGGCAGAAAGATTCTTTACTTGTTTCAATAGATCATAGATCCACATTTTTTTAACTCTGAATCTAGGATTTCGTCTGCCTACTTTATATCTATTCCATTAAATTTTAAACATTGAATGAATTTGGCAAGGGAATGATTTAATTTAGCATCGTGTGAAGATTTTTCTGTTTACCCAAATTTTGCCTAAATCTTCCTAAAAGACTACTGATTGAATTGTTGTTTTTTCTCCTACAGAATCTCTTTTTTTATTTTTATTTTTTTCAAGATTTACATATTTGGCTGTTACATCTCAATGTTTTATAAACAAATAGTGAATATGAATATTTTTAAGCATTTCATCTGAATTCAAAGTAATTTTAGGTAATTTATTATATTGAGAACCTGGACTACACAAAACACCGATTCTCCTGTAATCATCCATGTCTCGAATTAAAGATATTTTTTGGGTATTATTTTTTTAAAAAGCAGAATCAGCCAGAGGCGTTATTCACTTACTGTTTACTATTGGAAGCTGACTAAACCAGTACCACAAATAACCATTTATCCGCTTCTTCATTGTCCATTTTTAGAGATAGCTAGCTAAAAGTAATACAACTAGTAATGGAAAATACAAAAAAATATATATATTTACCTGTACAATTTCTTAATTGGACACAGTCTATTTACAGTGCAAGTTTGGGCAATACCTTCTCAACTAGTCCATTAAAAAGTTTGAAGTTCCCCACGAAACCTACTAAACGTCTTAATTTTAAAAAATGTTAAATTTCGACGAAAAAATTTTAAATGGCCATTATGCAAACAATCAATATTGTCAGCTCTATTCTGTCAGTTTGTTCTAAATTGTGGGTAGTTTGCCGTGTGAAGATTTCAAGTATGAGAAATTACCGAAATACAGAATAAAAAGTTAAAGTTTATTAAAATCCCAATTACGTTTGATAGTTCAAAAAGTTGCCAGTTATTTGAAGGTAACGTAGCAATTACCAAGTTCTGTTAAAAAAGTTTTTGGAAAATCAGCATTTGACATGAGAGGAAATAGAGCTATAAAGAGGAAATAGAAAGCAGCTGTGCTTTTATATAAATCCAAGAGGTCTTAAATTGTATAATCGTTGTACAATGTCGTAAGTGAAATTAATGAATGTCTAGAAAACTCTTTGTTTATGGTCTTTTTTGTAATTATTTTCTACTATTTCATATTATAGTTTAAAAAATTTAAAACTTTCTCGTTAAGGCATTGTAGGGGCATGTATTCTGAAGATTTCAAATATAAACCAGAACTAGAAGCAGGCTAAAACCAATTTTCGAAAGGGATTAATAAACACATTTTAAAAATGAGAGAAAAGAAAGTATGTAAAATATTTCTGTTCGCCTAGTATAATGACAGTTGTTCTTTGAAGTTCTGTGACATTTCGCTATTACTTAGACTCAAATTTTACCCATGTAACACAAGAGACCCTATGATTTCAAGTGATAAAAATTTGTATTCCAGGGAAAAAATTGGATCGAAGTTAAATGCATTCAAAAATCTCAAGATACCACACAAATCTTCATCAGACCCCAGCGGTCCTCCCAGGCCAATGAAATTTCCTTATACGTTTACGGCTAAAGTGGTGCAATTCCCTTGGAAGTACTATATTAAAAATAACTGGATAGCGAAGTATTATTTTCTTGCTGTTTTGGTTTCAACGCCAGTGTTTATATATTTCAGTCGTTTGTGTAAGTATCTCTCAGATCTGTCTGAACTTGGTTTAAATTAGACCTGAGTAAGTAAAATTATACTTCAGTACTTGTAATTTTTTTACTAGTTTTCTTAGGCCCGGTTGTTCAATACGAGATTCAACCGAGATTATATGTAATCTTCGATTAACAAAAAAACTTAATTGTACAATTCGAGGTTAACAGTTAATCCTGAGTTAACCCTGGTTCAAAATAATCCGTCAATATTCATAGATTAAACCGAGATTAACAATTAATTTGACGTTTAGAACGGTACTTTGACAGGTTAAGTTTAACATATCAAGTTATGAATTACATTGTGGATTGTAAAAAAATCGTTCTTAGATTTGTTTAGTTACAAACAAAAGTGCTATTTAAAAAAGTTGTTATGGCTGATTTAACATAAGGAATAATAGATGAAGAATTTCTGGAACTAGTACAAATTGTTGAACGCTTAAGGAAGACACCAACATTTCGAATTCGAGAAAACCTTTTTGAAAAATGGGCTGAAAGAGAATTTCTTAACAGATTTCGATTGCCAAAAGATGTTAATATTATCATTGATTTAATACTAATTAATGACAGAAAAAATCCCACTGACAGGAATCACAGTGTTAGTGAACTAGATATAGTTCTACTGCGTTTAAGATTTTAAGCTACTGGTAGTATGACGCCTCTGACTTTATTGGTATTGATAAGTCAGGATTGTCCATAAAGTATTCCATGCTTTAGTAAGTTTGTACCCATGTTTTATTAACATGACTAATAGTGAAAATGATATCAGACAAAACATTGCCACTTTCTATACCATTAGAAGATTTTCACAATGCATTGATGCCGTTGATTGTACCCATATTTGAATTCAATCACCTGGGGGTGAAAATGCTGAAATATTTCCCAATAGGAAAGTATATTTTTCAGACAATGTACAAGGTACATCTTGTGCTGAACTCAATATTCAAGACAGTTTGTCGCTGGCCAGGCTCTACACATGATTCCACAAGATTTAGTAGTTCCACGTTAAGAGGTCAAATTGAAAATGGGGTATATGGTAATGCAGTATTAGTTGGAGTCAGTGGATATACTATCAAAAATATTTAATAACTTCTTTAGCACAACCAAACACTCCAGCTGAACATCTATTTAATGAGTCACAAATTAGGACACGGAATCCCATAGACAGTTGTTTTGGTGTTTGGAAAAGAGGTTTTCCAATTCTATCTCTTGGACTGAGAGTAGTAGCAGTTCTTCACAATATAGCTAATCATATTTTGTCTGTTCATTGGGTTTTCTCTCCTCCAAATTTTTTCCTGCAACAGATAAGTATTTAAAAATTGTATATTCTGAGAATAACTGTGAGAAAGAATCTCTGTACAGACAGCTAGTAATCCGGGCAGATTTACGAAATTGCCTTACTACACTTTGTTCTACATATACAATTTTTTACATACTTATCTGTTGCAGGAAAAAATTTGGAAGAGAGAAAACCCAATGAACAGACAAATTAATTCAAGACCTCCTCAACAATCTTTTCGAAATTATAGCTAATCATCTTAACGCAACTGAACCTGATGTTCCATCCAATATTTCTTCCTCCTGAGGTTTGAAATTCGTGCTTTGCTTCCTAAATTCCGACATTTTCTTCTATCTATAAAATAATCAGTCCAGATAAAATCATCAGCAAGTAAGAAAGACCGGTAACAAAATACAGGTAGATTATGTTGTTGTTGTGACGTTCAATATTGACAAAACAACATGAAACATCAAGAGAATATATTATAGACCAGAAATAATTAGTTCTATGAATTATTCCCTGGTTTAACAAATCCAGGATTATTTTCTGATTGTACAATAAGTAGAATCATTATCTTGGATTACGTTTTAAACCGGGATTAAAAAATCAGGGAGTTAATCCAGCTTTGAACAACTGGGCCTTGAGAACTAAAACAAGTATCTATTTACTGTACATTAAAGTGTCTTATCAGTGGATTTACAAAAATAGATATGTGCACAGACTGAATTAATCATTTGACATTTGTGTTATTTTTTGTTATTTTTTACATCAAGGTTAGGTTTAGTTTGTGAGTAGAGTTTCTTAATATACTGAATTTTATGTTAAACTTCTTGTTAGGGACAATTTTTGAGAATCATCCCAGCTAGCAACTACCTAGTAATCGAATGAATAACTAACTATTTCCTCCATCATTTAGAAGTTACTTGCTTAAACTGTATAAAAAGTAGCTACTGGTAATAAAACAAGTGAAACTTGGGTTTCCAATTGTAATAAACAAACTTAACTGGTTAGAAGAACCTGCTGTGCAGTCAAGACAATTAACTTTATAAAATTTCCTGACGATCTGGAAGTAAGGCCTGGAAGCAATTATCCATTTCGTTGTGTGTTTATTGAGGATAAGTCGTTTAGAGTAAAACACCAACAGAAAATAAAGAACTCGATGTCATTCCTCAGCTAAGCGACGAATATTAAGCAACTTAAAGAAGATACTTACTATCAAGACATATTTTCTTATAACCCTAAAAGAACAGTGGTTTCAGAATCTTCTTTGCTGCAGTCACGATAGTTGTAGCTACAATTATGCCTTTAAACCAGAGGTTGAGGACATCTAATACAGAACAAGTAGTTTATAAGGAATATTATATTTCGCAGAAGATTCACCAATAGTACTTTGTTAAGATAGTTGGTTATTATAAACTCAAGATGACATATTGTTATAAACTATTTCACCTCTACTGATTAGTAACTCTCAGCTACAGAGTCATTGTAAGGCATACACAAAGGTATAATGCCATAAAATATTTATCATTTAAATATAGCTTTTTTCCTGCACACATAATATGACATTGTTCATGTTCCAAATTTAATATTTCACAGGATGTCGTTATTAACATTTTATTATTTCATCAATAATTTGTACATCATATTGTTTTTAGCTAATAGTCCATCGAACAAAGCTAAGTGGGCAGAAATTCGAAAACACGAACGAGAAGAATATCGTCACAAATTTGAAATGTGATTAAATGTTTGGTGTTTTTCAATAAAATATTTATCATAATCAACTCTTTACATAATTTGCAAAACTGTCATTTTTAGCAGTTTATTTTTCAATACATTTTATAATTCGTCTTGCAAGAAAAATATGTCATCATAAAATTATAACAGCTATTGCAACTATTGTTTCAATCATCATCATAGAGATATTATTTGCCATTGAAATAGAATGACCAGCGTGAACAAATGATCGGAACCCACTACATTTTTTCCAGGAGGGTTATCTTAAATCGAAGTAGAAGAATCTAACGGTATTACTAGAAAAATGTTATACAATGCTGGATAAACAAAATAAAATATGTTAAAATATTGTCAACAAATTAAATAATTTAAAAATGGACATGTCCGAGTGTATATTTGTAAAATAAGACTTAACAACTCTTTGTATAAATTTATTGATATGGTAAAATTGTTATTTAAATGTGTACTGAGCTCAACATATGGAATTCTTTTGTCACTAAGCTTGATATTTCAGAAAAATGCTTATAATGGGTGGTTATCTATAGTGTGGAGAGAAATTATATTTTACAAGGGGCTCAAAAATTATCAGAAATAATCGTTATATAGGGTAGACCACAAGCAGTGGCACTGCTGAAATATAGAGTTGCGTACAGTTATAGTTAGATGTTTGCAAAATGTTATTATGGTTGACAACTAAACAAAAGCATATACAGGATGATTGCCCTATAGGGTGAATTCGAGTTATAGATATACAAGGTGTGTCCAAAATGTGCAAAGAATACGCCACACGCCGGTGAAACCACCGGTAACGGCCAGTATATTACAAAATGGTGTGGTCGCAATGTTTAGCAATACAGGGAAAAATTCTGATAAATATTTAAATTCAAATGTTTATATCATCCTAAATTGGGAAGATTGAAAACCAGAACTAATTTGAATAGTGTAATCTCTCAGCCCTGCCCCGATTTGAGATGCTGATCAGAAGGTTCCTCATGAAACAGCAATCTCGGCAACGATACATTTATAGCACTACTACTTTAAAAACAGTGTGTATCCATGAATGAAACAAGGCTTCAGACATTTTGTCTACTTTTTCAGCAATGTCAAATCTAATGATATATGCTGAGTACTATATAAACCAATAGGTAATCAATTTCGGAAACTGTCTTTTAAATCATATCGTCAAAGTTATCGTCTTATTTCGACGTAAAAGTTTCAGCTCTATATAAATCAGCGATAAAAAGGGCGCTCCCATTTAAAAATTTTACTTAGCATACGAGGTCATGCTCAAACTCAAATTGATCACTAGGTTGACGGTAAAAAATTATAAAACTTTTGCATTAAACTCTTTCCCTAAAATACAATACTGGTGAGTTATTATGTAGTGTCCATACATTTGGGATACCCTGTATAATACATAATACATGAGGATTTTCAATGACACTGGAATATAAAAATAAATTCTAAACCCAAATTTACAGATATATTAATAATCATTTGCAAAGTTTGTTAGTCCTGATTAATTTATCTCGCAATTAATAACAGAAAAAATTATCATCAACCGGTTGCCGAAATTGAAAGAAGCGAAACGAAAGCGAAAATCGCTAATGGAAATTTATAATTAGAATGCCATCGAGCCGTCACTTTTAAAACGAATGATTAGGTGCCAATAACAAACAACTCAATTTGGATGTTCAATGCCAGCGCATTGACACTAATGTCCGGTTTTTCAATTTAACGACAATTAGTTCTCAAATAATGTATTTATTAGAAACAAAACAAAAATAACTTCTTCAACTTGTAACTTAGTTTGTCAAAGCATGTTTATTCATCAACTTAAATACTGTTCTGTTATTAATGGCACAGATGTTAAACCTTATACAACTATTGGCGGAACCTACCGGATAATTTCTAACCAAATTTTGACAATCGAGGAAAACGTAAAAAAAACCTACGAAACCATTTTGAATTTTCTTTAGCTATGAATTTGAAAAATACGAAGGTGGTTCAAATATAAACCGAAATTTGCTATAAACAATATTATTAAGTTACAGAGCTGACATTTTTCACAGTTTTTCTGGTTAGTCTCCGTCATAGTCTATACACTTTCGCCACCTCTCCGGAAGCTTTCGGATGCCTTTTTGGTAAGAGTTTCTTGTCGCCATTCGTGCACGAAGGATACTACCTCCGCATTGTTTTCAAATTGCAATCCGCCAAGTAACTCTTTCAATGGACCAAATAAATAATAGTCGCATGGTGACAAATCGGGACTATAAGGAGGTAAGGAGGGTGTTCCAGTGTATGCGGTTTGGCGTTGTCTTGGGGCAATATCGAACTACGAATTGGAATATCGAGTCGTTTTGATCTGTAGGCAGGTTTCATCGTGTTTTTTAGGAGGTTACTATAATACAGTGTGTTCACAGTTCATTGTTTAGTGAAAAAATCAACCGCAATTACTCCTCTCAAGTTCCAAAACACGGTACACCACACTTTCCCGCTGACCTTTACCTGGTGCGCCTTCGTCGTTCTTCCGCCACTCTATAGACGCGCGTTTACTATCCGGAATATAGTAGTGCACCCAAGCCTCGTATGTGGTGAATATCCGTTGCAATAAATTTTCTCCTTCCTCTTCAGATCGTTGCAGAAGATGGGTGCAAACTTCCCAGAGTGTGAATTTCTGCTCAAATTTCAGAAGCCTTGGCACCCATCTGACAGAAATTTTGCGGTATCCGAGCCGTTCATGAATTATTTGCTCAATACTGCATACGCTGATGCGATTTTTCAGTCATATTGCGTACAGTACTGCGTCGGTCTTCCAAAATGAGTTTTTATACAGCGCTGACGTTCTCATCGGTAACACTTGTTTTGGGACGCCGCGCTTGTGGCAAGTTTGCCACCACTTTTCAGCCTTTTTGATAAATTTCCGCGGATTTTACACTATCTTCGACCAAAAAAACAAATAATAATGCTTTGCGCAACAGATACTGGTACATCCTTCTCGCTCATGGCTATAACTACACTAAAAAGTGAGGTTACGCGCTCCCGGCTGTTCTCTACGCTTCGTGACAGACCAGTCTAACACCCAGTGCAGCCACTTTTACGACACTAAATTATTCAAAAATTCCGGTTTATAACCACCCTCGTAACAACAACATAACCATCTACCATAGCGATCAATCCAACGTTTTTCTCTACTTTTGTCATGCTTTTTGAACAATTTGCGTTTTGCATGAAAATCTTCTGTCAGATGTGGCTATAACCTCATCATAGGAGCCAAATATATTTCCTTGGAGCATCTCTGAGATGTACGGACAGTTAGAAGTCAGTTGGGGATAGATCTGGTGAGTCTGATTTTGAAACAATCCATATTGTAAATTCTTCAACTTCACCATATCTGCATTCATGTGTGAATCGGAGCATTGTCGTGGTGAAAAAGCGATTTTTTCCTTTATTAGGTATTTTCTGTGTAATTGTGACATCCAATCGGTCCAGTAACGCAATATATTAGCCGCTATTAATCGTCTGGGGTCTTAGGAATTAAGTACATGAGAAAGTTCCATGCATGTCCCAACCTTGCTGATTGTTGGACTTCGGCCGATATTTGGACTCCGGTGAAAACAGATGAACCCATGTTATGTACCGATGCAAACTCACTCTTGTCACGTGTCAATACAAACAGTACTCCGAATCAACATTTTTTTGTTTCTGTTCTAATGTGAACAAATGTGGCACCCACAAATAGTTTTTCATTGTCAAATTTTCAAGCAGAATTTTAAAGACTGTGTCTTTCTTTATTTTTATAAGTCAGTTATCTCTTACAATTTTACGATCGAACAAAAAATTTTCGTAATTTTTTAATGTTTTCGACAATTTGACTTGTCAAACTCCTGACCTGAGTCGACTGAAAACATGAAATTTAATGGGAAGGCGACCCATGAAGTCTGAAGACAAATCTTTCACCTTGAAAGCAGCTGGATTACTACATAACGCATATGATCTTTGAAATTTTTGTTTACTGACCCCTATATCTAATAATTTATTTTTAAAAATGAACCGACTTCATCTGCTTAAAAATAAAAACCGTTTAGAAACCGTGTACAATCAAAACTATTTTCTGACATATATTCTTTTTTTATCTGATTTAAGGTACAATTCTATTATTATTTTAGCGTATTTTTATCTCTCACTCTTTCTGTATTTTTTCCTATATTATCCACATATTTTTAACTTTTTAATTTGTTTTATTATTTGGATATCTTTCTATAAATGTAACTATAATTCACCCTATATTGCAACCACCATGTATAATATGTTTCTGTGTATTGGTCACCCAATATAAATTACTTGTCTTTCATTTTCAGAATCACCCTGTACAACTAAAATTCAACTCTATACGATGTTGCAACCGCCCTGTATAAGTATTAATCCTCTCCACCCTATTGACTGTATCTAGTTTTCTGTTAATTATAACTTGAATTTAAAGTATTTTGATCCACTCGGTATAACTATAATTTTACTTCATTCTTATTTCAACCCCCTTGTATAAGCAACTACTTATGTAATACCCAATATCACATTTATTTGTAAAATTTTTTGAACCTACCAGTCTAACTGTAATTTCACTTTGCCTGATTTTAATCTACTTTTTGGAAGTCGACTAAAAACAATAGTGCTGTTATAGTATATGAGACAGTAAGGTCAATAATTGAATCCCTCAAACTTTTGGATTTTTTAAAATATATACCTATGTTTTTGACTGTGCTGTTATTTTCGCCATAATAATAATAATAATTTATCAAACAACAATAACATTATTGACAGGTTATAGATAAATCGTGGGTCCCCCAGTACATACGTGAAACCAATATAAAGAGCTAGCCAGCCTCTACCTCGAAAATTGAATATCGTTTCATCAGTGGGCAAGGTGATGATCTTGGTTTTTTGAAATGATGAGAGTATAATCTTATGTACTTATGTCCTTGTTTTCACCAAATAAACAAAGTTGGTTGTTGTGTTGCTGAAACTGAGTCGGTTTGTCTGTATCAAATCGAGTTCCAGGTCATTGCAAATTAACAGATTTCCACAGAAAAATGAGTAAAAAATCAAATGTAGGTACTGAGGTGGGTGAATCTGAATTCATGGTTTTGGCTTCAGCGACCTCAAAAACCTATGAACGAATTGATTTTAAGATTTTTCAGACAAAATCTAATACTGCGACTATGAAATGACCATGAATGTCACTGCATACTGACAATCCAGCTACAGCGATCTCAAAAAGGAGGAAATATGGTGATTTGATTTTGATATATATAACTTTGAACGCGACCTGATACAGACAAACTAACCTTGAATTCAGATTCAGAGATCCAAAAAACTAAGTGTAGTAGGTTTAGTTGGTGGAAACAATATTTTTGTAAGTGGCTGGGTAATTTGACTTTGAAAGATCTTGAACGAGATTTAATATAGTCAAACCGCTCTTGGATCCGGATTCGGGGACCCCCAAAAGCCCAGTGGTGTTCTAGATTTCGTTGATTGAAATTTTGTGTGTGGCTGTGTTATCTGTATAGGGGAGGATATTCCAAATTATATCTCAGGAATGTTGTGGTTTTAATAAAGCGAGTTTCCGGTTAGTGATATATATGCCGTACTCTCGAAATATGGACACTAACGACTTCAATGCACCTATTTCTGAAAACAAAGCTCGGAAAAAATATTTTATAAGGTTATTGATACCCTGCCAGAATCGAAGAAAAACAAACTTACTGACAAATTATTATTATCACTATAATTATGTCAGAGACATAGCATCACGTCTCGTATATAACAAATACAACTTTTTAAATTATCACTTGTACATTAACATCCGTATTCCGTATTTCTGGATCTAAACTGTCTCTATCGATCAATGTATCGGAGCAGTCCTCATTAGCTCTACATGCGACAGAGGCTGATTGACCCAGCGGTCACAAAAACTTGTTCTAATAATCAAATTGAAAGAACATTTTCGAGAAAATATAAGGAAGAATTAACACCAAGAAATTTTGAAACTGTATTTGAGATAGTTAAAGGCATGACTTGTACCTATAGGGTTGTTTATAGAGGCTAGTTGCCAAGGGTTTGAAGTTTTTTCTCAAACCAGCGACAATTGGCTGCGATAAGACTTATTCGCGAAAAATTTTTCTTCCCGTTGGAATTTTTGGCAACTGACCTCTATGAACAAATCTTATAATTACGGTCTTAAAGATTAGGCTGTACAATTTAAGACGCCTTGTATATTACTTCCTATATCCAACCCAAACCCCCACTGGCGTAAAAGGCAACCCTAAATTATCTTCGCATCCCTATCGGAGCTGAACATTATTAACGACTGGGCAATAATTTAAATGGTCCAATTTCGGATCTCAATTATAATTACCCCTAATGGTATACTCCCAATTAACTTCATTTTAATTAAATTGTTTCGCTGAACGTTATTCGAGCTGCTAAGCCGCCGGCTCGGGCGAAATCAAACAATAAATTAACTCACCAAGTCAATTCCAAGTGCAAACAATACCTTAGGAGTGAAGAAGACACTGACCTGTAAAAAAAGAAGGACGTTATTAATTGATAACGTTTCTGGAAATTTCGTGCAAAAGAATTTCGTAAAGGTCTGTTATTCAAGTCGTATCTAATTCAAACAAATTGTGGCAATTAATCAGCTGACTCGACATTATTAACAAACTAATTACAAACCAGTCAAATACTTTTATTCAATCGAAAACTATAACCAACTGTTCGTGATAGTGAATTAAGTAGTCCGTGGTACACTGTAGCAAAAAAAAATTATTTAATTTGAGTGGAATTATTTTATATGAAAAAATTACGTAAAAAAGTGATGTATATTGGTAAGTAAAATTACAATTTACTAAATAATATTTAAAAAATATTAATATAATTGTTTAATTTTGAAATAACTTATAACATTTAAACTATAGCGCACGCAACTTCGTCTTTAGTAGCATTGAGAAAAACTTGTACCTTGCTTTATATTATATTTAAGATGATGCAGCATATCCTATATTTTAGAAATTTTGATGATAGTATAAACCTTTTTTCATTTAAATTATACAGTTATGGAGTGCTTTTTGTGTAATACCTTGAGTGGAGTGCCAAAAAAAAAAGAAATAGTTTGAAAATGTACTGGGTCCATTGAATATGAAGATGATGGCAATGATAACGATAAATCTGTTGACGAATGAATTTGATTCTATATTTTTTATACATGTCCCTATTTTAATATTTTTCCGAATTTATATTTTTTAGAATTTTTTAGAATTCTTTAGAACGAGAATATAATTAATTATACTTACTGTTAATGTTCACTTCACAATCATAATAATATATTTTTTATACATTTAAGAATGTAAAGAATTTTTGCCATTTTTCATATTATATACAATATAAGTACCAAACCACAATTAAAATTATTAGCAACTCATTAAAAAAAGATTCGAGTAATGTTATTTTACATTTTTCCAAATAAATATTCATGAATATATTCAGAAACAATGAGTTGTACAAAAATTTGCCGTCGATTTAAATAATTTACAAAAATTTTAAGGCTTATTTATAAGTTTTAAAAAAATGAAATATTTATGAAATTTTCCTTATATTTTTTTCATTCTATCGGTGGACAGGCGAAATGACCCATGTTTTTTAGTGGACAAAATTTTATTTCTTTTACAAATATATTTATTAATCATGTATTTTCATGTGCACTCTTTAGCTAGCACTTTTCAACATGTATGTAGAGCAACATATTGGGAGAGGTGGAGACCCTTACCGGGCCCTCGATTAATGATGGCCAAGTTTTTTAAATAATTTAAATAAACAATTCTGTGAAAACTAGAACTTTAGCTATCACTGTAGAGCGACATGTTTGGCATACAATAACGAAAAACGCCTCAACGCCAAACTACCGTACACCTGTTTAGCGGTGGACTAGACATTAACAAGCGATTCCATAAAGTAAGAAAACTTCAGCTATCAATTTTTTTTTGGTACCATGTACCACGGACGAAAGGTGTGAGGATAAACAAATAATTTTATTTATAATTTGAAATCATAATGATCTAAGAAAACGGCTCCACCTGTTTGGCTAATTCCTTTTTTTTATAATTATCAGGTAAAGGTTTGTATGAGAGAAAAAATATACGCAAAAGTAAAAAATTCAGGTAAAATATGTGAATGTGAATTGCTAATTGTAGTGCTAAGTATTGAAGTCCGAGGAACGTTCTTTAGAAGAGAACAATTGAAGATATATAGCTACCAGCAAAACATGAAAACCCCACATTTCTCGTCTAAACTAAACTGACATTTCAGTCTAATATTGATATCAAGCATCAATTAATTGGCGGATCTAATTTACGCTGATAGAAGAACTAATTTGAGCGAAATAACGTTTCTGAATAGTTAATAAATGATTTAGTTCATATTTAACCAAAGGAATATTTATTAATCTTTTCTATGTATTTTGATTTGGATAAGTTTTATTTAAAATAAATGATCCTAATTATTTCAGTAACGTTTTTAGGGAAAGAAAGTTTGGATATGTTTCTAGAAAAATTCGGAAAGGAAGGCTAGAAAACACTGCTGATGCTATCAGGAACAGATAGAAAAAAAAAACAGTGGGAAGATACCGGAAACAACTAAAAAATACATTGCGACGTTATAGGGAAAACTAGAAAAATCATTTCGTAGCTACCTAGAACAACTAGAATAATCGAAGTACCGAGAACATTCGAGAACTCGGACAGCCGTATTCGGCCAAGGACTAAATACAAACGTGGCTCCACTAGAAAACTGGCAGAAAAACGTCTGTGGCGACATCTAGTACGCAATAAATGGGTTAAAATGCCAAGGTGTGGTTCACATTACATTTAACACTAACCATAGTTACCATTAAGTCTCTCATTTACAACTTCGGAAATTTAGACGCCGAAGAACTGGTAGGCCAGACGTCAATATTATCAAAAAAAAAAACATGACATCACAGCACAATATATTTTTGGTTTTTCAAAAATTTACTAGTCCAAACAAGAAATACATTTATTAGTAAAAATAATGAGATACCCCCATCTGCAGAAAATGTTACATTGCAAATAGATCGGATTAGGCATGCAGTTAAAACAAACAAAATTGAGAAACCCCATGGACTGGAAGAATCAACCCCCAAACCAATTATGTACGGACCATCAGAATTTGTCGGCATCCTTAAAAAAAATGTTTGTAAACAGAAACAGTTCCAGAAGAATGGAGAACATCGTACATGTCACCAATCCGCAATATACGGATCAAAAGATCATAGAGGAATGGATGGCAGTTACTCTTACTATAGAAGAAGAATATTAAAGGACAATATATTTACGCTTAAAATTGTAGAACTCAAAGTTATAGAAAATACACCTGGCTTGATAGACTTAGAAACGTATACGATATCGTACCATGGTGATACGGCGTAAATTAAAATTAACTACTTTTAATATAGCTTACAACAATTTCAGTACCTGTGATATGTCTATGTCACACTTGTTTCAAGTCAAATTTTACGAAATAGGCTATTTTACAATATTATTAGTGTGTGAATTTTTTTTTAAATTTGGATTGACACTATATAAATTCGTAAGCCAAACTTAGGTCTAGTAAGAGCATTAAGTCTCGGCTACAGCTGATGTATTCCAGAATTCTACTCTATTCTTATTTTATTTGTAAGTTACAACTATTTATATGTTGTGTTTTATTACCATTTTTTTCATACAATATAAATATTTCGGGAATTATTCGTCGTAAACATATAATATGGCTGTGAAACTTATTTCAAACATTTCAGTTTGATACAAATTAATATCCATCCTATCGATATCACCGGCACACAAAAAAAATTGTCTGTACACCGGGCGCCGCCCATCTACAGGCATGTTTTTCGACTCGCTGAATACGAATTTCAAGTCCATTTAGGCCGTCCAGGCTTCAGTTTCGAGTAAATCGCAAAAAAAAACCTAAAAAATAGCGATAATTCGATGTTTTGACAAGAAAAAAATTTGAGGCTCTAAGAAAAGCATGATTATTATGTATTTTGATCTGTCAAACACTAATTTTAATTGTGCTCCAATCATAAGCTGTTTTAAATCGAAAAAAGTTAGAAAAAACCATTAAAAATGGCAAAAATCGCGAAAAATTGGGATTATCTTGGTATAAAAAATTTGTGGACGCGGATTGACGAAAATTTTGATGTTATTTAATATTTTTGATCTGATTCTGCAATAAATTTGGCCCATAATGCCCCCAAACATTCATAAAACGACAAAAAAACTGATAAAATAGCAGAAAATTGCTCCTAAAAAAATAGAAAAAAATCTTTTAAACACAATTAAATAAACTTTTTATCTATAAAATACAATGTAAAAATATAACCTGGTTGCAAGTACAAGCGATCATGCAATGAAATGAAGTCTACACATCGAAGAAGTTGAAATCCCAACACGATGGCAAATTTTTACTAAATAAAAGAAAAGATGGCAGATCATTTGAGAATGAAACAATACAATACCCACGAAAAACCGTACAAAATCCAATTTGTGCACATTCTTGGATCTTAATCTTGTATTTTATAGATAAAAAATACAAGAAGTTTATTTAATTGTGTTTAAAAGATTTTTTTCTATTTTTTCAGCAGCAATTTTCTGCTATTTTATCAATTTTTTGTCGTTTTATGAATGTTTGCGGGCATTATGGGCCAAATTTATTGCAGAATGAGATCAAAAAGATTAAACATCAAAATTTTCGTCAATCCGCGTTCACCAATTTTTTATACCAAGATAATCCCAATTTTTCGCGATTTTTGCAATTTTTAAGGATTTTTTCCAACTTTTTTCGATTTAAAACAGCACAATTAAAATTAGTGTTTGACAGATCAAAATACATAATAATCATGCTTTTCTTAGAGCCTCAAATTTTTTTTCTTGTCAAAACATCGAATTTTCGCAATTCTTTGTTTTTTTTGCAATTTACTCGAAACTGAAGGCTGGACGACCTAAACGGACTTGAAATTCGTATTCAGCGGGTCGAAAAATATCATATGCGAAAACTCCAAAACTTAAATTTTTGAAACACTTAACATATTTAATTTCCCGAAAACGCCTCGTTTGAAGACCCCTGCATACATTATTCTGCAAATAAGTACAAAGACAAATAGTGAGTAGTGAATCAACAAATATACACAACTTTAAGTTACATAAAAAAGGAAAGATATTTAACGAAACAAAAGATAAGAATTAATGTAATTATTCATTCACGAATGTCATGATCCTGAAAAGTAATCCAATTACTAATACAAACCCACGCCATTAATGCAACAAAATCATATCCGTAATTGCATTTCAGTTATCTAATAGCGATTTTGAATTCAAACTTCAATATCTTTGTTAACCTAACAAAGAGATTATTGATTTGTTACATACAGAGCACTGAGTACACGCATTATGCAGTCATTCGCTCTTGAGTAAAAAATATATTGAATGGAATGTAATCCGATAATCCGTTCACGTTCCGGAGGTAATGAACATGATTTGTTCTTTTAGTTAATGCAGTTTTGTATGCGAAATTTCTGGAACAATTTAGGAAAAGGTAGACTAAAAGCATTAAAGTAACAATGAAAAACTAATTATTATGCCATTTTTGGCTGACAATTTCTTCTGATCTTAATGAAAAATTAAGAACTATATAACTCAAACATTGTTTTCATTTACATTATTGAATTTTGACATTAAAATAATTGTGAAGTCTGAATTTACGTCACAAACAGTGGGTTCTTCCAATTTGGGAAGATATATTCCTTACTAAAAATAATTTGGTCAAGTGCGAGTTGGACTCGCATACTAAGGATTCCATTCCACCTTCAAGGGTCTAATATTCCAGTTTCAGACAAGCAGGGAATGAGTGCATTTTCTTATATTTACCCTAATATCTTTTGAAGGAAACGTACACTTTCATTTTCCACACATAGACTTTTTATTTTATCTGCTTCAGGATTCGCTTGATTTTTATCAGAATACATATGTATTTAATCTTCTAATTTGGCCCCCAAAAATTAACATTAGAGTTTTATTTTACTAATAAACTTTCAGAGAAGCCTTTTATAATCTACTGTCTGAGTTTTGAGGCTCTGTAGATTGAAAGATAAAGGGCAAAATTGGTCAAGTTTTAAATTATAAATTATTAAATCTATTATTAAAATTATTTAAAAATACAAAGAAAATATATTTTTCAAAATTTAAATAGTGTAGTTTCTAAAGTGGGAAGTTGATGTTAATATCTTTTAAACAAATGATTTCAAAATATGATATATTTGTAATTCACATAATGAGCCTTTTATATGATATATTACATGATGCGTTAGAAAATTGAATTTTTATTTTCCCTTTATTTGTATAATTTGTCCCTAAAATTACTATGGGGGTTTTCTAATAATTTTTCTTATAAATTTCAAGTGAGCCACAGTACCCCTAATTATTTTCAAAATTTTAGGTAATATGGTTTTGGAAATAAAGCAAGAAATGATTTTTTTTATATATTTATGTTAATATGTTGTAAACTATTAATTTAAAAAATATAAAAATATATATTTGTATTCCTCATAATGAGCCCTTTCATTTAATGCATGATGCGTTAAAAAAGATTTTTTTATTTTCCGTTTATTTCATATTTTTCCTATAAAACAAAAATTTAGGTCTTATAGTTTGGGGAATAACGGGGGAATGGGTATTTTTTTAAAAACATTTTTTAATACATTTTAAAATAATCATTATAAAAAAATTTAAAAAATATATTTGTATTCGTCATAATGAGCCCTGTGATTTGATATATTACATGATCTATTAGAAACAATTATAATTTTTTATTTTCCACTTAATTCTATAATTTGCTCCTCAAAATGAATATTAGGGGTTTCTCCTTATTTTTCCATTAAAATTCAGTAGAGGGGCTATACTTCCATTTTTTTTCAAAATTTTCCAGTTTATGGTTTCGTTGATAAGGGAGGGCGGAATGGGTAAATTTTTACATTTGATGTATTACATGATGCGTTTGAATTTTTTGTTATTTTTAAATTTTCATTTAATTCTATAATTTGCCCCCCAAAATTAATATTAATGGTTTCTCCTTATTTTTCCTGTAAAGTTAGGTCAACGCTCTATATTTCCCATTTTTTCAAAATTTTAGGCTAAGTAGTTTCAGAGATCAGGAAGGGACGGTCTATTTTTTAGTTTTTCCTCCCAGAAGTACCCCTAAAATCAAAATTCCTTCTTTTACGATATGTACTCCTGATCGGGTCACCAAACTATACATTGATACCAGATTTCAATCTCTTCCGTCCAGTAGTTTAGGAGAAAATTGCTGTGATGTGACAGAGGCAGAAATCTGGAGTCATATTATAAGGTTATATATTGTATATACGGAACCCTTATAAGGTAAATTCATATACAGTGTGGAACAGCCAAATGGAATAAGTTCGATAACGAACGTTGGGAAAAACGCTTGGACACGTCAATTTGTATTTTAAAAGTGCATGACAGTGGCCAATACCAACTTTCTTATTTCAAATGTGAGCCCGTGTATACTATTTATTTTTGGATTCTCCATAAAATTCTAGTCATAATTTATGTACAATGACCTACACCTATCTTCAACTGTATCAGAAATATTAAGTGTTTTCAAATAGTTGCCAATGCTCTAAGTGATAATAAGAAATTGGTTATTATGATTGAGTTTCAAGAAAACCCACATAATTCTGGTCGAAGAGCAGCCCCACTGTTTAACGTTAGTCACACATCATTTTTTCTAGCATTAAAAGAAAGTAAAATGCATCCCTATAAAATGATGACGACTCAAGAGCTCATGGAAGACGATTTTGATAGGAGAACGTATTTCTGTAAACAAATGATGGTAAGGTTAGATAACAACGTGATCCAATTAGAAGATGTTGTTTTTGAATGAGAGCAAATTTACCCTTCACGGTCATGTTAATAATCAAAATTGCCGCTATTGGTCTAATGAGAATCCTCACTGGATGACAGAGAAACAAACGCAATATCCTGAAAAAGTTAATGTTTTGGGCAGAAATTGTTGGAATTCATATCATAGTCCCTTTTCACTGATGGCAACTTGAATGGAGATAAATATATAGAACTACTCCAAAATACTGTGCTAACTGTAACAAACTTATATCCTGATCCAGTAAACCCACAAGTTCCTGCCAGTACAATATGGGTTCAGCAAGATGGGGCACCGCCCATTACGAAATCCATATCCGGGAGAATCTGAACCAAATTTTTCCAAATCGGTGGATTGGGAGGCGCGGATCGATAGAATAGCCAGCACGATCTCCTGATTTGACGCCATTGGACTACTTTTTAGGGATATGTCAAAAGTACTGTATACAAAACTAAGCCCCTCAACTTAGATGACCTAAAACGAAGAATCACGCTTGCGATTAAATCAGGCACGCCTGAGATGTTGGGTACCGTTAGAAGACATTTCTATATCCGATTAGCATGTGGCCAAGACGTTCAGGCGAGCATTTTTCCCACATTGACATTAGGTTTTTAGTGTAATTTAGAGAATTTGTGAAATAAAATATTTGTTTGTTTTAATGGCAATTTTTGTAATAAATGTGAAAACACTTGAAAGTTGGTATTGGTCAGTGTCACATGACTCACCTTATATACATTTTTTTTGTTGAAAAAATACGCATTTAAAAATACAAATCGACGTTTCCAAGTGTTTTCCCAAAACGCTCTCCTTTATTCGTTATCGAATTTATTCCATTTGGCTGTTCCACTCTGTATAGTGTTTAACAAGCTGCGCCTATAAACATATCTCTCCATTTATTACAAAAGTATTTTAACCCCTTACAAAAATACTGTAGGATTAAAAAAATGTACAGTCATCGACAAATGATGCATATCCTTTATCTTAATAAATAGGGGTCATCGAGAAACTAAAATATATCATTTACGTGCTTTTAATTTTGAATAATGATTTTTCCTCTCTTTAGACAGCTTGGCATCTAATTACTATTTGTTTGATATTGCCACAGAGCTGAAATTTACAGGCTCCTCAAAGCCTCTTCAACTACAGATATCCTGAATTTAGTTTGTTGTACAGCACTGTGGTGCAAATTTCTTCAAACTAATTAGTGGGACCCCAACTGTACCTTCATTTAGGCGTATACGTTGTCTTGTCAACACGTTTGATCTTATATTAAGTTGCTAAATTTCCGCTTCTGCGGAAAGCCTTTTGGTTTCCCAAATTGGATATTGACTTCGGTATATGTTATGATACGTATTTACGTGATGTGTTTTGAAGGATGTAGAAATCAGTTCGTGATTCAAAAAAAGCGTCACAGACGTGCCAGGACAATTCTGAGATTCGAACGAGGGATCTGAGAACTATTTGAAATAGAAAGTATGGCTTACATTTTCGAATTGTGCAGATATATGTTTTGCAAGTCATTAATAAATATATTTTGGCCAGAGTATAATACATTTAAAAAAATGAAAAAAAAACCTTTTTAAAACCAAGTGTTTATTAAAAAAAGTAAACTAAAAAATAAATCAAGGTGGCATCGGTCATATTACTTACTAGATACTCTAGGTTGAGAATAACCTATCATATATAGCCGTAGATAGGTAAGTGCTAGTGAAATATATAAATGCAGATCTTTTCACAATATAAAATAGACATATAAATTATATAAGCTTGAAGTACTGAAGTACGTATAGTAACTTGTATGACAGCTTTAAACAATTAGTGAACTTAATACCACAAAGCCATGAAATAGTTCACCAGAAATACAAAATTTTGAATCAGACTAAAAGGAGATAAAAGCTGAAAAGTGGTCCTAAAAATTTCAGTTAATACTAAAGTAGTGAACACTGATGCTATTCAAAGTAGAGTACAAGATGAAATCAACACTATGCAACACAAAGTGGAGAATAAAATGATCAACAAGACTGACAAAGGGAAAACTATCAGGGTACGGTAAGTATTAAAATTTATGAAACCACTTACATTTAATGATAATTCATTTTAGCCTATATGCAAATGACACTTTGAAGCAGTGGCCTTAGATAATAGATATGATACCCAAGAAAATTTGATATTTCTGATATTTTTTTAAGATGTCCAGCATTAAAATTTCTCCACAAAACATCCCAGCAGTCGGACAAAGTAGCTTCAAGAAGATAGTTTATGTTTTAGATCAGAAATATGACAATCAATGGTGTAGTCAGTTATACCAAATGCACCTGACTACGAAAGTGCAAAAATCTGGAGAGAGTCAACAAGAATTTGAAGCAGGCAATAGCTTCAACACAGCTTACGCAGACCGGCCAGAGGGTGTTAAAGACCAATTTGCTAGACAAAGTTTCTACAGTAATATTAGAGATTAGAGTTTATAGAAACTAGAGACTTAGTGATATAAAAATAGGGAATCAAGCTCTGTGACGTGATTTAGAAGTATGCACATAACCAAAACAAAGGTAGAAGCAGTATCCGTCAGTGGGAAGAATCGCAGCCGTTCTCTCATGAGGTTCTCTACGGAATAAGAATCAGGAGTGTACGTTGAAAACGTACACGTACGGGATATTTCCAACGTGACTGTAGAGTAATGCTACCAGCCAGATCACCAGTAACACTTGGCGAACGCAACTATATCACCACCAGGAACAATCAGTAAGGGTCCTAAGAACAGAATGCAACAATACAATGTGGAAGTCACTTTTGAAATCATTGCTTTAGATTTTGCAGAGCCCTTACTCGAGCCCAAGACGGATAACAAATACATAGCTAGTCAGTGTGATTGGGGTGAACATCTATCACTCAGCCCTCCACAAAAGTACAGATCTGTCGCTGGACAGATTACTGCTCGGGAAAGAATTTGCTTTTGGCTGCTCACCAGAGGAATCACCCCAATTAATGATTATGCTAACCAACTTACAAAAAGCATGCTGGCCACCTACGGACTAGCCAGGCCACAGATGTTGGCGATCAGCTGTCGAATCAGAACACACAAAGTCTGCTTAAATAAGCTCCAGTGGAGTACAGGCAAGTCTCCAAACCACAATCAACGATGTTATCTATAGCATCGGACGGAAGTCCAACGCCAATATGAAGGTGATCCATTCAGACCTACTGGTTGCCTATCAAGGAGAGGAGTATTTGGATCGGAATTAAAGGGGGCAGTTGTTTTCTGAGTGATACTTGTGGCGTATTTTTCAATGTCTAAGTGCTTCTTGGGAAATAACACCTCAGTTTAAAGAAAATTGCTGTATATTCCAAACGTTTCGGGATCTAGATCAAACCCCGTTGTCAATGGTTAAGAAATATCTTAGAATTGTGCCTTTTTAATCCGTAGTTTCTTAACCATTGACAACGGGGTCTGATCTAGACCCCGAAAGGTTTGGAATATACAGCAATTTTCTTTAAACTGTGGTGTTATTTCCCAAGAAGCACTTAGATATTAAAGGGGGCAGGTTACAATATTTCATTATCTTACCAAGATATAAAAATACTAGTCATTCTAACAACACAGCTAGCGAGAAATCAATACGAAACGTCCAGAACAGATACCGAGTGCTACTAGAACATTCAAGTAACAGAATATGAAAGCCAGTCGACTGAAGCAGTAAGTTAGTGGTGCACAAGATGTGACCCATATTGAAGTATACAAGGATATTGGTAATAAAATATTTAGTTTACATTTACATTTTGTGTTATTATATTGTATTTGAAGACGCGAGATGTAAGACCGACATCTAGGATTTTCAAGAGAATCAGTACACAGAGGTTCCGAATCTGGAGCCGTTCCGTGTAATTGCTGTTCTCCCTTAACGCCTAGGACAGAATGTCACGATAAAATTTTCAGATTACTTCACCTGTCAGAGATATTGAATACTCTCTTCGAGGTGTCATTCCTTTGTACGCAAGACAATATATATTATATATAAATATAATATATATTGTTTCTGGTCGGGAACCTTCATCAGTTGCGCTTCCCACAATTGAATGTCCTCTCGAACACTTCTTTATGCATTTACAGCAATTACATGGAACGGCTCCAGATTCGGAACCTCTGTGTACTGATTCTCTTGAAAATCCTAGATGTCGGTCTTACATCTCGCGTCTTCAAATTTAACGAAATGCATCAAATGCATAAAGAAGTGTTCGAGAGGACATTCAATTGTGGGAAGCGCAACTGATGAAGGTTCCCGACCAGAAACAAGATATATTATATTTATATATAATATATATTGTCTTGCGTACAAAGGAATGACACCTCGAAGAGAGTATTTAATATATTGTTTTGAATCCATAACTTCTCTGTACTATGTAATAATTTAGTCTGAAAAACATTGTCTGCTAAAATAAAATTGGAAATTAAAACCAATATACGATGTCCATGAAAGTCCACACAATAAATTATCAAAAACACAATGGCTTTGTGACAAAACAACGCTCCGCTCTATGTTACATCGGAGAGAACATTTTAACTTTCTATCAACTAGATGGAGTTTCATTCCATTACAACCGTATGTGCATTTAAGACATTTTCCCCTGCGGTAACCAAATACAACTATTATCTAAGTCGTTACAGAATTCGTGGGCATATCACTTACGGGAAATTACAAGAAGCTTTCAACGTTAATGAAAGCAAACATCTTTAGGAAAGTAGAACACTGCAATTTTCTACAGTTCTTCAAATGGTTAAAAGCTAGTTGTGGGTGGTCGGAAAGTAAAGTATCTTTCAGTTCGTGGTGCGGGATAGGATTAATTGAAAATTAGGGGAAAGAATTTAAGACCTTTGTATACAATAAATAAAAAAGTTAAATGTTGGTTATAAAAGTGTATTTATATAAGTTGTTCTTTAGGTGTGTATTACTTAATACATTTAAACAAGTGGTTTGTATTAATTCCCTAATCTATATTTTGGTGAATCTTTTGTATGGAGCTAGTTGATATGTTTCATTGCCCTGAGTTGTAAGAGACCGAAACAGAATGGTACTACTTCTGTAATAATTCTATATATCAAATTTAATTGGTAATATTTCTTAAAATTTTTTAATATATGAGCTAAGCTGGCTTCCCTTTCCAGATTTTATCAGAAAATGTTGAATTGTGTCAAATGTATTCTAGTGCGTACACGATTATTTTATTTTGAGACTCTGCGATTTTGTTAACATGTTGTTAAAATATTGAAGAATTTTTCCTACTTATGCCTACTGAGACGATATAATGTAAAACTATAATTGTTGGAAGAGGACATAATTTATTTGGTTAACATAACTGTAAGAATTCAACATTCTTCTTGACAGGGGTAATTTTAACGACTGATTTTAACCTAGGAATTATATAATAGCATCAGGCTCGGAACCTCTGTCTGCCTGCTTAATCTGAACCCTGCATGTCGAAAATAACATTTACAGGGTGTTTCTGAAATACTGTTTCAAACTTCTGCTGTGTATATATGTCAGTAAACTAAGCCAAAACATCCCTAACAACTTATCCTTAAGAAGTTACACGGCCTTGAAAGGGCTCAAACAAAAATATTTTTTCTGTTTGACAAAAGATTTGAAAATAAATTAAAAAAAAAATTGTATGGGTCTTACATAACTTTTTATGTTAAATAACATGTGCTATCCCGGCAGGCAAATCATAACCGTCATACATATTTAGGGTAGTGAAGGGGGTGATGCACTCTAGGAAAACAGACAGGTAAGAGTTGCATGATACTAAAGGGGTTACTCGAAGAATCGATGGTCATGACCTTCAAGTTTATTTGACGGTCAAGATGATATTTTCAAACGAAAACCCCCATTTTCGAGTACTACTAACAAAAGCAGAATTTTCTGATCAACACAGAGTCTGACAGAACAACAAGTTCAAGAATACCACCAGACAACTGATCAGAAACTGCTCAAATGGAAAAAGAGGTCCCTTCATGGAAGACATATAAATGACGTCAACCAAGATTATGTGGACAGTTCAGCGTCGAACTACTGGTTGATCTCTGGTCATATGTTTCCTGAAACGGAGGGCTTTATATTGGCAATCAAAGATCAAGTAATTTCAACTAAGAACTATCTAAAGTATATCGTCAAAGACCCTTCTTTCAACAATGACAGATGCAGATATGGTTGCCAAACATCTGAATCTATCCAGCATATCACAGGAGGTTGCCATGCGTTCGCTGCAACTGAATACAAAAACGACACGATGCTGTGGCAAAAATACTGCATCATGAACTAGCGCTGAAACGTGAGCTATCACAGTCGGTAAGAACACCTACTATAATACAAACCAGAATGTATTTTAGAAAATAACAACTACAAGTCGTACTGTAGATAGATTGGTAGATATTGTCTCTAGAAAAACAGCCTTAATTGTATAATTAAATATAGGGATTTGGAATTTCTAATACAGAGACAATGGGACATGAACAACACTCGAACGGTACCAATTGTTATGTCAACAACTGAAGTAGTCCCAAAACATCTATTAAATAATCTGAAATACCTCTGTCTGGACGAACATCTTTACCAACTGATGCAACAAGCTGTCAGGAACAGCCCATACGGTCCGAAAATTCATGGGAAACTGCAGTCACGACGGCAATCACGGGTCTGATAACCTGGCAAGGGCTCCCACAGAGCTAAACCCTTTTGATATGTAGTATATCTGAGGTTTAGTGAAATTTCTCCTAAAGGTACGCTATGCCTGCCTTAGAGGGAGTGCGCTGCCATACACTGTATGGTCAAGTCGTTATAAATAATAAGTTTCAATGTTTTGTCAAAGTTATCTGCATCATTACCACCCGCTGACCCCATTAGTAACTTACAAATCTTATCTAAACCTTTTATTCCTACGAACCATACTTTTGCGGTATTCTCAATTATATTTTATAATGGTCCACCCTGTAACAAAACGTCAGTTATGTTTCGTTATTTCCGAATTATGTTCAGATTTTTGGAACGCTTATTGTGTTTCCTACTCAATTAGAGAAAAACAATCTGAAAAGCTCTTCGGATTTAATTGTCATTGCAATTATAAAAGCATAACTCATTACTGTGATTTTTTCGGTTGTGTTAAAATCATTTCTTGAATGGCTTCAGACTAAAGCCGTTTTTATGTAATAGATCTCGATTAAAGCAATTTTTTTGAGAACGAGCTCTTTATAAATATGTCGTTAATTAAAAGGACTCGGTAGACGTGGCGCCTCAGAAAACTCCGTTAAACTCGACGTCGACTATGTTCGAGTGGATGTTTTGCGATTTAATTATAATTTTCCAATTACAAGTCTCGGTAAATATAATTGGAACAGTCTGATAAAAGAGTAGAAAGATAATTTTCCTTGTGTAGTAGACAGAATCATTTGGAGAAAAAGAGACTATTTTATTTCGCCTGTTTTTCGCAAGAAGAAACAAAATTAACTACAGAACTTTTAATTTAACTAATTATTTTAGTTTTAATTTAAAATTGAGGTCTATTCTAAATGATATGTTCAGATTTTTGTGGAAATAAGTATCACGCTAAATCAGAAAGAATGTGCATTAAAAAAATCAAACGTGTCAAAGTCTATTCCATTATCAATAGATTTACAATGAATAGCAAAATAGAAAATAAATCGTTGCCTTTCATTAGTCAGCTTGTAGTAAGTTATTAAATTTTATGCGGAATTATTCACTGCTCTACAAGGAAAACCACTTTGGATCAAACTGAATTTACTAAAGAACATCATAAACAGGAATAAAAAAAATATTTTTATCGAATTATTTCACAACAATAATCTACTAACATTCTTTTCAAAAGAATAATAACAACAAATGTCACAAAATAAAGAGCTACACACTGTACCAGTTTATTATAAAGATAATTAAATATTGTTTTAAAGAACTCGAACTATGTTAAGTTTTGCATGAACAGAAAAGAATATGTTGATATGGAACTGTTTTATGGTATTAATTTGTTGTTTCGATTGGGATATCAAGTTATTAGATGTGAACATACGAATGTTTCATGGTTATATTATTTAAATCATTCAAATAATTTCCAGTTTGTTTCTGCTTTCTTTCTCTAGTTTACAAATGCTCTAAGAGGTGTAAGATACTTTAGTCGTTTGCGAATTACCGTCTCCATCTCGGGTATTTCACAGCAATGGCAATTGTATATACATTATAAAAAAATAAAAATTGAATAAATACTCGTATATTTGAGACGTGTTTTCTAAAAAAGGTTTCTTTTACCTCAAGCATATGATCTGTTTACCCAGTGTACCAATGGTCCTCCAGAAGTTGGTGTCACTATAATTTCATATCGAGTATATAAAAATAATATCTTATCATTATAAAATAGTTCACAAAGTGCGGGTCAGTTAATTTAATAAAAATTATATGAAATGTGCCGTACTCAGTTCTGTTTTTCAGCTACGCTGACAAGCACAGGTATACAAGTCATTACAACAACTTCTAATTCCATAAAGCAAGTGCACAAATGGGTAATTCTGTTCGGAAATTGGCTCAGTAGTCTTTTCCTGTCTGGTGCCAGTGTGCGCTTTTCTTAAGGCTTGGTATAAAGAATTGCATCTAATACCTAACAATTTTATAAATTCTAAATCAGAAATCAGAAGATATTCCTGAGATTGATAAAGTAGAAATTATGATAGCACTGAAGAATACGGCATAATAATAGAAAGCATTAATCTGTTTTTTCTTTGACCGACAGGTTTTTAACCAAATCATGGTATTAAGGACGTACTTACAGTAAAATCTTTTACCAATAGATGTGTTGGACATCAATTCTCCCTAACCCAATTCAAGCGAGTCCAGATTCTGCAGTGAGCAGCATTGAAATATTCATAATGAAAGAAAACAGAATTTAACTTAGTTTTTTATATCACTTTTTATTTTCACTTTACTGCGACTAGTTTCGGCAAGAGGCAAGAGGGCAGGCCAACCATCCGACAAATAACAGATGCAGAATCTAAAACGTACATGCCTAGTAACGAGTTAACATTTACAATAAAGTCTCTGCGTTAGTCTCAGTTAACCGGTTATCTATCGGGTAATCGTTGGGTTGGAACAGCCCTCTAGTGTCAACAATAAAACTAATAGGGTTGTATTAATTGTATTTATTGATAAGTTTTTGGGCAACTAACTTATTTTGAATATGTTTTATAAATAATACATTTGTATATTGAAGCCAGTAAATCTAAAAAAAAGTTCAAGGGGTTGTGAGAAATTATATACCTCGTGCAAATTTATTTTCAAAACATTTTAATACACTAAGCGCTTTCGACTATTAATAGTCATCAGAGCTTCTACAAAAAATCAAGTCACACACAAGGGGTATATAATTTCCCACAACCCCTTGGAGTGTATGAACGTGCATACAGCAACTCTGTATTAAAAAAAAGTTGCTGGTGTTAGCATCCATAATGGCAAATTATTAATATTGAAGATGTTTGTGAAGTATCATATGATACAATTAATATATCAATACCGGTATCGCAAGATGTATCGATGCCGGTATCAGTAGCAGTATCGAAACAGTGGTATTGATACTAGTATCTAACGAAGGTATCAATACCAATTTGGCAGGGTGGAACCTAAAATCTGAGAAATTATGAATTTATCGAAATTACAACAAACATCGTTTCCAAAAACAACCAGTATCGAATACAAAGTATCAATACTGATATCATATCAGTATTATCGCAATGTCCCTACAACTGACGAATGAATCAGTTCGCTCTTGTTTGATAATGGCATAGCCTCTTGCCGAAACTAGTCACAGTATAGTGAAAATAAAAAGTGATATAAAAACTAAGTTAAATTCTGTTTTATTTAAATATTCGATTATTTTTCCAACAAAATGGGGCACCGTCGCATTATGGTGTAAAAGTAAGAAGGTTTTGGACATTACCTTTAAGGGAAGATGGAATGGTAGACACGTGGACTATTTGAGTAAATACCAAGACCTCCAGATTTGACGTAAATGGATTTCTTCCTGTGGGACCATTTATGGGACCGAGTTTAAGTCTATAAGCCAGAGAATTTGTAGGATTTGATGGAATGCATTAAAAGTATGCCGTGACTGCTGATACGATTAAAAATTCAGTTAATGCAGTTTATCATCGAATTAGGCTGTCCTTCAATTACAAACGGAGAACAATTTAAGCAACTTTTGTAAAATACTACATATTGTATGCTTTATTTGTTTTTCCCATAAAAAATATTACGTAACCCGTTGAAAACTATAGCTCACTATTTGAAAGGAAATTGAATGAAGTCAGACAAATATTCATTTTTCTTTTTTTAACCCCCCGACATAAAAATAGGGGTGTTCAAGTATAACGTGTGTATCTGTGTGTCGGTGGCATCGTAGTTCCTAAACGAATGAACGGATTGTAATACGTTTTTTTGTATTTGAAAGCTGATGTGATCGAGATGTTTTTTTGCTATAATTTATGAATATTTATGTTCAGCTCATTTCCTACTTGATCAAAAGGTCTTACTAAACATTTTTATAAACAATTCGTAAACGACTGGACCGACCGATTTGTATAAAACTTGTGTGTGGAGGATGTGCGAGGATCCCTGGATGGATTTCATTTAAAATTCTAAGTAGATGGTGCAGAAATGGGGTTCTATTAACACTTGTTTGAACTGGCTGGACCAATTTTAATGAATTTTCTTGTTTGTGTTTGAGTGGGTCTCTAAATGGGTTAGATTTAGAATTGGGTCCGGTAGATGGCTCTACGTTCGGTTTCTAAGAATATATATTATTTAAATATCCAAACAGCTAGACCGATTATTTATTATTTTCTGTCGCGGGTTAATCAAATTTTTAATTTTATTTAGTATATGTCACCAGAGACGTAAGAAAATTAATCGTTGATATGTTTCGGCGGTTTTACAAAAAAGGAAAATTGGGAAATTTATGAAACTTGCAGGACTTTATCTTAACACTGCATAATATTTAGTTATCAAATAACATTCAAGCTCGTTTCAATATTCGTTTTCGGTGATAAACGCAAATTAGATACAAACTTTTGCAGATTTACTGCTTTGAGTTAGTTATCGAAACTAGACTAATTTTAGTTCTACACTAACGCTACCATTAAGTATTTTATAAGTCAGAAAAACAATGTGATATTTAAATTTCAGTACCCTCAAAATATGCCTAAATAAAAGTGTTCAACATGTTATTGTTTTATTTAATAAAAGCCATTCAAAAGTTAAAGTGGTTACATTACCCATCTCTTCCATATTAGCTTCCTTGGATTTATATGATTTTGTAAATTATTACCTAACCTCTCTTTATATGGCATTCCATAACTTTCTGATTACTCTCTTTGAAATACCCATCTCTATGTCTTTCACTACCTCTAATATTATAAAACTTTATAACTCCCTAATGAGTGCTTGAGTCCTTCGATCAATATAAATCGCAGGATCTATTCAGCTAGCATGTGAATGCAGTGCCTTTATAACTGCTGATGACGCTACTGTGCAGTTACCTCTTATATAAGTAATCCGGACAGCTTTAGATGTTTGGCGGTATCTCCACGAAGTATATTTTAGATGATGACATTGCTATGTTATTATATTTTCATGAATTTTTTAATGAAATAGTGAACAAAATAATTTATATTTAAAAAAGAACTGACTTCAGCTGACGTAAAATAAAAACCGTTTAGAAACCGTGTGTATTCAATCACTACTTTCAGACATATCTTCTTTTTTATCTGATTTAATGTACAATTCAATTGAAAAAATAGCGTATTCTTATCTCTCTCTCTCTCTCTTTCTCCCTCTCTAATTTTGACTCTTTGTTTATATTTTCCAAATATGTTTTTTTATTTGTTTTATTTTTTGGACCACTTTCCATAAATGTAACTTTAATTCACTCAATATTACATCTACACTCTATATGGTTCTGTGTACTGGTCATCCCTATATAACCAATAAGTTTATTGGTCTATCATTTTCTGAATCACCCTATAGAACTCTAATTCAACTCAACACAATATTACAACGGTCTTGATATCTTTAAAACCACCCTGTATAACTATAAATCTTTTCCACATTATTGACTGCTTCTATTTTTCTATTGTTTAAATTAGTCCTGTATACCAATGATTTTACTTCGCCCCATATGTCTAGTATTCCAATTTATGCAACTCCTCATAGTCTACCCTATATAACAAAATTCACCTTCTTGAACCACATTTTATGACTATAATTTTACTCTACCATTTATTTCAATCATCCGGTATATGCAACTGTTTCTAAAAATTTTTGAACGCATGTCTATAATTATACCTCGTCCTAGGTCATATAATTCGAATATCCTGATTGCTTATGCTTATATAATATATTTTTGATACACCCTGAATAACAATAATTTTACTTCACCCTTACTTCAAACACCTTGTATAAGCAACTACTTATGTTCCAAACTATCTAACTATTTTAACTGTAATTCTACTCCACCTTATATTTCAACCATCCAGTATATTTAACTGCTTCTGTCAATTTTAAAAGCCTTTTGTAAAACTGTAATTATTCTTCGTCCTATAACGCAAATATCCACTCTGTATAACTATGGTTTTGCTCCACTCTTATTTCAACCACCCAATACAATATTTTTAGAACCACCCTGTATAACTAATTCAATTCCAACTTATATTTGAACCATCCTATGTATACACCTGTTTATGTGCCACCTAATATCACATTCACGCGCACCCACGTACTACTGTATACCATATAGAAGAGTTCGCCGACATAGATTTTCGTTTCGATAAACTAACGGAATATTTTCTGCCATTTCACGCGACTATAAGCCCCCTAACTTAACTTCGCCTCTAAAAGACACTAACTTCAACCGAATCAAAATGAAAACCTTACAAACACTCTGTACGATATACTTTCATGGCATATATTGCCATTTAAACTAGGTATTTATAATGAAAATTTGACATTAACCATTGATGTTTACAGTTTTTTTACATATATTTTTCCGATCTTCAGAAAACTTATGTTATAGACAATTATATGGGACCTTTCTGCAATGTTCCTTAATATAATGCAAGTTTAAATCATCAAAATTGCCCAAGCCGTTTTTGAATAATCGCTCGTCATACAATTGATAACCAACTCCTTTTTGGAAGTCGGATAAAAATATATTAAAAAGATTATTGAAGACATGCAATTCAATAATGTGACAATTTCGATTTAGAAAGTGATGCTGATGATTATAAGTTAAAGTGTTTGTCACCCCCTCTGACGTTATTCAACTTTTAGAGCAAGCTTGGATAAATGAAAAATTTACTGCTGAAATTTATTTTATGAGCCCTACTTGGGACTGTATAATAGACACAGTTTGAGAAAAGTGCATCCCTGAAATATAATTTAATTTGTTAGAAAAAAATAAAACTTTTCAGCGGCTTTATAAGTACATATTTTCAGATTCTTTTGTATATTTTCAATTTGAACGTAAACATTATTTAGGGTAATAAACAATTAACAAATAAAGCATAGAATATTCCAGTTGGATCTTATGAGAAAATATGCTGGCCAATCTATTCTGGTCTTAAACCAACTTGTTACATTCTATCTGTCACCAGCATCATTTCTTTTTCTGAACAAAGTCTACTTCTGGCCGTCTGTGTAGTTATTTATTCTCCAATTTTATTTATTTGTTTGTGGAATAAATTCATAACGTCTAAGTGTAGGGTACCTTTCGTTTTTAGTTTTAACGTTTCACAAAATTATTTTCAAATGAAGAAAAGTTGCATATTTTGATACAATATGCCTTATAGGTTCAGTGTCTCAGGCTGCAATTCAAATTATAAATCAGAAACGCTTTAAGACAAGTACGTAAAGCGTCTGTTTTCTCGCACGTTATTGCTGCACCAAACTCTCATTAATGACCGAAGGACGCTCACTGCCTTGTTCACCATGCACATACATGCGGCCATCTTTAAATGGTCTCACCCACTTTCTTACCATTCATTCACTCATAATGTTTAGTCCGTAAATTGCACAGTTTTCAGGATGAATATCGATCGGTTTTAAGCCTTTAACACTATGAAATCTTATAACAGAATGCACTTCACAGTCGGGGGACTCAAGATTATCGGAGTCATCTTAAACACTCAGTAAATATCGTAAACAAGGAAGAATAAGACTATAATGACGTCAGTGGGTATGCAAGAGAAGTAGGTACCCAGTGCGCATGCTCAGAACGCCGGCCGCAGGGCTGCAGCCGCGGTCTGATATAATGGTACTTACTTAAAAAACACGCCTCGTACTTTTGTTTTTTGAAGTCGCTTTTGGTTCTGTTTTTAAATGTATTTTTCTCCAATGTAGTGTTTTTTCCCAATCAAACTACAAAAAAACAAATGTGATGTAAGCTATGCAGACCATCCCATTATGTCCATCTACCAAAAAAATAATTCCAAACACTGAAATAAATTGGTGTTATGATTGCGGATCGATATGATTGATAGGGTGGGTCCGAACGTCCGTTGTAGTTTATTAATAACTCTCCCTGCAGCAACCAAATTCTTGTCGGATTTTAATCACGAAAAATAAATTAACTGTCACGTTTGTTTACCAGAATAGTGTCCGCGAAACGGTGTGGCGATTTTTTAATCATAACTTGTCAGTCGAACTAACAACGTCTAAAAGTCACTCCCGCTGTTAACAAAAAAAAAAAGAGAAATCCAGATGCTATTTCTTGTCCAGCGAGGCACCAGAAATCTGATGTAAATATTTTCAGCTAAAAGAGCACATGAGCAATCGCTAGAAAGTGTTTTGTATGAAGTAATCAAATAGTGGGTGTAAAAGCTAATATTTGAATAGAAGTCAGTGTTAAATCGTAAAGCACTAATATTAGAAGTAAATTTTTTATTCAGCAGTACTGCATGTTATTTACAAAGATACATGGTAAGTGAGAGACATTTGTTCCATTCAAGATTTTAAACAGTGAGGTAACTAACTGTATGTTACCAAACCCAGTTTTATTCAATAACTTTAAATGTGAAGAACCCTGTGTGTGAACTGATTGCAGCAAATATACACAGGCCAAATTTTGAAAATTGTTTTAATAGTTTAGAAACTTAGGAGCTGTCACATCTGTTTCTATACTTTGTGTTCCATAAAACTGATTTTAAATTACTACTCAAGGTAGAGATAGACATGTTAAATGAATTAAGGACAGGGAACGAAAAAAAAATGAAGTCATCACTTAATAACAATAGGCAGGTTTCCGAATATTTTTTTACCTAAAGGTAGAGAGTATTTTAAGAGGTACATAAATAGCAATAGCCTATTATCCTGGCGAACAAAATAATTTGGTCAAATGCAAGTTGGGCTCGGATACTAAGGGTTCCACCTTTGAGATTTGATACAATTACAGTATCAGTGGATTTTCTTATATTTACCATAATATTTTTTACAATAAAAAATATACACATTTATCTCTCACATGCTACATGATTTGCCTGATTTTTACAAAAATATTTTTGTGAAAATCTTTAAAAAATATATTTTAAAAATACGAAAAGAAATTAATTGTCATAATGAACCCTTTGATTTGATACATTACATGATGCATTAAGAGTTAACTTTAATTTTATATTTTGCATTTAATTCTGCCATTTGCTCACCAAATTTAATATTAAGAGTTTTTCCTTACTTTTTCTATAAAGTTCAGGTGAGCCCCTAGATCTCAATATTTTCAAAATTTTAAGTCATATAGATTCAGAGTTTCGGAAATTGAGAAATTTTTGAATATTTTTGTTAATAAATTTTAGATCAAATATGGAAAACTATATTTGTATTCATCAGAATAAGCCCTTTTCTTTGATGTATTACATGATTCCTTAATTTTTTTTTCATTTAATTCTACAATTTGCCTGCAAAATTAAACAAACAATTCCGAGTTCCGACATCGAAACAAGTTTTATACCCAAGATAGACCGTTAAGAAATCTGGTCGGACATGGCAAGGATCGATCCCACCGCCGACCGATGATTCCAACGGTAATTAGGGCTAGTGCGACGATCGTAGCGAGCTACGATCGCCTAGTAAAGTCACAATGTTTTGAGCCTTTCGACTCTCGGAACTCCAAGAGATATCGTTGCCACCTTTGACTAGAAAGGATACGGCCTTAGAGGCGTTCAGGCATAATCCCACGGATGGTAGCTTTGCACCATCGCCCGCTCGAGCGAGTGCGTGATCCAAATGTCCGAACCTGCGGTTCCTCTCGTACTGAGCACGATTACTATCGCAACGACGAGTCATCAGTAGGGTAAAACTAACCTGTCTCACGACGGTCCTTTTCTCCCTTTTACCTTTAATTTTGAGCTTAACAGTTTCGGAGTTACCGGGGGGGGGGATGTTCGATTTTTATATTTTCACTCAGAAGTACCCAAAAATCAAAATTTCTTCACTTACAATATGTACTCCTGATCAGGTCACCAAAACATACACTGATACTAAATCTCAACTATTTCCGCCATTAGTTTCGGAGTAAATTGCGTGATGTCAAAGACCATATATTGGATATACGGAACCTAAAAAAGCATTTTCTATGTCTTTTGTATAAATCAATTCCTGAGAATCAACCTTCGTTGTCTGCTCCGTCAACAGAGGTTCAAGTGTCTCGATTATTGACTCTCAGTTCCCTACATCAGCTGATACATCCAATGCTGTTCTACCTATTTTCGAGCCTCAATGGTCAACGTCGTCAAATGCAACATCTTCTCCGGAATTTTCAGAAAAGACTGGACCTCGTAAAGTCATTAAGAGCAAACGAAGCAAAACAGCTATATCAAAAGACACTCGAGAAAAAGAAGCGTTCTCGCTGTAGTCAGAAAATAAGCAGAAAAAGTGAGTAGTCGTCTGTAAGAACGCTGCAGTGAAGAAAATGATATTAACAGAAAAGAATAGCAACAGTTCGAGTTCTGAAAAAAAAGTTTACAATACTGTGAGTCTTTCTCAGTGTTTCTGGGGAAGGCTGGATTCAATAATGTCCGTCCTTTTAAGCCTAGCACTTGTTCTTTTCACCCCGCTTGTGGTGCAGCAAGAACCATTCGACTGACGTATAGACACAGTCTGGAAAAGTTCAATTATCACTATTAGTAGCTGAAAGGTTACGCTATCCAATGCGTAGATGATTACTCAGAAAATATTACACACGTAAATAGTTACGAGATAATATGTGAAAAATGGACCGTTTAGCCCCGCCAAACCCTACATACTTTGACGAGTCTTAAACTGTTATGTTTTTTGGTATCCGCACTGGTTTTGACTAATAATTTATTAGACTCTACGATTACATATACATTTTTCACTTTTATTTCGTATAAAAGTACTTAAGAAACACCTAATCTACCACAACATTTAATATTACAAATATATTTCAAACTAGACCAATTCTACTTTTACGCTCGATAAAGCATAATCTTGCGTAAACAGCGATAAGAAAAATCCGTGTTGAAAGTTTTATTGTTAAATAGATAGAGCTGTTACCGCGAAATTTAACAAATAAACAACGAACGGATGCAGGATTTTGCACAACACATAAATAAAGACATTGAATTTCGACTACTTGCTGGTTTCAGCTAAAGTATTTGATTGTGAATAATATACTAGATTAAACAATTAGATTACTCTCGAACAAAAACCGCGAAGAATGTTATCCATTTGAGTATTGAAACAAAATTGATTTGTACTTCATTACCAGGTGTCAATGGGGCACTATCAACTAGTTTGTTAAATGGAAAGGGTGGTGTTGTAATGCCATATCTGAAAGATATCTTAATTCTGTATTCAACGGATGGATTTGTCGCAGTGTGCACAAACTGATATTTAAGTGCAGTGACATTGAATCTGACTTAAACGTTTGTTATTACATGTCACGTTGTTTGTGTTCTCACCATTTTAATTATTTTACCTCTAATGTTAATGTGTAAATGTTCAATATGACTATGTATTGTTTATCTTTTGACTATATATTTTTATTTCTGTGTTTTCTTAGTCTTATTTACCATAATAGAAAAACATTTCTACGGTTAATATGCAAAATGTGGCTTACTATTTATGTATTTAGGTATTCCTTTAATTATGGATTAAACTGTTAAACACTGGCTAGAGTTCAGACTAATATATGATAACAAGACTTTGACACATTATACCTTTTAGATATTAAGTTAGTTAAGTAACCCTTATGCCCAAATTGTTTTGGTGCTATTTTGTAAACCTCACGTTCGGGTAACTAAAAAGGCCGAAATGTCTTTTATACTTTTGTAATATTTTACTTGAATAAAGAATTATCTAACAAACGTATTTAAGTTGATAAGGATTAAAACATATCAGTCTAATTAGCTTTCCAATTACCGCATTGTACGTGAGCATTTTTTAGCAGATAGAATGGGTATAGTTAGCTATCCTTAAAATATTTACTCTTTTGTAGATATATAAAAGAGGAATATCTCACTATGCATTCTTTTGTTATATCTAAGCAGCTTTTTAGAAAAAAGCTCGGGTTAACTTTTCCGACACTTCCAACAATTATCGTTATATTTCAACCAATTTAAACAAAACCTTCACCAACCATATACCAAAACCTTCCTCGTGTATCACTCTATTTTTTTATGAAAACCGCATGGAAATCCGTTTAGCAGTTTTTGAGTTCATCAGGAACAGACAGGCGAGGCGAAGAACTTTGTTTTATATAGGGTGAATTTTTTTTGATGATCAGTATGGGGATCTCGGAAACTTGCGGAATTAGAGCAGTGGTTAAATTGGGAAAAATTTGCAGTTTTACTGGCCCAATTTAATGACACTTTCGGATTTTTGTAAAAAGTCGATTTAGTCAAATCCCCCTAGCTCCTTTGTTTTTGATTTTATAAAAAAGTGTAAATATCAAAATTGGGAATTGTATTCCGAATATGATTATGATGTCCTCGTTTGCGTGACAGCTCTCGTTTTCGAGATATGACACAAACTTATCTTTTTTGAATGGAAACCATAGTTGGCTATGACCTCAAAAAATCGGACATTTTTAGAGCTTTTCAACGATATAATACTTGATATAGTTATTCATAAAAATAACGGAGTTATGGATGCTTTTCTCTCTTATTTTCACTTTTAACGTAGGTAGCCATGAAAAAGATTGTTTTCACTTTGACGTTTCCTCATTTGAGAGTGATTCCATTAGTAGTGCTGAACTGACAGTCGATATTGACAAGTTCTCGTGATAAAATGGAATATTCTAATGAAGAAACACTGAATATGGTGGAATGTTTATGCCATAAAAAATCAGTTCGTGCAGCTGAGGAATACTTTCATAGATAATTTAATTGTCGTCTACCTGTTCTATGTACATTTAAGAAGCTTTACGATAGTTTACGAAGATATGGATCTTTTACTAAACCACAAAAGGAACGTAATCAAATTAACGAAGCAGCACAAATAAATGTTTTGGCAATGCTAAATCAAAATCCATCTACATCAACTCGTGAGATTGCGGCAGAAGCTGGCACATCTCAACGAACTGTAGCTAAGGCACTGAAAGCGCACAAGTTCCACCCGTACAAACTTTCAGTTTCTCAACATCGACGTATTTTGTTTTGTACATGGTTTAGAGACATGTGCCTTGACAATCCACAGTTTCCATTAAAGGTGTTATGGTCAGATGAAACTAGATTTACTAACTGCGGTATTTTCAATAGACACAATGAGCATATCTGGGCTAAAGAACACCCTTTCCATGTAGAACAAAGACGACCCCAAATAAAATTTGGTTTTAATGTTTGGGGTGGTATCATAGGGTCTACTATTCTGGGGCCTTTTATCTTTGACGAATCACTTAGTGAGGAGCGCTACTTGCATTTCTAGTATACACTTTTCAAGACATGTTACATAATTTGAATTTTAAAACTCGTTTAGAAATTGAGTGGTTCCAATATGATGGAGCACCTGCTCATAACTCGTTATTAGTAAGACAACATTTAGATAATATCTATCCAAACTCTTGGATAGGAAGAAATGGCACACGCAAATGGCTACCCCGGTCTCCTGATTTGGCAGTTATAGACTTCTATTTATGGGGTGCGCTAAAAAACAAAGTATACAAAAGAAAGTATGAGACAGTTGGTGACCTAAGGGAGGCGGTATTACAAGCAATTGAAGCATGTGAGGAAAGCGGTAATGTCAATCTTAAAAAGATGCAATTTTTGTCTAAATTACAACGATGGACTTTTCGAACCATTATTATGTACTTTAATTACTTAAGTTTTTAGTAAGTACCTACTTATTTAGTTTTTTCGTTATATCTGATATACCTAATAAAAAATCGTTCAATGTTTTTTGGAATAGTTATTAATAAATCAATCTATTTCATGACTAACTACGTTAAAAGTGAAAATAAGAGAGAAAAGCATCCATAACTCCGTTATTTTTATGAAGAACTATATCGAGTATTATATGGTTGAAAAGTTCTAAAAATGTCCGATTTTTTGAGGTCATAGCCAACTATGGTTTCCATTCAAAAATAGATGTTTGTGTCATATCTCGACAACGAGAGTTGTCACGCAAACGCGGACATGACAATCATATTCGAATTATTTTGTCTATTCATGGGTTTTCTCTCCTCCAAATTTTTTCCTGTAACAGATAAGTATTTAAAAAATTGTATATGTAGAACAAAGTGTAGTAAGGCAATTTCGTAAAATTGCCCGGATTACTGGTTGTCTGTACAGAGATTCTTCCTCACAGTTTTTCTGAGAGAAAGAGATGTCTATAAAATGATCAACCAGTATTCCTGTATATAAGTAATGTATTGTATATTGTGTAATACTTATCTGTGTATGGAGACGTTTCAACTCCGAGTCTGGAGTCGTTGTCAATCGTTTAGTGTTGTTTTCGAGGTTTTTTTCTAAAAAATTTTCGCTTTGATTTTGAATTTATTGTTTGACACTGTCAAATTTTTTGACAAACAATAAATTCAAAATCAAAGCGAAAATTTTTTAGAAAAAAACCTCGAAAACAACACTAAACGATTGACAACGACTCCAGACTCGGAGTTGAAACGTCTCCATACACAGATAAGTATTACACAATATACAATACATTACTTATATACAGGAATACTGGTTGATCATTTTATAGACATCTCTTTCTCTCAGAAAAACTGTGAGGAAGAATCTCTGTACAGACAACCAGTAATCCGGGCAATTTTACGAAATTGCCTTACTACACTTTGTTCTACATATACAATTTTTTAAATACTTATCTGTTACAGGAAAAAATTTGGAGGAGAGAAAACCCATGAATAGACAAAATAATTCAAGACCTCCTCAACAATCTTTTCGAAATTACTTAATCATATTCGAGATACAATTCCCTTCAAATTTGATATTTACACTTTTTGTTATAAAATCAAAAACAAAGGAGCTAGAGGGATTTGACTAAATCGACAGAATTTGGTTTTTTCAAAATATCTAGTAAGCCATGACTTTTTACAAAAATCCGAAAGTGTCATTAAATTAGGCCAGTAAAACTACAAATCTTTTTTGAATTTAACCATTGCTCTATCTCTGCTAGTTTCCGAGATCCCCATACTGATCATCAAAAAAAAAAAACTCACCCTGTATACCGTGATAGTAGACTCACAAGAGTTTTTTAGACAATAATAAGTTCATATCATGTGTCAAAAGGTAGAGAGTTTGAGCTAATTTAAGCGTTTCTATACTGCAAAATCGATATTTGTAATCATCTTTAATAAACGGTATTACTTATGTAAACTGACCAAGTGTTACAACCATGATTTTTAGTGTGTTATGAAATTGAAGAAATATTCTCATATTATAAAATTTCTAAGCGTAATAACAATCGAAAATTCATTGGGCAGTAAAACGTCAATGGTAAATTTTTTACAGCGTGCTAAAACCTTATTAAGTGTTCAATTGCCTCAAAAGACCAACTAAGCGTATTTCTTCTGCCTATTATTCGAATAGGTATGAGCATTTCCTCTCTGTTCAGTCTCGTATTCACGATCTTTTAGATAAGAATCTATTCAACTAACAAACTAATAAAACAAACAACTTATAAACAAGAAACAAAAGCGTACGTGCGACACTAAAAGTCTTTCGATAATTTATGACTACACTATTATTATTGTGGAGAATAAGAGTTCATTTGGAATTACGAGAGGCGCTGTAAATCTTAACGTTAATGTGTTGCTATGGGTAAATTTTCTTAGAAACATGCTTAGAACTTCCTCATGAAAAATAATGACGTCGAGATAAGGATTGAAAGTGTAGCAGTAAAACATTTTTGCAGCCAGTAATGGAGTTTTCAGAACGCAATAAATCTGTGATTGGACGCATTCGGTATTCTCTCCTAAATTTAAAGACAAATTTGTTGTTCCCTTGTTAAATGAGTTCGCTATTCATTATTTTGGTATCTGGCTTGGAGTTCTATCAAGTTTTGCTTAATTGCTCATTCCAACCTGAAAGTAATTTCCACTATTATAGATGAATGCACGAAAAATTTAATACTACCGAAAGTAGTAGTAAAGAGGTTAGTCAGAAAACAAAAACAAAAATCGGCTCTTTATTAGTGATCTTAATTTAATACTTTTAGCGCTCCCAACAACCCGATCACAGCGCCACCTATCGGGTCCCAACATGAATTTAAACCTTCCGGGAACCCACGCAAATAACCACAAAATTTTCAATTGATCAGTAAGGTCGAACTCGTGACCTTCGCATTAGTAACAATAGGCTTTATTTAGTCAACTGAGCTAAGGCGGTCTCTCATGTAACTGTCCCCGAGTATAGCAGCGACGAGTTGATCAAACAATTATAGTCACATCTAAACAAACTAATACAAAATACTATTATCTAAACTAACCGCAATATGAAGGTACTTTTTTATATCATAACTTCTGGTTCTCGATATAACATTAATTTTTCCAGTTCTTCACATTGACTCCAAAACATCCACCCCCTGTGCGTAAGCTACGGTAATGACCAAACATTAGGAACGTTAAACACACAACAACATATTGAAGAGATATTTTTGACAATTAGCTGGTCAAGCAGAACTTGATCTCAATTCTCTTTCTGTTGTGGTATTAAATTGATCTTGGACTGTCATCAGGTATTGCTAAACTGTACACGGCAGCTCTTCACCGGGTAAACACTAGGCATGGATTCATGTTCATTCCAAAACTCATCTTTTTTACTATGTGTAAGTGTGGTCCTTCGTTACGAATCCTTCGCTTTAACAATACTGAAAATCTCCATCCACGTAGACATATTAAATTGATTTTGACTTAGTACCATGACAGTGACCTACTATAAGCATTTATATCTACTCACTTTCTTATATTCTACTCTTTATAATCATTGTTGCTTGTCAGTAAAACATGGACCGTAGAAAATCAATCCAATATAAATTCCATTAAAGGTTTTGAATCCCCAAATCCAACATGGGCCATTTTGAGATCCAAAACGAAAGTCACAAAAACCCAATACGAGGAGAATTAGACACCAGTCTCTTTGTTTTACCATAATATCCACAGAGAAATCGGCTCTTGGATTAAAACCATTAGACGTAAACGAAGGACCTTCGCATTACCTTAACAAGATATTTTGACATACAATTCTTCTAAAGGAATTTCATTACATTATCTACGGCAGAGAAAAACAGGGTAAGACCAGCCATTACTCTTTACATTTGGCTGATGTAATGAATACAAAAACCGTAAAACAATAATAAATAATATTTAAAATGTAACTAAAGTGTTTTTTTAATGTATTTTCCGACAATCTGTCTAATAATGTTAAATAAAAGGGGTTAAAATTTGGAAGTGGCTCATAAACATTGGACTGGAAATTTAGTTTGGTGTTACCATACTTCACAGTTGGTTGTTTCAAGGGTTACGACGTCTCTGTGGGATCCCTGAATGTTGTTAAAATGTAGATAAACTGGTGTTTCTCTGAAATATATTGTTTATTATTGAGGCCTGTTTTTTAGAGTAAATTTTTATCCAAAACTTCTGCTAGAAAATCGACGAACAAACATGTAAAATCATGAAATATATGTATGCGAAACAATAAAATAAGAATAGCTATTCCTGCCTTCTAGCTTTGATGTAATACATTTAAAAAAATAATGACAAAAATTCGATTGAATATAATAACAGATTACTTAGACTCTCAAATACAGCAGTCACGTGCCGCAATACAAATTCCCAAATCAAAGATAAAATCTGTACTGAAAATAATCAATAACACTTCTGTTTATAATTTTATCGAGTAATGAACTTGAAAATCTAGTATTTTCGGGAAAAACTAGCTCACAGAGACTCCAAATCGGGAGTCGTACTGTGCATTCTTTGGTAGATTAAATAACCCTAGATGTCCATCCCGGGGGGACAGCATTATACACAGTACTTCTCCCGATTTGGAGCCACTGTATTTTAGTTTTACCTGAAACTCCTAGATGTCCCCATAAAATTTTAAATTCCGTTATTTTACACCATCTAAAAGCATAAATAATTATTTGACATTTCAGGCAAATGAAGCGAGTGTAACTGATGAAGGTTTTCGGCTAGAAACAACATATTGTCTTCCGTTTAATGTATTGAGAAATCTGGAAAAGATACAGGACTTGTAAATCAGTTTGATACATATCTCTTTTCACTAGCCATTATCAAAAATGCTACTAAGCGTGTGTTTTTTTGTGTGTAAAATTACTGTCTTTTAAATTCTTTATCATCATCCATTTTGTTTCGGTTCTAACAGTGTGTCTCGTATTTCAATATTCAACTTAAGAAAATTCCGACAAATAACGTCAGCCAAATCGAGATTGCGAAATAAATTTATTGGTAAATAAAAGACAATTAACTACAATTATTTAAACAGTTATCTCCAGTACATTATAATGAGGCACTTTGGTCCGGACCTAACCTAGATAACATTATTTAGAGAAATGCATATAAATGTTGATAACAAAATGTTATTATTGTCTGTATTGTTTATTATTGTACAATTTATCGTTAACTTAAAAAACAAGTGGATGCATTTTTAAATTTTATAATCGAAAGGTCAACTTAGTGTCTTCAAGATATTCTGGGTGCAGTTTTCTCATTTAAAGGATAGGTATAGATGGCAATATATTTCATGGAATTGTAAAAAAGCTACAATGAACTCAGTCAGTCAAGTAAGAAAACTGATAACCTAACCTCATATATTTTCACTGTGCTGGCATAAATTATTTACGAAACAATTGAAAAATTGTTTTAAACGATAAAATTTGGCGAACGAGGTATTAAAAAATATGATTAGTAATAATCGAAATCGGGGATATAATGGGGAGCGGCTTTTTTCCGCAACTACTTATTTTTTATTTAAATTATTATTTGTTATTTTGAGAGAATTGTCATTGAGTAAGATTGGAGAATGGGCCTTATGACTCCACCCTCGGACCGCCACTAGTTAAAATGAATTGAAAATTAATGGGAATTAGGAAAATAATTGCTACAAATTAACAAAAATAAAAGCTATAAATTCATCTGTATATATAGCATGTTCACTTAAGTTGAAATTATTTGGAAAACTTCCTTATTTTTAATACGCTTTAATTAGGTTCATGTGTACGTATCTATGTAACGGAAACTTTCAACGTAATTTTCATCAACTTAAAGAAGATCAATGAAGTTGAAAATTGGCACACGTGTCAGGGGTCGATGACAATACAATTCTTTAAGTTGAATTTTCCCGTTTGTTGTCATTTTGTCACTGTTCTTGCCTCAATACAAATACGCCTATTAACTACTGCCATGTAAATGGCAGTAGTAGAACTTGCTGTAATGAAATGGAAAGGTTACGCAAACGTGAAGCAAATTTTTTTAATTATAAATCCTATAGACATCTTTATGAGACTAAAAACTTAGAAAATAATTATAGTTTAGAAAAACTAAAAAAATGCAGTAGCAAACCGAACTAAAAAGCAGAATTTTTTTTTAATTATGAATATTTTATATTACAGCAGTAGAAAGTCGAACAGTTAATCATGATTAATTACCTCAAAATAAAAACATAATACAATTTAAGTTACTAACAGAATAATTCTATTCAGAGTAAAAAGCGTGGGGTGCTTGAAATATTAAATTTTACAATTATTCTATTGGCAACTATTTATAAGAGGAGAGTTATGCAAATATAGCGAAATGCACCCCACGCTATTTACTCTGAATGTAATTATTCTGTTAATAACTTAAATTTTATTATATTTTTATTTTGAGGTAATTAATCATGATTGATTGCTCGACGTTCTACTGCTGTAAACTGTTCATAATTAAAAATTATTTTCTGCTTTTAAGTTCGGTTTGCTACTAAAGCGTATTTTTTTAGTTTTTTTAAACTGTAATTATTAATATTAAGAGAGTTATTCTTTATAAAAATCTTTATTTTAGGCAACTAACAATTTTAATATTTAATTGTTTTTAAATATAATTGTGTTATTTCATTGCCATAGATATAGAGGTCTGCTGTAGACCCTGAAATGTTAGGTAGATATGAAATATACAGAGTAGAACTGATGTAATTTCCAAGAACTTCAAAAAAACAATGAACACTCAATTGAAACGGCATAAAAAATGGTGACGTCTGAGGTTATTAATTTACCTACCTTCTGCTTATTTAATGTCGTTACCTGAAACAATATAAAAACAATTAACATTTTTAATATTACCAACCCGTGAATCGTGAATAAATAAAAATTCGGCTTTCGATTTGGATAATCTATTCTCAAATCCCCCCACCTTTTGGTGGTAGATGTTAAAGTTAAACGGAAAACAAAACAACAAACAACAACAAAAAATTGTTATTTTCGAAAAATTGTCATCTTGTAAACATATTTGATGATTTTTTACAGTTTTGTGCTATAGCGATTACGGCCAATCGACTGACGTTAAAAAATATTTTCTAGGCCTAGATTTTTTACAACCATAACTTTGTTATTTCTTATGGCCGCCATATTGGATTTATACGTCATTGAATAGCACATGAAAAGAGCTTATCAACCATGTATGTCGATTTAGACAATTCAATATTACATTGAAAAACTGTTTTTTTTATAATATACAGTTTCTGTCATCCAAAGATAGTCCTATTGCGCATGGTAGATTTTTGTCGGTATTTATTGGCTTCAGCTACCGTGGCTATTTTGGCCAATCAAAGTGGGTCTTCTAGTGGGGATCGTTTGGGAGTTCAATCCATACCATACTAGAATGGTAGAATCTTTTAACAAATTTTATCATCAGATATCGCAGAGCGCATATAGACAACCACAAACACCCATCGGCGTGAGCCGAACTCGAACCCGCTTGGCCAAAGAGAACTTAGTTTAGAAACAAACGGTTCATCCGCTAAGCCACTGACCCCCAAGTCCTTTTTATGTGCTATTCAATGACGTATAAATCCAATATGGCGGCCATAATAAATAACAAAGTTGGCTGTGGTTTCAAAAAATGTAGAAGGTCTAGAACAAAATTGTTAAGGTCAATCTATTGACCGTAGTGCCTAACACCAAAATCCCCATGTAGTTGCTTTTATCTGGGGCACATGGTATATACAGGATATATTTAAAAATATGCCCAACGCTCGGCTGGAAATGTGTCATCCAAAAACAAGAAAACAGTTCCTATAAACGTGTCTCCACAAAAGTTTTCAAGATGCAGGGTGTTTATCATTTTTAATATATCAATCGTTTCGAAGAAATTACATTTAAAAAATAAAAAAAGCATGAAATAATTTTTGCTATAACACTTAAATACTTTTTATGGAGTCCGTGCCAAGATAAAGAGAAAATAAGTTGGACTTCGCACATTCGCTGTTCAAATTCCCGGAACTATTCCAGTTTCTTTTCAATTTATCCCATGTTTCAAATAGAAAATGTTCCAGATTTTTTTAAACCAGCGACTCCACCAAAGCTTACTGTATAAGAAAGTCGGTAAAAAAGTTTTTCCCCATTTTCTAAGAAACTGTAAAAGCTATCTAATTGAAAAAAAACATGGGACCATTTCCCCGGAACAAGATTATACGTGAACGGTCAAAATTCCTTGAGCCGTTTGCGAGTAATCACTGAACAAACATAAAAAAAACATCGATACAGCCGAATTGAAAACCTTGTTTTTGTAGTCGGTTAATGAAACGTTTTTTGTAGAAATTCAATTTTTGAAACCTTTAAGAAACAATAAATTTAGTAGACCAATTTGGTAAGTCTGTCATGACATCGATAGTGTAAAATCCTTAATTCGCAAAGATAATACCTTTTTGTGATTCCGAATTACTTTTGCGTTATAGTAACATAACGCTCCGTCCCGTATCGACCATAATGGGTTAGAGAATCCCAATGTTGCTACAATATTAGTCCGTTTAAAAACAGTCTAGGAAAAATTGTCAAGAAAGTAGTTTTTAACACTAAATTTTTCTTTATACTATACTATATATTTCAAATCCTGATAGTAAAATTAAGATATTTCGAATTCATATATTCATATGAAAAAAAAAATGGACTTCTTTAATTGTAATTTAATTGCATGCCCTTCAAATGTCAATTCACAGCGATGTTTGATGGCCGTATTCGTTTCATAAACTGACCTCGTAGAAGGCAATAAAAAAATTTAAATAGCGAGAGTGTATCGAAGTCCGGTCAGTTAGTATTGCTTAATTGCTTGGGGACAACGACTTCAACTCGCTCATTTACCTTATATGGATGTCGATTCGATCACTTCTGAACCGCTTCTTGTTGTTTGGTATGGTAATGGCAGTCAGTGAGTGTGTTTTCTTCTTGCGATTCTTGAATGGCAAGATATACCGGTTACCGGTTATTTAGGTAAATGGGTAGACTGGAATTGCTTGGACTCGATTGAGCGGAATGAGTGTTTTTACGTATTTTAACTTAAAATATGACGAGTAAAAACGACAGAAAGTATATTAATTTGCTAATCAGTTCAACCTGCTAGACTCTTTTCCTTCCATTTATAGAATTGATGGAATTTATAATTTGTAAGTATATCCAATAATTTTTATGTTCCATTATACTATTTCACAAGCTTCTGTTAGTTTGACCTATCAAATTTTAAAAGTTGTTCAAACTTCACTTTAATTTTTTATAGAATATTGGTGAACATATATATATATATATATATATATATATATATATATATATATATAGATGTTCTGGAGTTAGCAATAAGTCCATCAACCTTTGGATTGTTTCACTCCACTTAATTAAGTCTTCTGTAAGAGAAATGTCTGGAGGAGAGACGTGGTAACGAAAATGTAACTAATAACCCAAAGTACACAGTTTGCATCTTTGCAAATATATGCAATTTGACAATAAAGGCTAACAGAAGTCGATTCAGTTTGAATTCATTTGTCCTCGTGAATGGGTTGTTAACATATTATGACTTGAATGTTTTTTACAACGGAGAAGGATGGTGATTAAGAAGAATTTTTAACTGCTAACATTAAAACTACTCCTAATAATCGTATGGATTTTATCTGGAATTGTATAATGACACTACGAGATAGAACTGTTTTAACTTGTTTCATCAATTTGACTTTTGTATCGTTGCTAAATTGCAGAAGTGAAGTATCACCCTTCCTTCTATATAAATTATTGAGGGCAAAGTAGAATGTTCTATTCAGCTATCTCAAATAATGGCTCTCCACTCTTCTCGGTCTTGATGTTTATAATTAGATCTGTATATCTTGTGAGAATCTATCTCTAGCTCATTTACAACTGACTCTCCCTTATAGAGCCTTTTCACCAATTTTTTTCGTGACCAAAAACATTTACAAATTTCAGTCACTATACTGCGTAGTGTTTTGTTCACTCCTTGATGCTCCAGAATGGACTGGTTGATTCTTTTTTTTTGGTCTATGAAATTCAGCATCCTATGTCACGACATCCTTCTTTCTTGTTTCAGTGCTCAATTTCTAAACAGTACAGCACGACGGAGAAAACAAGACTCGTAACCAATTTAATTTTAGTACTTATGGACATGCCATGGTTACTTCACATTTTCGATTTATGATATTAATCTCTCAGAAATGATTTGCTCCCAGGTGAGATGAGAGCTATTGTGCTGTAATTCTCGCAGGCGTGACCCGATTTTTTTTCTGGAGTGGGGCATATATGGCATATATTGGGTAGCACATCCACTCCTATGTCATCAACTGTAGTTAGAAGGTCAGAAACAATGCCATCTTCCCTTGCAGGTTTCTTAGCATGCAGTTTTTCATTTTTAAAGTTCAGGTTTGACTTTCTATATGATCTAGTTGAGGTTTAGAGAATACTAATTTAATTTATGTCGTCATTTCTTAAATCTTGATTATAGAGTTTTAAGTTGTCTCTACCATCGTCTACGTTTCTTATGTTATTAACGACTATCTAGATTTCTATCGATTATTGTTGTCATTTGTCACCGTGTGAAGTAGTATGGCTTTGGTTTTGGTCAATAGGGAATCAGAGGTCGCGTCAGGGTCTATCTGGCCATTAAGTTTGGTGATTTCTTTTTAGACGTTGTTTTAAAAGTTTCATTGCGATTGGGACTCCCCGATCTGTATTCTATAATTTTCTTATTATGTCAGATGAACCAAGTCCTCTCCACCATTTTGGGAATATTAGGTCGAGGCACTGTTGGACTTGTTGCTTTGGTCATAAATTATTTAGTTTTTGGTTATAATTTGTAAATATATAATATAATCAATTGTGAAGGGCGTCAACGTTATCGCCAATGTCGAAGAATAATCTAGATACAAATAGGCAAAGACAAAACGGTTAGGTACCATTTTCTCCTCTGTTTCTCGACCGATTTTCTTTATTTTTCTTTTGCTTAGTACCTATTGACGACCTGGAATGCAGAATATATAAAGAATCTTTATTTACATCTTTTGAAATAAATAATTTAGAAATAAATTATTAATAAAATTCAAGTGAGTGGCGCCCACTATGAACAAGTAGCTTAATCTAATATTCGAATTTTGACGGTCGTCAACAGTAAAAATAAAATCCAATTGTGGACAATCGTGGCGAGGTATAAAAAATATTACCAAAATAATCGACTTTTACTTACATGTATGCTGTATGCTGTGAAAGCCCTCTTTTCTATTCATTTATGACGTTCATTTTTTACAAAAACGATGACAGCTAATACTGAAGTGACCAAAGCGAATGTGTTTACCTATACGAAGTTTGCGCATTTACAGAAGAATCCAATTGAAAAGTTTTATGTAAGTACACAATTTAGAGATTCTAAAGCTATATGATACATTTGATTTCCGAGTTAATTATGTAAATTCTTTTAGTCATGAACGTCTGACAAATCTAATAACAATTTCCATATGCATCCATTATCAAAAGCTACGAAAACACTCAGGAGATGTGATATGCAAATATATTTTTAATTATTTATATTATGCCATGTGCAAATAAAACTTGGATAAGCATTACAGTATTAGCAATAAAATAAGACGGATCCATTTGCAGTTTCATTTGATATAAGGTAATCTTATAAATTAATTTTAACATCTCATCTAAAAATTAGCAGTCAGTCAGAAATTGTTTAATGTTCTTTTAACGAGATGTGATATGCTGTAAATATATTTTTTATTTTTTCTTATTTATCTATTAATATAATACCTATAATTAACAGTTGCATACACACAGTGTATTATATATATTGGGTAGTCCATTGACAGTGGAATTATTGTAATGAGTATTTTAATAAGTGTTAAAGAGTTGAAATTATACTGAATCACTTCATCTTGAGAAAAATTAGACCAAATATCCGACTATATGTACATATGTATGTACCTCTCAACCTTTTGGACGAACCTTTGCATATACAAGTAAAGCTCGGTCACCCATGTACTATTAATTGAACATACACCTGGAAATTGAATAAGTACTAGTACTAAAATGAAACAGATTACGAGTATTTTGAAATTTCTATTCAAATAGAATTGTCATTTACGATTATTTGTTATATTATCCTACCGGTTAACAGCTGAATTATTTAATTTTAAGAAATTTCATGTTAACTAAATTTTTGTCTTTAATTTCCACTTTCTGCCCCTTTGCCATACCTTATATCATTAAGCTATGCATTAAAAATGTGCTCACAAATAGAGTCCTATTAATTACATATAAAAAACAAGTTGAATTTTGTTAGGAATTGACAGAACTGGTCGAATTTCGACCACTTGTCGATCGCTAGTTATAAGTAAATATAGCAAGTTATAAGCTACTGTTAAAGAGTTTCTATTGTAACAGAAAAATAGAGTAAACGTAAAGTAGGAAGGATTTATACCTTCATCCTCCCTTTAGGCGAAAATATTATATGAAGAGCCTATATAGGTTTAGGAGTACAGATGAAACTACAACGTTTTATTTCATAAATAATTGTCTATTGCTATCTCAATGACGTATACCGGAGTTTCCAACTGTATATCTGGTAAGTTATTCAATTTGTTAAGTGGCGATCCCAGGAAAGCTCTCAATAGGCACTATATAGGCAATGGTCCTCGTGAACAAGTCTAACTATTAGTGAAAACCGTCTCAAAGAGGTTGGCGTATACAGGCAGACATGAAGATAGAAAAACTTGACAGATGATTAGTTTCCTTATAGATTCCAAAGTAAATGTTACATAATTTTCGTATTAATTTATTTCAAATTTCCGTTAGACAATATAGTGTGGGTCTGATCTGATGTATAACCAAATCCATACAATCTTTGGTTCTCGCAAATCATCAATTCTAATAACATGCCATCCCGAAACGAACACTAGAAGCGTTCATATATCATTTTTCTCAAATTCGTTCTGCTCACGACCCCTCCTCGTACTTCGTACCCCTCCGACGACTCGAATACGACAAAAATGAAAAACGACCATTCGATCGATACGTGGATCTAGCTCCGAGTTGACGAACTCGACGTCCTTGCTATTTGGCCACCGCCGTTTTTATATCTCGGTATCGCGTGTTGTCCTCGTTTTCTTGGACGATTACACCGTTTCATTATTTCTGATTGAAAAAAAAGAGTGCTCGTTATACGGTGAACAATTGTTCGACTCTTTTTCAGTTGTACTCGAAATTTTAAGAACCTTATTAAGGTAAACACTTTATGACATTACAAAAAAAAATAAGAAGCACATGGAAACTTCGAATGGTTACAAAAACTTGTACACTTCAGCCCTTTGCCAACGATATACTACACGCATTGAAAAGTAAATAGAATCATAATAAAATTTGAAATTATAATGCAAAATGATAGTTTGGCATCTATTTTGCCCTTCAATTCTACTTAAACATGCGGTTTATTCTTTGAATCCCAGTGACTTCCGTATCTGGGTAATCTTGAAAGACAGTATAGGTATTTCCAGATCATTCTATAAATATGCAGAAAGCATCTCTTTATTGATATTCTGTTCAGAAAACAACATTTTGTAGGGACAGTTCCGGTCTAGCATTCCCGACAAATCTCAATAAAAAGTTTTATTTACTTCACTTTGGGCATTTCGATTAGAATCAAAGGGGTACCTTTACGCTCTATATAGAATATAGTTACATGTTGATAAAATACTAGCTCTTAGAATTCTCCCCCATTGAGCATAATACCGTTATTGTGCATACCTCCCCAAATTCCTTATTTGCTTTCCTTTTATATCCTGAAATTTAATTCCACCAAAAACCTTCATAATAATTTAGATTCACAAACTACTCCTACTCTACTTTGTCATTGTTCCACTCTTGCATGAATAGGTAACCACGGGCTAAATTATTGTATGTTAAACTTTTATTTCTGGTCTTCGCGTTTTATTTATATTTCTAACACTTTCAATTTTCTTTCTACTCATCCTCTTTGCGCATATTACTATTACTCCTAAATGTTCTACATATTAGTTAATATTTCATAGTTCCTGAACTACAATTTTTAACCGACTTCCAAAAAGGAGGATGTTATCAATTCGTCGGGTATTTTTTTTTCGCTTTTTTTTTGTATGTATGTTACCTGATTTCTTATACTGTGGTGCACCGTTTTGAATGAATATGGTCTTGTTTAATAGAGTATATATCCGGATTGGTGAAACTTCTAATTTTGGAAAAGAATTCTATTGGTAAAGTGATAAAATTTGTGAATGAACACATGCGTGCATGGAAATCGACCAATATCCGATTTTTCCATAACTCCTTATGGATGTGTATAGTGTATATATATAGTGTTGTAACGTTCAATATATTAAGGAAGATCCTTAGGTGATCTCATATACTTTTCTGCGACGTGCAAAATTCCAAAATTCTTATCAAAAATTTCATGACACAACGGACATTTCCTCATAAATATTTTAATTCCAACGTAATAGTGCGGTAATTTTAGGCACTGGAAGTTTTAATTGCGAATTTGAAAAGTTTCTATGTACATCTTAAGCATATAGGTAGTAAAGCATAGTATTTTCGGCTCCTTAAACCAACGAGTAACAAGCTCGTTTTGTTTGTATACCAGGCAAATACTATTTAATTGCAAATTTTTCCATTTTGCGAAGACGATGCCTTTGGTTGTCACATTCTCCTGGCCTAATCGAAAATTCAGTGACAACACATGTCAAACTTTAAACTGCCTTTATAGACAGGGTGTTTAGTTACAGCAAACAAAATCACAAAGTAAAGTGATAGGAGGAGTTGCATTTATATGAAGATTGAAATATAGGACGGACTAGAATGATAGTGGTCCGTAGGCAGCCGTATATACAGGATGGTTGGAATATAGGGTGGACTGGACGTTTGGTGGTACAAAAATGTTGGAAAAAATGTGAAATTAAAATTATATAGGGTGATTAAAAAACTATAACTAACTAAACTATATTAATACAGTGTGATTAAAAAATTATTTCTTTTATAGCCCATAAGAAGTTGCATAAAGTGTGGAGAGGAATTAATGTTACACAGGGCGATAATATAAAATGTTAAAAATGAAATAATTTATGGGGTAGCCCACAAGGAGTTATATACTATGCTTTTGACTCCGTACATATGGAATGGATTCTACTCCGTCCTACAGAAGGCAGCTAACAAATTTATGCTTGTCCGTGGCCAGCCAGTAAATGATGGTTGGTAACATAGAGCCGAGTGGATTTATCTATAGTTAAACAGAGTTGTCAAAAAAAGTTACATGGCGTGGTCCATAAGGCATAAGTAAATTTTGGGCTTATTAAGTCAACGCGTACTAGTACATTTTGTTCGTAAACATTTACCTGTCAATTTAAATGAAAATGTATCATTGTGTAATGTTGAGGCTTTCGATGTTACTTGGTACTGTCTATTAAGGTTATACATACAACATAAAAAATAAAGAATGAAAACAACCAGAGTTCAAAAAAACTAAAAACTTGAAAACAAAACATTTAAAAAAATATATAACCGACTTCCACTTATAACTAAAAAGCTAAAAATAATTATAACAAAATACAACTCTAGCAAATAAATAACACATTCAATGTTGTTAGGTACCTATCCAGGAAGTAAAAAATATAAACATTAAAAGGTGCTCATTCTGTACAAATTAATTACCTACCAATCTAGTATATTTCTGAAGTCGGTGCCCAGCATCAATCAAGTTAGATGAAGTAGTAGAAAAGTACGCAAATGAAGGATTTTAGATTTGCTTGGCACCGATTTCAAAATATACTAGATTGGTAGGCAATTAATTTGTACAGAATGAACACCTTTTAATGTTTACATTTTTTACTACCTGGGTAGGTATCTAAGAACATTGAATGTGTTATTTATTTGCTAGAGTTGTATTTTGTTATAATTATTTTTAGCTTTTTAGTTATAGGTGGAAGTCGGTTATATATTTTTTAAAAAATTTTTATTCATTACCACATATTATTTGGTTTTACTTTCATTTACAACTAGCCACATTCTCTCGCTTTTGCTGTCCAACAATTTGAACGTCCCAACCAGTTCAGAACTGCGACAATGGAATATTTGTCTCTATCCAGTTTTTATTGAAAATTCCTCAGGTAGTGGATCCAAAGGATAATAATTTTATCTTTTGTTCTTTTGATTGTCAGACATGACAGAGATATTACGCCCCAAGCATTTTTCGGAACTTGTGTTTCTCTGCCAATAAAAATATTAGAAAATAAATTACCATCGAGAAGATGAAAAAAAAAGTTCGGTAAGCAAGCGGTAAAAAACTAGAAAAGAAGATCTGATATATTAGAAATATTTTGCCGTCAAATTTTCTATGACTTGTTTCGGAAAACGCCGTACGTTACTCGTTTTTTATAGAATCGTTGAACTGTACACAATTTATGCGTCAAAGTGAAACACGACCAGCCTAGGGAGTTACAGGAAAAAGATTTATATTTGTCACAGTACACGAAATGAATTTAATTACAGTAATGGAATTCGTGAGCATAAAAAGATATCGTTCCAAAGTGATACGAGTCCATCGGTTCCAGGAAATTTTCGGAGCAGTAAAGAAACATATAGAGGTGGGCCTCTCACTGCACGATATCATATAAAATGTATTTTACAAGATGTTTATGACATGGCGAATAGGATATTTAATAATGATATCCCTTTATAACACTTTACAAGTTGAACTGAAATTTTTCATTTGGCAGTTTAGTATTCAAGTCGCAAATATGCTTTTTAGGGTTTCGTATACACAATATACGAATACCCTTAGAATATCACTCCGGATTTCCGCCTCTGTCACATCACAGCAATTTTCTCCTAAACTACCGGACGCAAAAGGTTGAAATTTGGTATCAGTATATAGTTTGGTGACCCGATCAGGAATACATATCGTAAGTGAAGAAATTTTGATGTTAGGGATACTTCTGGGGGGGAAAACTAAAAAAATCGACCGCCCCCCCCTTACATCTGAAACTATAAGAAGTAAAATTTTGAAAAAAATTACAGAATCAGGGTCTACTATTAATTTTAGGGTGCAAATTACAGAATTAAATGGAATATATTAAATTAAAATTGTTTCTAACACATCATGTTATATATCAAGTGAAAGAGCTCATTTTTTCATATTTTTAAAATAAAATATATTAAAGATATTAAGAAAGATATAAAAAAAATTAACAATTCCCCTTACCTTATCCCAGAAACTATATGATATAAAAATTTGATAAAAATCAGGGATATTTGACCTTACCTGAACTTTACTGGTAAAATAAGGAGAAACCCCAAATAGTAATTTTAAGGGGCAAAATTATAGCATTAAATGGAAAAAATAAAATTAAAATTATTTCTAATGTATCATGTAATATATCAAATCAAAGGGCTCATTATGACGAGAGCAAATATATTTTTTTCATATTTTTGTAATGAATATTTTAAAATATACTAACAAAAAATAAAAAACTATAAAACCTAAAAATTTTTGTTTACAGGAAAAATACGAAGAAATACCTAATGTTAATATTTTGGGGCCGAATTAAAAAATTAAATAGAAAATAAAAAAAATATTTTATAACGCATCATGCAATGTATGAAATGATGGGGCTCATTATGAGAAATACAAATATATATTTTTCCAAATTTTTAAATTTGATTGTTTAGAACATATTACAAAAAATATAAAAAATTCTCATTTCTCGCTTTATTTTCGAAACCATACTACATAAAGTTTTGAAATTAATTAATTAGGGGTACTGGGAAATTAAAAAAAAAATAGTAGAAAACCCCAATATTAATTTTGGGGACACGTTATAAAATTAAATCGAAAATAAAAATTAAATTTTCAAACACATCATGCAATATATCAAATAAAAGCCTCATTATGTGAATTACAAATATATCATACTTTTAAATCATTTGTTTATAAGATATTAGCAAAAATATTAAACATCGACTTAATTCCCACTTTAGAAAATACACTATTTAAAATTTTGAACAATATATTTTATTTGTCTTTTTAAATAATTTGTCTAAATATTTAATAATTTATTATTTAAAACTTGACCTATTTTCCCCTTTATCTTCTAATCAGAGCCTAAAATTCTGACAGTAGATTATAAAAGGCTTCCCTGACAGTTAGTAAAATAAAACTCTAATGTTATTTTTGGAGGCCAAATTGGAAAATTAAGTACATATTTTTATAAAAATCAAACGAATCATGTAGCAGATAAAAAAACTCTATATGTGGAAAATAAAAGTGTATATATTTTATAAATTTAAAACGCTTCCTTTAAAAGATATTAGGGCAAATATAAGAAAATGCACTTATTCCCTGCTTCTCTGAAACTGAAATATTAGAATCTTGAAGGTGGTACGGAACCCTTAGTATGCGAATTCAACTCGCACTTTTTTTAATTATCTGCATTGTACCTTACGTTAAAAATATTCAGAGAACTGTTAAGTTTAGCCCCTTGTAATAACTTAGCTATTGTCCAATTAAACAAGTTAGTCTCAAAACTTCCAATATTTTACAATTCTAATCTAACCGCAATAGCATACAAGTATTCTGAGTAAATTACGAGGGTGAATCAAATATGAACCGGACTTTTGTTTTAAAAATTTTATTGGTACGATCAATACAAATTTTAATACATATTATTTTTTTACATAGTCTTCTCTCTTATGTATACATTTCCCCCACCGAATCGGAAGTTTTTTAATACCTTTCTCAAAGACGGAAACTGGTCGTGACGATAACCAATTGCGCACAAACGTTTCTACACCTTCGTTGTCCTCAAAGTGGTGGCCTCCCAGTTCTTCTTTAAGTGGCCCAAACATGTCGTAGTCACATGGCGACAGATCAGGACTGTAAGGCGGGTGTTCAAGGGTTTCCCAATGCATTTTGTTCAATTTTCCTTGAGTCAATGCAGCTGTATGTGGCCGAGCGTTGTCATGCAACAGAATCACACTTCGGATAGACATATCCCGCCTGTTCTGCCGATAGGCAAGTTTCACTTGTTGGAGTAGTTCGCAGTAATACTCAGCATTAATTGTACGGCGTTCGTGCAGAAAATCGATCAGCAGTACGCCTTTCGAATCCCAAAAAACTGTTGCAAGAATTTTCCCTGTAGAAAGACGGGTCTTTCGCGGTGCTGCTTCTCCAGGTTTTCGCCACTCCATGCTTGCACGTTTGGTCTCCGGGGTATAATGATGCACCCATGTCTCATCACAGGTGACAATATGTCTCAAAAACTCATCTCCCTCTGCTCGATATCTTGCTAATAGGCTTTCACATACGGCAAGACGGTTTGCTTTGTGATCTTCCCTTAGAAGGCGAGGAACCCATCTTGCACACACTTTTCGGTAACCCAACTCATCTGAAATAGTTGATTGAGCACTCCCGTATGATATTCCAACGTGTTCAGCAATTGCCAATACTGTAAGATGGCGGTAACCTTCAATCAGCTCACGAATTGCGTAGATATTCGCCTCATTGATGCTTGTCGTGGAAGGGCGTGCATGAGGCTCATTTTCCACTGTCTCTCGGCCATCTGAAAACTTTTTGTGCCAGTAGTACACTTGGGTCCTTGAAAATGTTTCATTGCCGAACTGTGCAGATAGTCGACGCAAAATTTCAGACGGTCTAACGCCCTCCCGCGCCAAAAATTTGATAACACGTTGCGCAACAGACGTATGCACCTCTTGCTCTGACATGATGCTACTAACAGCACATCGACTACGCATCGCCAAACCGACGAACTCCCCTCTTCTTAACATCCCTACCTAACACGCCACTCGAATTACCTACAGGGCGAGAAACAGAAGAGTCCGGTTCATATTTGATTCAGCCTCGTATTTTCCAACAAAAGTATACCTATAAATAACGCATACATGGTGTACACAGTATGAGGGCAAATATTTTGAGAAAACTTTAGTTGAAAATAAAGTCTTATATATAAGAGTTTTTAAAAAGAGCTATAGATTTGCCAAATATACATTACATTTTTAAAAATACAAAAACCAACTTTAAAAAAGTAACTCAACTAAAAAGCATGAAATTTTTTTTTACAATTTGAGATATTATAAAAAATAAATAGTATATAGTATATAGTTGGAAAAGTTACATAAACACTTATTATACAGTTTTTAGTGAAATGGCATAATTAAATGCAATTTTTAAACATTATTATTTCTATTTGATAACAATTTTAGATATTACCAAAATAAAGGTACTTCACTTTTAAGCAAAATTCCCATTTGCTGACAAACCTCGTCTATAGTTAAAAAAGTAACATGTAAGGATAACAGTATACCTTTTAGACCATACAATTCTGTTTATGAAGGATAACTTTTTCTCTTAAATTTATTCATACAAAAATATTCGTTTGATTTATGAAGATACACTGTATAACAGACTAACTGAGAATTTTCACCTTGAAATTGAATAACTGATACTTACTTTGATTAATCCAATTTCTTTGTAATTTATTATACCCCAAGTTTCGAAGAGAAACATTTCCATATTTTATTACCAGCACATCCATCAGAGCATACTATAGAGTGATGGGGAAATGTGTGGAACAAAGTAAATATCTCTGGAATTATTAGAGATATCAAAATGAAATTTGGAAGGTGGATACTGCAGTAGATTGCCTATTTGTTTCCAAATTCTTTTACAATTTTGAACTTCCTGTTTTACCGGACGTAATGTCGATTTTAAAATTTGCAATGAAACACCCTGTATAGTATTTTAGTTTCTGATGAAACATTTTATTGCGAATACAAAAATATTGGGTTTGATATTGTTTACTTCAATACCTACCGAGATATTAACAGAAAAGTAATTAAGAAAAGGAAAAATTCGATGGTAGATAAACTCGGATCAGATTTCATTTACGCACGATATAAACAAACCGCTCGGTAAGGATTTGTATTTCTATTGGCCAATCAGTGGCATTATACCGTCACAGCCAACAGCACTGCTTGTTCCATAGTCGAATACAGGTGCGTTTGTTTAAATCAGGCGCAAATTAAATCTGAATCAAGTTTAGTAGTCCATGAAATTCATTGCAGAAGTGACAGTAGTTGTCAAAATAAAGTTATTAGTTTTTTTTTTATTTGAACGTAAAAAGATTGTATTGTTTTAATTTGATTCAAAAATGGCTAAATTAAGTGAAAGAGAAAGAATAGAAATATTAATGATGATTGGGTATCGGGAGAGGAAAAGAAGTTTGTTACCTTTTTAACATTGTTCATCCGAATACCACAAATATCCCGTTCAGTAGTGACGAAAACTTTGCGAAGGTACGACACAAGTGGAACAGTTAGCAATTTACCAAAAAGTGGACGGTTAAAAAGTGCAAGTAATGAAGGTGTAGTTCAAAATGTTCTTTGGAAGAAAATCCTCACTTATACACTACCGACCTCGCCAATATGCATGGAATTAGCCATCGTTCAGTAGGAAGGATATTTTACGGCGAGAAAAATATCATCCATATAAAATTGGCCTCGTTCAAGAACTCTCCGAAGACGATTTCGACAGACGTTTGCAATTTTGTGAAACGATGATGGAGATTGGTAACCGTGATAATAATTTTATAAGAAATGTGGTGTTTTCAGACGAGGCTACATTTTGTTTAAATGGTACGGTTAATCGACATAACTGCCGCTACTGGTCGCAAAGTAATCCTAATTGGGTACAAGAGGCTCATACACAACATCCCCAAAAATTGAACGTTTGGGCCGGCATTTATAACAACAGAATCGTGGGACTCTTCTTCCTACAAGAAACTTTAAAACGGAGATAGGTATTTACAGCTCTTGGAGAAACAAGTTATTCCGGCATTGGAGGTAAATGGACAATTACCAAATAATATCTGGTATCAGCAGGATGGAGCACCACCCCATTACGCTCTCATTGTTCGAGATCATTTAGATAGGACATTTCATCACAGATGGATTGGAAGAAGGAGTACTTATGAATGGCCTGCACGAAGTCCCGACCTTAATTCACTAGACTATTTTCTGTGGGGTTACTTAAAGTCTAAGATTTATGTTGACAGACCAAATAATTTGCAAGAATTAGCTGCAAGAATAACTCAAGACATCCAGAGAATTACACCAGAAGTAATAGCTAATGTTACTAGAGAATTTAAAAACGGACTTGCTTATTGTCAAGAAGTAAACGGTGCTCAGTTTGAACATATAATACATTAAGTTTAGTTAAGTTAAGTTTCAATGTTTTGAAAATCACTTAGATTTAGTTAATAATTATGATTATGTATTTCTTTAATGGATATTAGATTTTTCCTTTCCTTAATTACTTTTCTGTTAATATCTCGGTAGGTATTGAAGTAAACAATATCAAACCCGATATTTTTGTATTCGCAATAAAATGTTTCATCAGAAACTAAAGTACTATACAGGGTGTTTCATTGCAAATTTTAAAATCGACATTACTTCCGGTAAAAGAGGAAATCTTCAAAATTGTAAAAAATTTTGGAAACAAATAGGCAATCTACTGCAGTATCCACCTTCCAAATTTCATTTTGATATCTCTAATAATTCCAGAGATATTTACTTGGTTCCACACATTTGCCCATCACTGTATAATGAAGTCGGTAAAAAATGTTTTTCCCATATTTTTTAAAAGCGTTACAAGCTATGTTCAGGATCCAGTATAAACAGGAAACATTCTTTGAGCCCTTTTCGATTTAATCGGTGAACACACAAAAAAAAACAGAAACAGACTAATTGAGAACCTCCTTCTTTTTGAAGTCAGTTAAAGAAATGAAAATTTTAGAAATTTTGCACACATTATCAAAGTCACCAACAGATTTTTTGCTTTTAAACGCTTGTGAAACTAAATTGCTAAACAAATTACACGGCTTGACTAATCACATTAACAATGACAAATCACTTTTTTAATTATAAAATATATTTGTGGTACACCGCAAATGGACGGCAACATATAGAATACCTGGGATGCCCCTTATATTGTTGTGTTTGATTTAATATCGGTATAGTTTCATAATTTATTTAAAATTTTTACAAAATGTGTATTAAATCGTGCAATTTGGTGTAGTTTTTGTGTTGAAAATAGTAACTCTGGCGTTTATTTACTATGTAAGTAGCAAAAATATATAGAATTTGATAGTTAATATATTCCTGAATAATTTAACGGTTAAAATAGGTTACTTCAAGTTACTTTGTACAGAGTTAATTAAATAATATGTAAATGTTTTATGCTTCTGACCATTATTTCCACAATTTAAGGAATATTTCTCGCATTTTTAATTTTAGCCAAGTCTCCTTTGAAGATTTAATCCAAAATAGCATATATTTTTAATCAACTTACTCTAGTTCATAAAACCCCTTCTTAATAATTTATCCTGTTTAACCTTAACCCTGAAACATAAAATTTTTACCATACGTCGCAATAATTAGAGGATAATCCATCTAAACTTAACCATAACCTTTCGCTGTCTATTTCAATTAACGCCATCCCGGGCTATCTGATGGTAGTGACTTTATTCGGAAACAGTGCTGACACCTTCGTGAGTAAATTTAATTACTAAAACACCTACGTAGATGTACGACATATCGAACACCTACGTGGCGTTCCGTGGAGATCCCGTCGTGCTAGTATGGCCAATTTGGTTAAAGAGCTGTTGGAGATTTACCACGTAGTTGTTTTGCATCTTGCATCTAATGAATCCGCTTAAAATCTGTTAATTCTCTTACACCACAATTTTTTAACCAATAATAATTACTTTTTAAGACCATAATACCACAATTTGACAAATGGTTGCGAAAGTAAATGATTGGTAGGTTGAACTCATGCTTCTTATGGAGTGTGAAACTAGAAATTTTTTTAGGACGTATAATTTTTTTCTGCATGACGCAAAGTGTGGCGTGGGAAATAATTTTAAAACAAAGTTGTGAAATTGAATAACTTTTGGTATATTTCTAAGGAATTAACCGAAATTACTACAACATTATATTTGAAGTACATAAAATGGTCGTCAATAAAATGTATTTTTGAAACTTCCAGGCTGCATTTTTATTACCGAAACTAACTCCAAAAATTTTGACATTGTTTATAGGTCAACTTGATACTGCAGTGTACGTCGACTATAAGATAACACTTTTATTATTTCTATTTAGATTCTTATATTTGTTACCAATGGTTGCCTAATTTACTTACTGGTCTACAATTAAATTAAAAGCTGAAATTAAATTAAACATGTGAGATATTATGGGAAACAATTACATTTACTCAACTCTTCACAAATTCGTATCAAGCAAGTAGGGTGTCTCAAGCGCACCATTAAGGCTGAACTCATTATTAGTTTTTGTCCGGTTGTAAAGTATTCCATTATCTACAAATTTTGATCGTTTACTAGTCACAACGAATTAGCAATGGGTTCTAGACAATTTGTATAATACATAAAAATTATGAAAAATGTATAATTTAAAATATATCAAGGAAAAATACATAAAACGACCTAGTACCCTTTATATGAGGCCAACATTTTTAAAAAAGGGCTTAAAATTTTAAGTGAGGCTCTAGTTAAAATTTTAAGTGAATATCTTAATATTAATTTTAGGGAGCAAATTACAAATCTAAACCTTTTTTTGTTCTGGCATATCACGTAATATGGTTAATAAAATAGTGTAAATACAAATAATTTTGTATAAACATTTTTAAATGGATAATATTTAAAGATATTAAGGCAAATATGCACACTGGCCACAGTTACCTCCGAAACTAATGAGTACTGTTTTAAACAAATAAGGCAAATTAGACATTTAAATGAAATATATATTTTGTTCAAGCATATCATAATACATGGAATAGAAGCATTTACAGTGAGAAATGCAACCTATAACTTAATTTATAATTTGAAAATGTGTAGTTTATAAGATACCAAGGAAACAGTACGAAATTTTCTAAAACTGTTAAGCCTAAAATTACGAAAAATAGGGAACATATTGTTTTCAGAGATAATTTTGAGATATAAACTACAAAATAAAAAATATACAGGGTGAGTTTTTTTTGATGATCAGTATAGGGATCTCGGAAACTATCGTAGATAGAGTAATGGTTAAATTGGGAAAGATTTGCAGTTTTGCTGGCCCAAATTAATGACACTTTCGCATTTTTGTAAAAAGTCATGGCTTACTAGATGGTGCGTTCCCGCAATTTGTTTAGTGTATTGTTTTCAATTTGGTTGAATTACTTCATTGATATTTAAACTTCTGCACCTTTTCTAAAACATTTCGTCGCGCTAATGCTAATTGTAAGTGTTTTTTTGCGTATAAAATATAGACAGTATTGACATTCGTGTTTCGTTTCCCTAGCTGTTTGGACGCTTGGGAGATTCGTGTTTGTTCTCCGAACTATTCGGTAACGCTTTGATCCCGTCTGAAGAGACGGCACTTATTGTTGTTTTTTGCGTTACGATTCCGCGAGTTAGTAGCTTCTTTCGTAACGGCCGCTAAACCGCTTTCATTTTGTTTCTTTTGTGTTTACAAAAGCGCATCATTTGTTGTTAAACCCGCATTTTTGTTTGCTCAATCAATGAACATTACGTCGCTATTTTTTGTGTAACGTGTTGTCCATATGAAGCTCTAAGAAACTGTTCCTGCTCTTACGGGGCTAGCCTCTGAAGAAAGAAGACCCAAGAAAATACCCGAGCTTCCGGACGTAAAAGGTTAGTGATAACTTTTATTTGGTGATTCGTTTATGTGACCGCACGTGTTTATTGATTGTTCCGCTAAAGGTCCTTCGTCAATTATTCTTGCATTGAACTAGCATTGAACTAAACCCGCAACATCTAATTCATATATATTTTTTTAATATTCTCTATGGAATGTGCATGGAAGCCTTTCCACTAGATATTTTGAAAAAAACGAAATTCTGTAGATCTAGTCAAATCCCTCTAGCTCCTTTGTTTTTGATTTTATAAAAAAAGTATAAATATCAAAATTGAAGGTGAATTGTATCCCGAATATGATTGTCATGTCCTCGTTTGCGTGACAGCTCTTGTTTTCGAAATATGACACAAATTTATCTTTTTTTGAATGAAAACCATGGTTGGCTATGACCTAAAAAAATCGGACATTTTTAGAGCTTTTCAACGATATAATACTCGATATAGTTATTCATAAAAATAACGCAATTATGGAAGCTTTTCTTTCTTATTTCCACTTTTAAAGTAGGTAGGCCATGAAAAAGATTGTTTTCACTTTGACGTTTCCTCACTTTAGAGTAATTCCATTAGTAGAGCTGAACAGTCCATATTGACAAGTTTTCGTGATAAAATGGAATATTCTAACGAAGAAAAACTGAATATGGTGGAATATTATATCATATGCCATAAAAATTCAGTTCGTGCAGCTGAGGAATACTTTCGTAGATATTTTAATCGTCGTCAACCTGCTCTAGGTACATTTAAGAGGCTTTATGGATAGTTTACGCAGATATGGATGTTTTAGTTAAATCACCAAAGGAACATAATCAAATTAACGAAGCAGCACAAATAAATGTTTTGGCAATGGTAAATCAAAATCCATCTACATCAACTCGTGAGATTGCGGCAGAAGCTGGCACATTTCAACGAACTGTAGTTAAGGACTGAAAGCGAACAAACTTTCAGTTTCTCAAACTTTGCATGCTGGTGACGAATATCGACGTATTTTGTTTTGTACATGGTTTAGAGACATGTGCTTTGACAATTCACAGTTTCCTTTAAAGGTGTTATGGTCAGATGAAACTAGATTTACTAACTCAATGGACACAATGAGCATATCTGGGCTAACGAAAACCCTTTCCATGTAGAACAAAGACCAACGTAGATAAAATTTGGTTTTAATGTTTTGTGAGGTATCATAGGGTCTACTATTCTGGGGCTTTTATCTATGACGAATCACTTACTGGGGAGCGCTACTTGCATTTCTTGCAATACACTTTTCAAGACATGTTGAGGCCCTTCATTTTATATTTTGTTGATGAGCTTGCTTAAAATGGCTCAGCCTCGACTTCGCACGGAGTAGAAGTTAGTAGTAGGAGTAGAAGAAGAGTAGTAGTGCTTAATTTTAATGCAATATTGTAAAAAGAAATTCATAAAGCCCGATCACAGAGTCCCTACAAACACAAACAAAAAGTTTCATCAAAATCGGCCTAACCGTTCGGTAGTACAAAAAGTATAAAGACAATAGTTAAGAAAAAGCACAGTGACAGAAACAGAAGGACTACATGCTATGTAAGCTCAGTATTTCTGGAGATAAGAGGGAGGGGAGAATGGGTCGATTTTTACATCTTTTTGTATCTTTTTAGCAAATTATAAAAAATATATTTGGGACATTTCACGTGAAGCGGAGCACCCTCTCGGCCTAAATTTGTTTTGACCGATTATGACGAATGAGGTCTCAAAATGTTCGTCCCCGAACAGACTTTCGAACGTTATGTGGTACTTTTCAAAAATTCAAAATGGCGGACCTAATATGACTGTTAAAAGCTGGATAAAACTTGATTAAACGACAAAAAAATATTGTACAGAACAATATTTGCAACCAACCGGGTCATTTTTGAACTCGAATTATAGCTGAGGGATGCCTGTTAAAAGCTAGTATGGTTGGATGAAAAAATCCAAAATGGCTGATCAAGATGGGGGTCAAATGACCGATTTGGTGACAAAATTTTTAAAAAAAAAACCGATTTACACTAAACTTGGTACCCGGAGGTTTTTTGGGTGGCTTATTTCTTAGATCTAATTGAATGTTTATAAACAACTGCCATGATCAAATTAGATGTCCTAGAGTACTTTGTTTTAGTACTTTGTTTGATATTTTTTATCTCTCGGCTTAATTTGTTGCTAAATTATTTAAACAAATTTACATGGTTCCTTAGATCCAATTAAAATGTTCTAAACAACTGTCTGATGATAAAACTCGACGTCCTAGAAGTACTTTGTTTTAGTACTTAGTTAGATGATTTTTTAATCACACGGCTTTATTTTTTGCTAAATTATTTTTACAAATACCCGCCCCGCATTTCAAGTAATGTTTACAATGGTTCCTGAGATCTAGGGGAAAGGTTCTAAACAGCTGCCATTATCAAATTCAATGTCCTAGAGTACTTTGTTTGATGTTGTTTACTCTCTCGTCTTTATTTGTTGCTAAATTATTTAAACAAATTTCCACCCCGCCTTTTAATAATATTTACATGTTTCCTTAGATCTAATGAAAAGATTCTAAACAACTGTCTTGATGATTCCTACTCTCTCTACTGTATTTGTTGCTAAATTATTTAAGCAAATTCCCGCCCCACCCTTCAATAATATTTATATGGTTCCTTAGAACTAATGGAATGGTTCTAAACAACTGCCATGATCAAATTCGACGTTCTAGAGTACTTTGTTTTAGTACTTTGTTTGATGTTTCTTACTCTCTCGGCATTATTTTGTTGCTAAATTATTTAAAACAAATTCCCGCCCCGCCTTGAAAAATGTTTATATGGTTCTTTAGATCTAATGGAATGGTTCTAAACAACTGCCATGATCAAATTCGACGTCCTAGAGTACTTTGTTTTAGTAATTTGTTTGTTGCTTTTTTAATCTCTCGGTTTAATGGTTACTGACGACGCCCTAGGGTACTTTGTTTTAATAGTTTGATGTTTTTTACTTTCTGGGGTTCATTTGTTGCTAAATTATTTATGCAAATTCCCGCTCCGCCTTTCAATGGTGTTTATATGGTTCCTTAGATGTGATGGAAAGATATGAGTAAATTTTTAAGATTTATTCGATATGATACCTACCTAAATGTACTTAATAAATAGAAATATCAAATACAAAGTATCGCGTACAAAAGTGTGGGTATCGAAAAAAAAAAGTACTAGATACCACAAAGTATCGATACTTTTTCCGTGTCCCTATATATCACATTCATTCATTGTATATTGTGGAGGTTTTATGTTAAAGTAAATTCCCAAAAATGTAATTCGTGGAACTTAAAGTGGGACAGCATTTAACATTTAAATTATTCGCGTCGGTTCTCTTGCTTTAATTTACCCCAAATTCCGTCCTCAACTCGAGTACCATCGAAATAAAACACAGAAGGGAATCGCTAACGCAAGCCATAGATTTCATTAATCTTCATAAGTTCGATTGAAAAAAATCCCGTCTCATCCACTCTACAAAACTCCCAGTCGCTAATGAACACTTCATTTACCCGGCAAACCCCGCATAAAATGAGATTATAAAAAATTGTCGCCGGTTTCGCTTTTCGGCCTAATTTTTCACAGGTGATGACAGCTATGTCGGAGTTTGCAGAGAGCATTAAGGAAGTTTGTTACCGAATCATCATCGTTAGGTTTTTGGGACCTCATTTTTGGTTGTGAAGATAATTTATCAGAGTTGTGTTACAAAAGTTGTAATGAACGTAGAATCAGAAAACCGCCTATGTAATATACCAGCTGATTCGAGAAGACTTAATTAAATTACATTACAAAATCTTTAAAGTGGATCTAATAAAACTCAGGCGAGTATCAGGCTACTCTGTTTTCGTAGAACTTGATCTCTACCTTCTACACTTGATGTTGACCTCTGTTTGGTGTACACCAGATCGGTGTTGTCGCTGCCCCTCCACTTCAACAAGAAAATCAACGGACGGATGGTGTCAGAAGCTCCAACGATCACAAGCAGCTTCGAGTCCTTTATCGAAAGCAGATTACTCCTTGACCTTCTTCTTATATTTGCCCTCTTTGGTGGTCGATTTCTTGCCTTTCTTCGAATTAGCTGCGAATCAGCCTTGTCTTTTGATTTTAGACCCCTATTCTTCGTAGTTTGCATTTATCAATTTCTTTTTTGGGGTTTATCTTTGTCATCCTTGGACTTCGATTTAGCGGCTTTTTTCATCAGAAATATCGCCACATATTTTTGTTTCTTTGGTTTGGGTCCGCTACTGCTCCTGCTTTTCTTTTTGTGATGTTTGTTGTCTTCAAAACTGGAGTCCTTGGTTTTTTTGTTTTAACTGTTAGCTTTGTTTTTTATTGTTTTCCATATGTTATTTTCTGAAAAACAAGCGTCGTACTTTAATATTGGTAATTAAAAAACAGTACAGTTTTGGCACTATAGGGCCACGGTCACTGTGTTTACATCCGTTTGTGCTAATTTAAAATGCGGCTGCCGAATGAGGGTCCGGTCGAGTAGAACGTCTCTGGGTTATCCGTTTTCTTAATGCCAAAAGGGTGACATCAGTCAACACTCTTAGTAAGATTTTGTGAAGTGTACTGACAAAACATTATGAGTGATGGCAAGGTTAGCAGGTGAACCGACTCTAATCGAAATATCAGAAAGACAACCACCGGTGGCGCTACTATAACATATGTACAAATTATTTATTAAACAGATTCGATAAAAGAAAAAATATTTTAAGAATTAAATTTGGGTCTGTTTTTTAGATACAAAACTATATAATTTAAATGGAAAATACTGTATCTAAATTGCACAATTTTTAAAATATCACCCTAAAACCTCATATCATCTGGCGAGGAGCAGTTGAGAAAATATAGAGGGAACAAGGAAGATAATTAGAATCAGGGGCGGCTTTCCCTTAAGTGCACTCGTCCGCTGAACCACCAAATTTAATAAACTTCTAATGAGGTTAAAAATCAACACAAAATGTTTAATAAATATCATTTCAATACCAACGAATTTATCAAAAAACAATTTAAGCTCTAATCCAAACTTGTATTAAGTTTTAAAAGTGAAATTTATAATATAAAGAAATGGTTGTGTGGATGTTATCGCAAAAATAGATTATTTTGTTTTCCTTGCATTATTCATGGCGGGGAATCAATTTGGACGGAAACTGAAGTGAAGGTTTAAAACGTTTCTTAGAAATACGATGTCTCAGGACTCGCTAAATGCTCTTTTCGTACTTAGTATTGAAAAACATATATTCAATCAATGCCAAACTTTAATAAAAAGGTCATTGAACATTTCGCTTTCAAAAAAAGTGGACGAAAATTTTAATTAATAAAAAATAAATGCAGTATTAGCAAAGTTATGGTTTGTTTTGTTGCATCTGTGAATCCCAATATTTGACCAGTAAAGTGCACCACCAGTTTCATAACCCACCAGCCGCCACTGATTAGAATTCAACACTAAATTAGTTTTAGTATTTTAATACTAAAATAAAATGTTGATAAACATTTATAAAATACCTAACTTCTATAAAACGTATCATGCAAGAGTAAGAATCAAAGTTTTATAAAGACACTAAATTTAAGTCATTTTCACATATTTAATATCTACAAAAAAAACAATAGAATGTATAGGAAACATTTAACCTTATAATTGCATAAAATATTGAATGGTTTGTTCAATATATAATCAGTTAATATTTGATCATAGAAGATAGATAGATACGTGAGTTGAGAGCAAAATTTGGAAAAAACTTTAGATAAAAAAGCATTGTTTCGAAAAATGCAAAAACATTCTATAAGGGTTTTTTTTGGATACAGTAGTTGCTCTCTCTATTTGCTACAAGTATGTGTGACAATGTAGTTTAATTATAAAAAAGTACCAGCGGCTAGTAATGGCCTTGAAAGGTAGACATGTTACGTAGCGCCACCTAGTGACTAAAGATTTAAATCCTCAGTAAAGGAACCTTCAAAGATGGCCAGATTAATGTTAACGATTCAATAATCAATGATGATTTACTACAGAAGATGGACAGGTTTCAAGTAGTGTTCTTGTTCTCTATAAAATTGTTACTGAACATTTATATAATCGAAAATTGTGCCCGGGTACCAAAAATGTTGACTGTGAAGCAAAAAATAAAAGTTTAGACAGCGCCTTGACTGTTCGAGAGCATTATGATTATGAAGATAACGACTTTACGCCAAATTGCCATAGCCGATAAAACGTAGGTGACCTACTTTACACCAGAACCCAAACAACAATACATGGAATGTTCAACATGTCCAAAAAAACGTGAAGTTTAAGCAAGCAATCCTAATCTAAAAATCATGAGTACCCTCATTTAGGACAGGATGGGGGTGTTGTTTGTTCATTTGTTGTCTCGTGGTGCCAAATTCAATTCTGAAACATACTGTGAATACCCAGTGCAATTCAAAAACACACAGTGCAATTCAAAACAAAAGAGTGCATGATAATGTCCGTCCACATGCGCCAATCGATTCCAAGATCTCATCGCATCTTCTGGCAGGGAACGTTTTGATCATCCTTCGTACAGTCCGGATTTATCGCCCAGAGACTACCACGCGATTCTGATACTGAAATATCGTTTCAATGGCTGCACAATCAGACAGCAAGCTTCTCTGAATACGAAATACACCGGCTAGTTCGTTGATATGAATTAGATGGATGAAATTATGCAAAAAATAGATGAAAGTGTGGTCTTTCTTTCAGTCGACAGAATGTTCCTTATTCATCTATCGTGAACAGAATAAGCGAAAAATTCGAAGGTACTGGTAGAGTTAGTGATGGCAAACGCACGACTACAGCTCGAAGAGTTCGTTTACAACAAAACATCAGGGCAGTTCGCGAGAGTGTATCCGAAAGTCCACAGGCATGGATTCTCCTTCGTGCACAAGAATTGACATTACAACAGTCACTCGTCAGTGTATTCTTACTAAAGATTTATATCTACACACCTACAAAGTGGAATTGACTCAACATCCTTTGCCAATAGACCATGCAAAGCGAAGAGAGTTCGCCAAATAGATCCTTGAAGGAAATGACGATTTCGAAAAATTATTCTCCCTGTTAAATATATAACCACACAAATCAAAATTTTTGAGGATTTAAATCTTTTGAAGGGAGGAAATCTGAGAAACCATAGAAACCTGCTAGAAACTATATATCGTCTTGCGTTTAAAAGCCTATAAGTTGTCCACAGGCTTATTATACAGTAAAAAATAGTTGAAAAGCTGAAAAATATTGAACTGCTGTATGAAGTAGAAAATCCCGCCGATCATACGTAATTATGTCGTTGTTACCCTTCAGTAATGTTAAACAAAACTACTATTACGCTGACCACATTTCATCTAATATGTATTTTTTACATTGGCCGCTTCCTAATCTCGGTTCCAGTCTTGGATAACACCAAGATAATTCCCGAATAAAAATTAAAATTCAAAGATATCTCTGCTTTATTGTTTCCGCTTTCTTTTTTCGTATCAGTTTTCTTTCATTAAAATAGGTTATCGTATTGACCTGCCCTAATAAACATAAAAGTTCTTTTTAACAGTCCGTTAATGGAAAGACCACAGTAAATACAATGATGATGATTAATGGTTTGGCAGATAAAGCGAAGAAATAAGATTGTCTCGCATTAATTACGGATTGTGACATATATAGTTTATGAAAAGCGATTTAGTGGGACTTGGTACGTTGCCATGTTGATTTTTAAAGGAAAAAACTGCGTCATTGATTACCCCGAGGCTGTAATTGAACTTTTAGCTATTATTAATTTTGCAGGTCTTTCAGATGTAATTTCTGATGATGATCGCTAAATAATAAGCTTTAAGCACGACGGTACATCATAATATTTGTCGAGTAATTAATAGACGTTTGACGCAAAATGAACATCGACATTTAAGATTGTAAATTCTCGAAAAGAAAGTATCATAAGTCTATTAACACGTTTAGTAGTCAACCTACAAATTTTATAGTGAGATTCATATCCGAGAAATCAGAGAAAAATGGTGTTACACATATTTTACCTAGAAGTATTGCACTAGATTCCCTTGGGTCAATTTCATAAAAGTTCACATTCACTTTCAAATGTCTTTATGTATCAAATAAATTCACTTTTTACAAATACAATTACAATTACAATGCCCGTAACAAATTCTAACCGCACAACTTGTACAACCCGTAACTTTAAATAGCCAGTGTAGAAAATACCAGAATTCGAAGGTTATTTCAGAATTGTCAGAGTGAATTCAAGTCGTTTTTACTTCCATCGAAAATTCGGGATAGCCGGTTTTTTATGTTTACCTGTTGTTTTTATCGGAACAATTAATTTAGAAGGTTTCATAACATTTTTTGGCGACATTATATGCATTTTATAACAGTATATTGTCTTGCGTTCAATGGATTTTTAAATCTCGAATCATAATTGCTAGAAATCACATGAAACATTCTCTGGAAACGTTTTAACTTGTAACGGTCAAAAATACTTTTGCTCGTTACATTTATCATAATTTAAGAATTTTCAAATACCGAAAATTTATTATTAAAAATGTAGTCTTAATTTCGTTCAGTGGATATTCAAATATTTTCCAACGACAGAAAATTATTAAGAACGAAGTGTAATATTAATTTCGTTCAGTGTACCTTGTGGATTTTTTGCCGTAAGTTGAAGAATCTACCCATCTTTATTTTTCCGTTTCGCTTTAACATATTTTTGAAATGCATGAGAGGTTCAATTTGATTGTTTATTGATGTAATGCTTTAATAACAGCTATTTTTGCTTTCATAATTTAGCTAAGTATTTGTGCTTTTAATATGCCGTATTTAAATTGACTTAACATATCTTTTATTTTCTCTAAATAAATAATTTGCAAATTTTCGTTTTACCGCCATTTCACGTTTAGAGGTTTACCCCACTAAATAAAAATAGAGAGGGGAAAATCTGTCTGTAATCCGAGCAAGACCGGTAAAATTTCTCTCTCTCTCGATTTTCGGCGTTCTAGATGTGACCACGTGTATTTAGATTTTGCTTAATAATTTTCCTTCAGAGTTGAATTTTCATATATTGGAAATTTATATTTGATTTTGTTACCGTAATTGATTATCGTTGTATCGATTAAATTAAATTTTCCTGCACTCGTTATATTTTGCTGTTTTGTTTTCTTATAGTTTTTTTCTGAATATAAAAAGGTGGTAGTTGCACAATTTTTTGAATATTAAATTTGTAACTTATCGATCTTATTGGCTTTAAAGATAATTTCTATATCAATCGATAATAAGTTAGTGTTCAAATTTTGGCGTGTTTTGGTCAATTTCACCATATTCAATTTTTTGCATTTTTTTTTGTATAAAATCGAGTGGCTTCCTTGAGTTCCCAAAGGAAATCAAGGAAAGCGGTTTGATTTTTTCTGTCAATTTGCTTTTTGTAGAACAGCTACTGTTTTGGTTTTACGATTTTTAGGGTTGTTACAACCACGACCTAACAGCTAAATAAAAAAAAAGACAAAAAAAAAGGAACATTTTTGATAAGTCCACCTATGGCCTACAACAGCCCTTATATTTTTTGGGATCAGGACATATTCACCAGGAGATTGGACTGGAAATTTCTACCGCCCTACCAGCTATAAGGAGGAGAAAGTAAGTGATTGATTTTTTTTGTTACTCAAAATTTTGTTTTATTGAATTATATCTATTTATCTTATCGTTGAGTCACTTACTTTCCTCTCTAGCTCTCTGTTTACCTGAACTCTTCCAGTTCAGTCACCTGAGTGGATATAAATATGTATATATAAATTTTCATATTTTGTTTATTGCTTTTAAAACAGAACAAAAAAAACTAGCAGGGTGTAAGAGTGTAGATTAATAGTTACTAGTTTAACGTGGGAGCTTCTATCACGTGGGAAAGCTTGAGCATAACTGTCTGTATATATAAATATTTTTTTATTAAATCAGCAGAATAAGATTTGTAAATTCAATACCAATATATCGATATATTTATTTTTTTGATATTTCCATCTTTTATATTATTGTGTTTGTATATTTTGTGATACAATAATCATTTATTATTTTTCTTTTACTCAACAATAGAAGTAGTATTTTTTTTATATTCATATTAGGAGTAGGTGTAAAATAGTGAATAACTATCAGTCACAAAGGGACTTACTGTGACCTAGTGAACAGACTGTAAACTTTCTGAACGTTCAAATAGTGCTCAAGTGTGGAACCTCCGTTGACAACCAAACAAATAAAAAAAAAGCAAACAAAAAGGGGAGGGTCATAATAGGCGTATAGTCACCATATGAATAAACACTAATACGTTTTTTCCTCTATATTTTATGAACACCACCATCCAAGGCAGTTCCTTGAGTAGATAGGGTGAAATCCTATCACACCGAATGAGAAGAGAAAAACAAAACGACTACTAAAGGCCTTCTATACTGCCCCATTCTCGAATAAGGGTGTCACCGAGTATCAAAACCCATTACATCCACAGCAACAGCACCAACTACCGACAAACAGGACGTGGTATTACAACCTACTACATCCACAGCAACAACACCAACTACCGACAAACAGGACGTGGTATTACTACCTACTACAGCCACAGCAACAGCCCAAAGGTCAGAACTTGTGTACAAGTATTCAATCTCTATTCACTCAAAGAAAACAAATTTATATATGCTCCTATCTGTTTGATTTTTTTGTTGTAATAAATTTACTAGTAAAAACCTATCTCATTTATTTGGGCCTGGCGCCCTTTTATCAATCGTGCTTTGATACTTAGCCACACCCACCGAACCAATCTGAGCAGCCCATAGGCAACCTTAAAAGTAACTTAAATATCACATTTATATAATAATTATAAATTAATAATATAATAACAATATTAAGGTTACTTAAGGCTTCAAAGTGGATACTTTGGGGTTACAAACTCCGAGTCTGGAATCTTCGTCAATCACTCTACGTTTTTGTTATGGCGTTATTTCTTGGATGTTCGATGAGAAAACACAATTTTTATATGTTTATCAAATAAGTAATATTGTCAAATTTATTGATTTCATGAAAACTCTGCATGTAGCCTAGTTTTTAGACTAGCTATAGTTCAGAACAAAAGTAATCCTCCATAATATTTACCAATTCGGAAACTGAAACATCTAGTGGGTAGTGGGTATAAGTACCTTCGGTAATTAGCAAAATCCGGATTAAAAAGATCTATTGCTCTTTATCAACAACTCCACTACGAGAAACTTGTCTGCTTCAAGGAAGAGCTTCAAGAATTTTGACCGAGGCCAACATTATCATACGTAGTGTAGTTTTCTAAAGCAGCTCGCCAAAATCAACTGGTATGTCACTGCCACAAGTCAGGAGAAAATTCAATGACCTACACATGTTTGTTTGTCCCAAGAATCTGCTCTCAAATCCTTCCATTGGATGTCCCATGTCAATAGTAGCTATATTGAGTTAAGAAAGTTCTCATGTATCTTATCGTATTTCACATTATATTAACGATCGGTTGATTGTAAAAAGTTACCTAACCCGCCATCTTAAACCGTCCGCCATATTGAATTTAGACCACTATTAGATAATAATCGATCATATTATCTTCAAAACCGAAACATTGATAAACATTTCTCCTTAAATAGTATAAAGATTAATTTTACACATACGGGATGTCGAACATAGAAATCTAAATAGCTTGGTTGTGTTTTGGCATAAGCAAACAAACAGCCCTGAAAAAATTCGCGACGGAAATCATACTACTTAGATGAGAATTCATTTTTCAAGGAATTTATGTGAGTCTTTATGTACCTATGTATTTTATAGTAAATCATAGGTGTCTTATTTCATGGTAAATAAACCTTGATAATACTGTCGTATTGTTAAGTAACAAACAAGCCATTAGATGAAATTGTGGAATTACGTAGTAGATTATAATAGACTCAAGTTCAAGGTCAATGTCATTGACTTCTCGATTTCGCAAGTGGTCAGTTTTAGAATTTTGAGTTATCTAATGGTTTATATGATTTTTTTCGACATCAGGAATTAAGTTGATCAACGTAAATACATGTACATGTTTGTCGTTACTTTGAGTTGACGATTACAACCAGCATTTTCATGATTTAGTTATTACAAACATACATTAAATCTGTTAAACATAATAATAATCTTTATTTCAAAGTAATTAACTACAAAGCAGTTAAAACAAAAGAAGTCAAAACAACAAATGGTACCAACAGGCAAAACTCCAAGAACTCGGATAGTGTTTAAGGCTCAAGCTCATCTATTTACTCAAACTGCTTTCTTAAAGTTAGGAGGTGTTCCCCCGACTGAGCTGTTGCAAGCAGTTCTTTCAATACTACAATAGCTGACTAAAAACACCACTTCTCGAAAATGTAAAGAGGGTGTCATAGATACCTCATACTTAATTTTCATAATGAGTTTAGCCTCAAACCTCCAAAAAGAGAAATATTTTTAAACAATAAACATTAGAATCTCATAAATATATAATTTTATTGTTCTCACTCACTTTTATTTTCTGAATTACAAAAATTGGTTCAAATTAGAACTCTGGACTCAAAAAAATCTCAGCAAACATTGAAAATTTGCATAATAAACCATTTTTAATATCCCAATATCCAGGTATTTCCTCGATACATACTTTGATTTCTCATTAGTGAGATACTCTATATGTCTACCCCATTGCAGGTTTTCATCCAGTATGAGCCCTAACTAAGAATTTGACATAAGGAGACATCCTTTGATTGACATTGTAAACTATTTGTTTTGAAAATGACACAGTTTGTCATACTTTCCTTCAAAATTAATCCATTCTATTAAAAACCCTTCATCAGATAAGAGCCCTATTATAACAATAGAATTTAAGTCATCGCCTATTACTAAAATGTTTGAACCATCAGTACAGCTCACCAGATGATCTTAAGTGTCAGGCATGGAGAAGTCATTTATATATATTAGAAATTGAACAGGACCTATCACAATCCCTTGGGGTATTTCCAAGGACGAGTCAAAATTGTCTGACTTTTGAACTCCATCAAAAAGATACGATTTAATCTGCATTTCTTCTTAACCCATATTAATCTAATTTTTCAATAAGAATGTTATGATTCTAACAATCATATGCTTTAGATAGATCAAGAAATATACATATTGCACATTGCACATATATCTTGGGAGAAATCTATAGTGTATGACTTCTCCCAAGGCATCAAATATACCTAATTGATGACAGACATATACACCTACTTATATAAATGCTATACATGGTGGCTATAAAAAACAAATTAGTAAAGTCAGGCACATGTTTGCTTATTAATTCCATGGCTGTAATTTAAATCTCATCTCTTAGGAGGTTGCCTAGCTCCTTACTTTTTTTTCAAAACAGATTTAGATTTTTCGAAATTAAGCAATAGGTTACCGGGAAATTAAATTTAGAAATATTGTTACATAATTGATAAGTGTGACGTCTTTCAAATGTTGAAAATGATAGGCCTTAACCTCTAAAACTGAATACAACAACTATTGAAATTTTTCATGGATATTGTGGAAAAATCGGATTTTTTATTGATACGCTTACCAATATCCTATAAGGATTTGTGCTAAGAGGCATAATTTGATATCAGAATCCAAATGCCAGATAACATTCCGTCGAAAAATTGTAATGCAGGTTGTTTTCCATATTTTGTGGCAAGTTTAATTATGTGATCACCAAAAATACAAAGAAATATTCATCTCCGAAGCATCAAACATTTTTCTTATTTTCAATGTATGACTCATAACAACTTAGCATAGAACTACTACTTAGTTTCTCACCAATTACTGATTGTCTCTTTTATATTTGTTACACACCAAATTTGCGGAAATTTTGCCAGTGATTCTACAATGAAACCATGTTGTACGTGTTTATCTGCAAGTTGGTAATTAAAGTTGCCCCTATAGGGTTTTAGACATATACTTTGAAGCGTTTTTATAATGTTTCTCTTCACATTCTCATTAGCAGGCCATGAATTAATTATTGTTGTGATTCGTGGTTTTAACGATCGCATTATCATACATTATCTACAACTTATTTGCAGGGTTCTATCTTGTTTGCTGAGCGTGCAAACTAAAAATAACTCGTTAATTGAGGCCACAGTAAGTTATACATGAATCTGGAACTTATTTAAAATATAGTGCTGGAATTATTTTGAGTTTATATAAAAAGAGTGAACGACAGAGTTGCACTACATAATTTATGTATCTGGCCAAGGCCGTAGCCAGCGGGGGGTCTGGGGGTTCACCCCCCCCCCCCGAAATTTTGGAATATTGGGTTTCAAGATTCAATTTTAACGTAATAATCATCTTTTTCATGAGAATAAATTTTATATTTATACATTTTTATATATCCTGGATATATATGAATACAAATACAGATTTTGCAGATTTTGTACGTATAAGAAAAGTGTTGCCAAGATCTGATGATTTAAAGTCAATCTCATGATATCTGTATAATTTTATCATTTTGGTATTCTTAGTTAAATTATATTCAATTTAAGCAGTAAAAATACAAACCACCTAAATTATAAAATGTTGACAACAATAATCAATAGTTATCACAAGATTGCAGCATCAACCTGATGTTAGTTGATAAATTGCTTATTACAAAGTACTGACAGTTGCTGTTTCCGTACTTTCAATAGTGGGGGATTTTAAAAATGAAACTTTGTGTCCCAATTAGGTTTTTAATACCTCTCTTATCAATATGTTATTTTTTTAACACAAAATTGGTAGGTACATGAAATTGTTGATTTCCTTTTTTTTTACTTTGTAGGTAATTACTTTTAATATCAATCATCAAGTCGGTTGGATAACACATAAAGGCGTCGTGTTCATAGAGGTATTATGCGTAGAGCACGTGAAGAAGCGAAATTCATGTAATAGCAATAGAAAGAGAGAGAGAGAATAAGCGGCTCGTTCCTGATAGGTCAGTGTCAGTGGTGACGCCTATTATTGGTAGGGTAGAGACATAGCAAGCGCACCCTGATATTGTCTTTCTCTTTCTATTGTTATTACACTGCCACTTACATTACGCACATACCTAGTTCACTCTAAGTATACTACCTCTATGGTCGTGTTATCTATTTTAAATTTGATTCTTATTGTTGGAAAATGAGCGGAGAATGGCCATGGCTTCCGGGCTTGGCACCACTCTCATTATACGCATTCTGGGATTAGGTAATGTGGCACATGCCAATTTTGTCAGAATGTAGTTTGATTCATAACATGTCACGTGTTTTTTATTCGATATCGTTGTCTTGTTCGATTCAAAAGACCCCTCCTGATAGGAGGGGAAACAAAATAATTGTCTGCGTATTATTATCATAGCTTTGTGTTAAATTCTCACATGTCTTTATATAATTAAGTTTGCGAATATTTTTGCCTAAGGAGAAAAACTGTCGCAAAATAATAAGACGTCTTAGTAGCAACTGTCAATTTTCGGAAGTTGTAAAGGACATACTTCCAAAAACCGTAATTGAGATTTTAGCTGGTCAGTTCCTGATTTTCCCTTATTTTGAGACAAGAACTGCTGATTGTTCTGCCTGTGGGGGAATGGTCCATGTGACGTTCTTTAGATAAGAAGGTGAATTTGTAACCATCACTTTAGTTAGATTCTCGCTGATATATGAAAATTCATTTTTAGATTAAGATTTTACTTGGCTTCATACGCCTATGCCCGTGGTCCATTAATTCCCATACAGATAAGATTTGATGTGAAAAATATTCATTTCTGTTGTACAGGATGGCCGTATATCAAGTGAAATTTTTAAATCCTTTATATCGAGGTCATCATGTGAATATAGATTCATATATAAATACGCAAAGACATTACCATTTTCTCCTCTGTCCCTCAACCGATTTTTTTTTGTTTTGTTTAGTAGCTACTGACGACATCATTAAATAAAATTTAATAACAAATTTATTATTTACGTGCATACTGTCAATGCCAAACAAATAACAATAACAGTCTCGCCAGATTGCTTGGAGAGGAAATCTTAAGATGGACAAACTCGAATGTGAAAGACTAAAATAAATTAATCGAAAAACTAACAAATTTGGAACCGTACCAAGATAATTTATATTACTTAATAATAGCCATTTATTCGGCTTTTGCAAGTTTGTAATATTGCATTGTAAAATATAAATATGTTTTTTTAACTAAAATCAGAATTTGATCAATTTATTTCTGATAATATTTTATTAATTTTAATATTTTACTTTTAATTTAAATTCTTTTTATTTTTTTTCATGTAATTTAACTAAGATTTCAAAAACGTGAATATATTCACAGACCGTAAGATTCAATATAAACAGTTAGATTCGGCAGCCCTGATAGTCATGGCCATCTTTGTTGTAGGGGCTCTCAATTTAAATTATGACATTTCATAATACGTATTGTTAACCGTCCGATTATTATACCACGGTGGTAATGGTCAGTTTTTAATTCAATGAGTAAAGTTCAATATTTCAGTTTCATTCAATGACAAACGTTTCCAAGAAAATAAGGTATTATTTAACATTAATTAACAGTAGGTGTATTACTTTATATTTTCCATACAAAGCAGAATTAGCCATTGCTTACTATGTATCTTTAATTAAAATTAATAAAACCTATATTAAATCTTAAGATATGTGGTTTATTAAAATGTTCTTATGTTTTTTAATTATTTTGTTATATTAATACTAAATTTTGAGTTGGTTGCTTGCATTTTCTGGTTACGAGTTAAGATCGTTCACTGTGAAATGTTAGAATTAAGATTAGAATTCGTTCTATTACATTTTTTTCAGTCTGTAGGTACTCCCAAAATATATATTAACCAATGTCTAAAAATATTATATTTAATATTGATTATATAATATATTTTTCTACTTTTTTCTGCCTATGTAAATTACATTTTATTCCAAGTTGACTGACTTTTAAGTAAAACACAGATACAAATTTGTTATGATAAGTTAGGTACCTACACCTATACATCTACTCTAGAATAAAATATATTTTTATTCAACATATTTTTCCTTGAAATCTTGAAGAGCTGGCTTTGGCGGTTAAAACATTGAGCAATTATATATGGAGGGAGCGTTAGAGGCTGTTAGATTCGTTGACAGTGAGAGGATGTTGCTCTTTAAGACCATCATTCAGAGACCATCTCTGATTGTTCAGCATAAAGCGTTTTTATTGTTTAGTGGTAAAATAGTCAATGTGGTATATCAGTATTGATTTTTCAGACAAGTTGCAGTAACATTCATATTAAATTTTCTGTTCTTGATGTGAACTTAATTATTTTATTTACATATTAGGTATTACCACAAACTTCCGAAGGTGTTGTGTAAAAAACAGTCAGCGGACACTAGATACTGTATTAAAGATTGAGGTGCTCATAGGGTTGTTGTTCATCTTTTTTTTTAATATTCATGAACTCGAACAAATGGCGCAAATCTTTAAGATGCAAAGAACAATCTTCCAGTTATTATATCTATCATTTTACCAGGAGCGATTTCAGCCAGAAATTTGAGGGTTACGCACTTATCAAAAATATTTCAAATACTTGTACTTGATTAAATTTTTATTTTCTTTTTATTTCAGTAACTTTGTCAATATGACGTGAACAACTTTGGTCGTTACACCTACTTCCGATTTTTCCTCAACTTTATTTCTTGTAAAGATATATATTTTTGACCAAGAAAAATGGAATAATGTTTTGAATTTGATGAAATGGGGACCACAGGACGACAAATAGTTAATACAAAAATGTAAGATTTGTATGGTCTAATCTAATGTAAAACTGAAGCTGGTTGTTAAAAACGTTCAATAATATAAAAACAGTTCTGTTATCGACTTGTAATAATAAATATTGATTTAACATATTTACATTTTTTTATTTTAGACATTCTATTTTTATTGCAACTTCAAGTTATTTTGAATTTGGATCATTAAGACTATTTTCGAATATAAAACTATATAATCATTAAATGTATGTGTTACAAAACAATTTCATATTTTGAAGTAGCCATAGAATTACATTCTGACAAAATGACATCCTATTAACTTTACAAACATACCCAGAAATCACCCAGTGTTCAAATACCGTACCTAAGCTGGTGTAGAGTGATAATAAATACCTGTTTTACGTCACAGAAACTAACCTGACGGTCAAAAATAATTTTTGCCTTTTTTACTGAATGTACTACTTGAATGTTTACATTCGTAACGGTGTTCATTAAATATTGGTTCCTAAATGAATTATGTAATTGTGGTTTTCAAATGACATATGTTCAGATCAAATTAACAGAAATAATTGTCATCATTGTGTATGAGATATGGTTAAAACAATCCGTCTTTTTTATGATTTTGAATATATATTTTTTAATTATTTTCGAAAAATAATCGTTAATTGTAAACAGTCAGTGTATTGAACCTAATAGATGTCGGTGACATCTACCGTCTAGTGAGTAATTTAAGTATATGAAGGCATACTATGCTATAACATATACCATACTCTTGACAGATGGTTCGAGTGTTTTATATAAAAACACATAAGTAAATATATATACAGATATATATCCACATATTTAGAACTATATCATTCAACGTATGACAGCCGTTTTGAACCAGGAGTTCTCGTCAGATACGCTTCCTTGAATGTGTATTACATCCAGTATTTCACTTTAGAACTTGTCATTGAAGGAAGCGTATCTGACGAGAACTCCTGGTTCGAAACGGCTGTTATACGTTGAATAATATAGTTCTAAATATGTGGATATATATCTGTATATATATTAATTGTAAACTTTGTAGTTAAGTATTTATTTTCTTTAAGTTTCCTTGAATCACTGTCAAGAACTGATGGTTTGTAGTCGAATCCTTACATAATTTTTTGCCACTAAAGTTGTTAAGGTTTTTATGAAAAAAAACAATATATCAAAAATTATTTCATCCAGTAATCAAATCTAGACCAAAGTGCATACGAGCAAAAACAATTCGGCCAGGAAGTACGCTAGCCTAACTTACATTGTTCACGAGTTTAAATCACACGATGTTTGTCTGTCATGTATTACAAGCAAATTTTTTATGGCAACCATCAAACGCAAGGCCAAAAGATGTGTTTTCAGACATTTTTTTATACTGGTGAGAAAACATAACACAATTAAGAGCAGTGACATTGTAACTACGACTATCATGAGATGCTGATGATGTAATGTTTGCACAAACTATCGGCGCAACCGGTCGGACAAATGTCAAAATTTATAAGCGACACAAAACTATTTCTCACGCCTACAGAGAATTTTACTAGTTTGTGTATGATTAATGACAGTAGCAGCGATTCGTCATTCCGCCAATTCGTATAATTCGTCTAGTGACAGAGGTCCCCAACATTTTTATTTATATTTTGGTTGCTTTTTTTAAATACTTCGTAATTTAATATTGGCACGTTATTTTTGGACTTAACACTGTTATTTGTCCACAGTATATTAAGAATTAATTTTGTTTGCAATTTTAAATATCGCATCACCGGTCTTCTTCTTTACTATTTGTCTCTTTCGTTTATCTGCCTCTCGGATCCCTAGCAGTCCAACAGATATCTTTACATCGTCAGTTCATCGCAGTTTAGATCTTTACTTCAACAGGATTGTATTTTTCCACTATTGCCAAATAGTTTGCGTAGTTTGGTTTGGATTTCACTGTGCTTTGGCCACGCTTTTTATTTTTATTGGTTTTCTTAACCAATTTCGAAGAGTCTTAAAGCATATCTTCGTTTGAAGTTCTCTTTTATAGGAGAGATCAGGCAGTTTACGAATATCAATTTTCGAATGCTTCTGTACAATTCAGTAATAATACCCATTAAATATATACTCACTGACAAAGAAATCTCATCACCCAGAAGGAGAGGTTTAAATTTAATATTGTTTTGGTAAAACATGGATGCTCTTGTAAGCAGTAAATGATAAATGATAAAGTTTGGTGAATGTTTTTTCATGCAAACTTTTTTTTTCAATTAATATTGCAGCCGTTTTTTTTTCATTTATTTTAAAGTACCAGAAACAAACTGTTTGATGAAATCAAAATCGATGTTTAATAATATTAAAATGCCTAGACTAGATGTAAGTCGAATGTATCGCCAGCCAAGTGATTTTTTTTAATTTCGAGAAATCGCTAACCGCACGAACAACAATCCAACTACTGTTATGAGACGTTGTCAAGCGTGGTTTGATAATACCCAAACTCGGAAAAGTGTAGGCACCAAAATAAAGCGCCAGATCGACGTGTAAGACTTATAGCCCTTAGAAACCGATTTTCGACAACTCTAAATTTGGCTGATAAGTGGTTGCGAGGCCATCTTTTAAGTATCTTAACGGTTTACCGGCCTATATGGAATTTTGGACTGCAACATTATCGACCCCATCTTGTGGTACTTCTGAGCGCTGAGCATTGACGGCAACGACTACAGGGGTGCAGAAAACGACAACATTGGAATGTGGAATGGCACTCTTTGAGTAGACATGATGGCCGAAGAAGAGTTAGATGACGTCAAGAAGAAAGAAGTCAACCTCAATTTGATGTTGAGCGACATTTACACCGAACAGTAGGCGTCATGATATGAGGTGATGTTGCACATAAAAGTAGGTCACCATTAGTTTTTGTTCGAGGCAACATAACAAGCGCACCGTTATCTTCAGTTAATAGTGGAGCCGGATGTACACCCTTACCTTAATCGGCTCATGGATCCCATATTTCAACAACATAATGCTCCTCCTCAAGTTGCGTAAATTAGTTTAAACTTTTTTGAAAAAATACATGTGAATCTGTTGCCATGACCGCCTAGATCAGGAGATTCCAAGTAATATCCACTTGCTTAAATTCTTTCTGGTAATTCTTCATCTCTTCAAAAATCATGCATAGCAACCATCATTTCTGAAAACCACAAGTATTTTATATCCCCATTGATAGTAGTTCACTACCGTTTTATCAGTGGCAAGGTTCTTGCCCCAAATGTTCTATGAGTACATCCCCAATGTTGTTATTTGAGAACATTTAACTACTAAAAATTTAATAACGATCATCGATATAAGCACACAAATAAACTATTTAATTTCTTAAACGAGTGAATTTACTAGAACTCCAGTGAGAAAAAAAAAATACCGTAGAGCATTAGCACTTTCATTGTTTACAAAAGGCTCAACTTTTCCTAATTAAATACTAACGGTAGCTCTTGTTTAATCCATTAAAACTCCTTCACTTGAAAGCCTCCTGGGTTTGTTAAAGATGCACGTAGAACCGATAAGGTTTGTGTTTTCTATAAACGACAGATAGAACGATAATTGTATTGAACAGTTTGCGGGATTACATTACTTCGGACATTTTTGTTCTGCTTCGATTACACAATGACAAAAAATGTTAGGTTTAGTCAAATATTATCACATGACAATACTTATATTTCACGTATTGTTGGCTGCATATAGCTTCCTAGGGCCCAATAACTTTATAACTGCTTAGTACGAAATCCACTCTAAGGAAAAATGAAGCTTTAACTCTTGAACTTGGTCTGAAATCTGCTGTGAGTTAGACCTGTCAAAATACATCTTTTGACAAAAAATGGTGAGTTTATAACATACATAAAAAGTAGAGTTTTTGGGCAGCAGTATTTACGAAAAAATAATTTGGTCAAGTGCGAGTTGGACTCGCATACTAAGGGTTCCGTACCACCTTCAAGATTTCCTAATTTGGCCCCCAAACATTAGAGTTTTATTTTACTAATAAACTTTCAGGGAAGCCTTTTATAATCATCTATTTGAATTTCAGGTTCTGTAGATTGCAAGGTAAAGGGGAAAATAGGTCAAGTTTTAAGTAATAAATTATTAAATCTTTTAAACAAATTATTTGAAAATATATATAAAATATATACTTCAAAATTTTAGATAGTGTAGTTTCTAAAGTGGGAATTAAGTCGATGTTTAATATTTTTGTTGATATTTTTTAAACAAATGATTTAAAAATATGATATATTTGTAATTCACATAATGAGCCTTTTATTTGATATATTCATGATGAGTTTGAAATTTAATTTTTATTTTCCATTTAATTCTATAATTTGTCCCCAAAATTAATATTGGGGTTTTCTACTAATTGTTCTTATAAATTTAAGGTGAGCCCCAGTACCCCTAATTATTTTTAAAAATCAAGGTAATATGGTTTCGGAAATAAAGTGGAAAATAAGAATTTTTTATAACTTTTTGTTAATATATTGTAAATAAGTAATTTTAAAAATTAGAAAAATATATATTTGTATTCCTCATAATGAGCCCTTTCATTTGATGTATTGCATGATGCGTTAAAAAATATTTTTTTATTTTCCGTTTAATTCTATAATTTGGCCCCCAAAACTAATATTAGGGATTTCTTCATATTTTTCCTGTAAACAAAAAAAATAAGTTTTATAGTTGGGGGAATAAAGGGAGGAATGGGTCATTTTTTAAATATTTTTCTTAATATATTTAAAAAAAATTGATTTTAAAAATATGAAAAAAAATATATTTGTATTCGTCATAATGAGCCCTTTGATTTGATATATTATATATATTTAATTCCCCCTAAAATTAATATTAGGGATTTCACCTTATTTTTTCCAGTAAAGTTCAGGTGAGGTACTATATCCCTTTTTTTAATTTTTACGGCTCATAGTTTCGGAAATAAAGTAGGGGGAATGGGTATTTTTTTATATTTTTGTTAATATCTTTAAAATAATTTATTTTAAAAATTAGAAAAAAATATATTTGTTTTCACCATAATGAGCCCTTTTATTTGATATATTACATGATGTGTTAGAAATAATTTTAATTTTATATTTTCCATTTAATTTTGTAATTCGCCCCCCAAAATTAATAGTAGAGGTTTCACCTTATTTTCCGGTAAAATTCAGGTGAAGCCCTATATATTTTTTAAAATTTTACTTCTTATAGTTTCGGAGATAAATAAATAAATCCGGAGTGATATTATAAGGGTATCCGTATATTATATATACGGAACCCTAAAAAAACAGGAGTATCTACAATACTTATGGGGTATTGTCAATAGTTGTTTTCTTAGTAAGAATTTCATAGAAAATAATAAATTTCACATTAAATGTGTAAGATGAGAATAACCGTGCAGTTTTTATGTGAAAAATTCGGAAATTGAGTTTAAGTGTGATTGTTTTTGGCATTTTTGAAATTTTAGGTGATCTTAACACATTTAGTCGTTTTTTAGAAAAATTGTTAAAATTGTTTCTAATCGTTTGAGGAGTAAAGTATATATAATACTTTTGAAGCTGATATCACTTTCTTAAGATATCATCAAGACATTTCTTAAAAAAGAACAGAAACTCCCGTGGCTCTATCCAACAATTGAATTTTCGCTGAAAAAATCAGGACAAACTTCCTTTAAAGTAAATCAGGTCTTATTGGTAAAAATATTCAGGAAATCCTTTCTATTCACTTGAGCACAAATATTACTGTTAAATTTTACGCCTCTCTGACTTTATTGCCCTGATTTTAAAATTCCCCAAAACACAGTAGGGATGCCCATGATACCATATCAAATATCTGAATAATCACAAAAAAATGTAGTAGCTCCTATAAACTACGGATATTATATATTTTAACGGGTGATAAAATTTTTATAATGGGTTTAGAATTTTAGAGAATAAACCTTAAATAATAAATTTTACCTCTATATAAATTAGGTACATTATATTATCTATAGATAAGCAACACCGCCACACAAAAATATAATATTCAAAACCAAAAATTGGTATAAAACTTCGAAACAAGATAGCAAAGACAAAAAACAAAAAAATATTTAATGCAGCAAAGTATTCACACAAATCTTCAGACCCCAGAAAATGAAGCGACCTTAGAAGGTGAATAAGATGTAAGAATCCATTCTCTGCGTAAAAACAACTGACATCCATCACCTATTTCGGATTTTTTCTCGCGCTGATGCAAACGAGTTGGAAATATTTTTTTGGCATTACGACCGCATTAGAAACATTGTTCGAAGGCATACATTTGTACATTTATTTTAGAATATATCCGGTTTATTTATATTTTTAGTGGGGCCAGCGAAAGGTTGGACATTTCGACTTTTTGGTGTCCAACACGCGCAACGAAAAAACTCAAGTGGTTATAAAGCGAAAGTTATTACGAAATGGTGACATAAATTTCATTGCTCCTAGATATAATTAGAAAAGCCGAAAATTTAGAGGTATGGATTATCTAGAATTATTTAAGATTTATGAGATATCCTGTGACACAATTCATAATAATGCTTCATTTTTATCATTACCCCCAAGGAATTCCTTCACAGGTTTTTTTCTTTAACAGATTATTATTTCAAATGCGTATCAAGCATAATGTTCCTTTATAGAATGTGATCAGTCTGACATTTATTTATTGCTCTAGTAATATTAGTTTCCAGCTTCCTTTAGTCCCAAAGTTTTCTAGAATTCTGTATACAGTAATTATTAGGTATACGTTTATGAAAGAAATACCTAATAAACACTTAGATCATTTACCATGTAGATATAGCCTGTCAAACATAAAATCATGGCAACGCTAGAAAGAGAGGGCAATAGAGACAGTAAGAGGCTATTTCACTTAGTGGGTGGAAGCAGCCAATGAACAACATGCTGAACGTATTTCATTGGAAGCAGCTCCCAACTGAGTGAAATAGCCTCTTGCCCTCTCTATTGCCCTCCCTCTCCTTAGTCTTAACACGACATTTGTGCACTGCAGGCTATCTCCAGAAAGTATATGCTCTAAGAATAAAAAGGGTAACATCAAAGCATGTGTAATGAAATGAGTTGATAAACGTGTTTGTTTCGACACAGTCACAGTGATGACTTTAGAGGTTATGACGCACATCAACTTGCAGCTTACTAGTTTTGCATTTTAAACGTATTGACCGATAATACAAAGTATTTTTTAGTCTTTGGGGTACATGTGTTACGATTTCATTTAGTGATTATAACAAATTTATTTGGGAATATGATAATTACAAACTTTGGTTAAAAAAATAATGAGCTTGAAGGTCAAACGTAAGAACCGTGAACATAGAAGAAGTTAAAAGCAACTACTATCACCAACCTTTGTAAAGAGGAGACCCAGACAACATAGAAGTGCAAGCTTGCATTTCTAAAGTCAGAAATAAAACTAAAGCCTTTTGTCCAGACTGCCCACAATAACCAAAAATGTGTTTGGATTGATTTAATGAGAAGCATCAATGATTGTAAACTTAGATAGATTTTGAAGTATGCCATGATGAAACCAGAATGATGGATGTGGCTGCTGTATTCTACAATTAGTCTCTCTATTAAGTACTTTTATATGTGTATATGTATAAAAAATATGTTCTAAACTCAAGGAAAGCAAGTGAAATGGATATGAGTCATAAAAGTAATTTTAAAGACATTATTTTTACCGACAAACCTATATTAAAGCTGGCACCACTAGGGTTGAAACTACACACAAGAGATGCATAGCTTCATACAGTTGATAAATAATTCTAAATAGCTTTAATCTAATAAATTTTCAAAATCCCGTCTTAAAGCTAATTTATTAAAATGTCTTAAGCAATTTGGTGGATAGTTTCGGGGTTGGTGGTTTAGATGTAAAATATATTAGGATGATGATTAATTAGCAAAATCTATGTAAGAAACATATGGTGTAGCAAGAATTGAATTATTTCAATCTCCATTAAGTGGCTTACTTTTAACCTCAATCTCCATAAAGTTAAATATTATTCTTGAGTCAGGGCAAAAGTTAACTTTTACTTATCTTTGAATAATAAACATAAATAGGCTGTAAGGCACAAAGTTGAGAACAGGTTTTCGCGGCCAGAGCATAGCATTATTTGGACCCCGTCATTTTTTCGAATTAGTTTATTTATTCTAAACTAGGGGTGAAACAAGTGATATCACACGCATTATTTTTTTTCAAATTCCGTAAAATTTTTAAATTAGCGAACTCTCTTCCATTCGATAAAAAAGGTGCAAACAGTGAAAAAAATATGGCACAGGTTGCTCTAGCGTTTTCTTCCTAGTAAGGCATCGGATTATCGGATTAGAGGTTAACAATTGGTCATATAGTATTATGGGCACAACTTTCTTTGTGATTTTTGGAACTTCGTAAATGCGGATAACCTTTCGTAGGGAGTATTCTACATCCAGCTCATTTCCTTCTTTCTGACGTAAAGTAATTCAAATCTAAAAAAAAAGAATAAAGTATGAATTGGATTAAAAAAAAGTTTGACAACACTATTCGTTTCTGACAAAACGGGGATTTAATTTTTGAATTTTAAAATTTTTCAATATTGTAGGAATCAATACCAGCACATGTTAGGACAGAAAACAGTGTTTAGGTACGATTATACTTAAGATACTGGGTGAATCAAACCCTAAAGTGACCTAGCAATGGAGTGTTTTTGAGCTTTTATTGAATTATAATTCACTTACTATATATTTTATGTCATGGTTAATATTTATTATTTACTTCCAAGCTATTTGGACGCTGTTGATACCGTCTTAAGGCGGCCGCTTTTTGTTGTGATTGTGTTACGATTTCGCGAGTTTTTAGTTCCGGTCGCAACAGCCGCTAAACCGCTTTCATTTTGTTTCTTTTGTGTTTGCAAAACCGCATCATTTGTTGTTAAATCCGCATTTTTGTTTGCTCAATCAATGAGTATTACGTCGCTATTTTTTGTGTAGCGTGTTGTCCAGACGATGCTCTAAAATCAGTTCCTGCCGTTGGGGGGCTAGCCTTTGAAGAAAGAAAAACCAAGAAAACACCACCTGCAGAGCTTCGACGTAAAAGGTCAGTGATTAACTTTTATTTGGTGGTTTAATTTACGCGACGATACAATGCTTTATTGATTGTTCCGCTAAAGGTCCTTCGTCAATTATATACTTGCATTGAACCAGCATTGAACTAAAACCGCAACATCAAATTTATACATTTTTTGGATATTAATATGTAATGTGTCATCGAAGACATTCCATAATTTGGAATTCCGAGCTATTCGGACGCTTTTGATACCGTCTTAAGACGGCCGCTTTTTGTTGTTATTGTGTTACGATTCCGCAAGTTATTAGTTCCGATCGTAATAACCGCTAAACCGCTTTCATTTTTTTTCCTTTGTGTTTACAAAAGCGCATCATTTGTTGTTAAACCCGCATTTGTTGTTTGCTCAATCAATGAACATTACGTCGCTATTTTTTGTGTAACGTATCCAAACGAAGCTCTAGAAACAGTTCCTGCCGCTGCGGGGCTAGCCTCTGAAGAAAGAAGAAACAAGAAAACACCACCTGCAGCGCTTCGACGTAAAAGGTTAGTGATTAACTTTATTTGGTGAATTAATTTACGCGACGGCACGTGTTTTATTGATTCTTCCGCTAAAGGTCCTTCGTCAATTACATACTTGCATTGAACCAGCATGGAACTAAAACTGCAACATCTAATTCATACATTTTTTTGGATATTAATATGTAATGTGTCATCGAAGACATTCCATAATTCCACAAAATGACAACTACTACAACCCTTAGTTGGCAACCATTTTCGAAATACTCTTGTCAGCTTGGTTTCAGAACAAAACTAAATATATTAGTGCTCCAGGGGTGCCAAAATGTCCTCTGAACTCCGGTAGTGTACGGCTGTACCCATGGCACACATCACAAACTTGGTACTAATAAATCGAATTAGCTTGTATTATAGGAAGTATGCCGTTCTTAGAAAAAGTAAAACCACGATGTTTCGCTAAAGGAGTATTTTATGAAAGCAATTAACAAAATTATCTACCTTCAAGTACTGAGTACTGGAAAGGAATGCCTGGAATCAAGTATGTGAATTAAAAATGTTAAGTCTGTTTAGTGACATTTAAACGAACCAATAAATACACCTGTTTAATGATCAGATTAAATTCTTATTTTTTTTATTTGCTGTGCATTTCCTTAAAAAGATATATGAAAGTGAATAACGACTTCAAAATTCCTTACAGGAACGCGAATTTCAAAGAAATCATTAATGAAAAAAAGGCTATGCAATAAAAACAATCCATATCCAAGTGTTTATAATCTCTATCTTAACGACATTTGCACCAAAAGGTGGGCGAACAAGGCAGAACCTTTCAGACAAGTCTTAATGATTCTTAATGACCACTTTAAACTTAATGATAAATATAAAAAAAATGAGTATTAAGATGTACAAACAGTTAAAATGAGATATCCATTTCGTAAATACAAGTTTTGCAAATCATAATTTTATTATTCGAGCCCACACAAGAGATCGATCCTAAAAAGAGTTTCTCCAGTAATGAAAATCGATTCTAGGAAATGATTCCATGTATAAAAATTACAGTAGCATTCAATCTTGATAAAAGCTACCTGGTTATTACATCTGACGTGTTTGTTTATTTTATTGCGACTCATTGTCACAACTTTACTAAACCAATTAGTTAGTTTCGAGTAACTAATATTATCAAGAAATTAGTACAAAATTCAAAAAAATATATTGTAACGAACTTAATTACATTATGCCGTTCTTTTGCAATAAAAGAGTAAAATCCATAAGCAATGTCTATGAAGAGGAGTATTTTAAACCCACAAAAGTATTAGTTAAATATAGATCGCCAGCTGCTGACAGATTTTGGTCCACCATTTTCTCGATTCTGCCTCGATGGAAGTTGAAAAGTGTCTTATTGTTGAATACAATGAGGCGAAATTTGTGGGAGAACCGCGTGGCTAACATAGGAAAAACTCGGTTTTCCATTTTCCGAAAAAAAAAGAGATGTTTTGCGCCGATTTTCTCACCATTTCCATGTTGACTAAATGAATTCCATAATGCAACTTAGCCATACGTTAGGCATAAGTGCCACATGTGGTAAAAGGGTTGAGACAAGGACGTGACCTGTAAGGAAACGTAACAATATGCAACGATTTTCAGGCATGTGTCAAGCGGAAGAATGAGAGTTGTTATCGAGAGTACTCCACAAAAAAATGGCATAAGATTTCCAAATCGTTCAAGTTTCCACAATATTTTCCATTCCTCATTGTATTCAACACCATAACTAACAAAGTTTTCTGTTTCGATTAGTACGTAATAATCGAGACGATTCAAAAGTTTAATATTTAGAAAATATATTTTTTGGTGGGGTCTTACAGCCACGAATTTTGATCTATTTGCATTATTTATTATTCCATATTTAGCTATTTTGTTCCTATCTTTACGAAAACCTAGAATTGTTGTGTTCTTGGGAACAAATTTGGGTTTTTGAAAAAAAAGTTTAGTGTGGTCTTACAGCACCAAATTGTCAACAAATTTCGGTCTATTTGTGTCTTAATTACCGCATATTTACCTATTTCTCCTGGTACTTTCCCGTTGCTAGTTAGTAGTTGATATTTCTCGAGATCCGTTCAAACAACAACGTCGATTTTTTAGTAACTAATTAGCAAGAAATTCTAAGATATATTTTTGAAATTTTTGGCGATTTTGCAGTGCCACATTTATGGCTGACTAGTTATATAGTAGTACTATTTTAGGATGTTTAGTGCTTTACAAAGGTACAAATATAGATTATTTCATAGTTTTAGCGACCGCCAAGAGTACCTACCATATTTTAATATTTCTGTAATTTCTAGGGTCAAGTATATATTTTGACAATTTCAATGGTCTTAAGTTTTTTTCATATATTTTTTTTTGACTTGATATTTTCGGAATTTTTTTATATTATTTGGTATTTTGAAATTTTCTGTCTAGTTTGAGTTATTTTAGACACTTTTGACATTGTAGGTGTTCTCGATATTTTTTCCCTTAAAGGTAATTTTGGCATATTTAACATTATGTACATTTTGAGAGTATAGAATATTCTCAATATTTATGCCAACTTAAGTGATTTTATTCTCTTTATATACTGGACATTTTCCTTAATTTCATAATTTTGTTTTTTTAAATTTTTTTTCGTACAATAATTGTTTGACATTTGACAAGTTCAAACATTTAACATTAAAATGGATAATTTGTTGTTGTATAAATGTTCTTCATTATCGATGGAATGAAATGGATAAAAATGTATAATCACAAAATTCATATTTATTTAAAAAATGTTTTTTTGGTTAAAATTGAACCTTGAAATAGAAAATTCCAAAAATTGGGGAGGAGCGGGAACCCTGGCTACTGGCTACGGCTGGCTACGGCCTTGCAATCCAATTTACAATAATGAAAATGCAAATTAGTGTGAAGAGTGATAACGGTTATTTTTGGCTTCGAAATTTTGTGGGGCACACAAGAAGTGATCAATAGTAGTGATATTCAGTGATATAGTTGATATAAAAAGTACAAAATCTGACTGTCCCGAACTTACGCACATAACAAACATTGTTTATACGTTTAATGGTACATACTCAATAAGAATGCTGGTGCAAAAGAAAGTGTAATATGAATCTTCCTATTAGAAATATTTAAATATTAGTTCGCTTCCACAGAGTTATTAGAAAATATCAACTCACCTTTTGCTTTCTGCGACTTTGACAAATACACGTTATTCAGACTTAAGAATCCAGCAATTTTCCAATCGAAGGAATAGACCAGTCTTCTCGCTTTATAATTACGAACTATAACTAGGAATAAAAACTGGCACTATTAGTTCACTAGACAGTTCACTGAGGTAATCGAGTATTCACAAGTTTTTTTTTTTTTTGTTTGTTAGGGATGTGTTCTGGGATCTAGGGAAGAGGGAAGAGTTCAACGGGATATTATGGTGACTTTTCGGATGAAGGATATCTCCTTAGGTCAGCTATTCATGTTGGTCTTGAGTCCAATCTGAAACAAAAAAAAAAATTGGCAGGTTAATCATCACTTTCGGGAATACAAACACAATTATTGAGGCTGTCCTTGATTAATCTAGAAGATATTGCAGAAAGACGGTAATGAACAAATCACATGTACTGAAATTTTAAAATTTGGTTCACTTACTCCTTGATGACAATAAACAGTTGGTGAAGCGGCGTTGAGTGTTTAAATAACGGTTTGGTGTTAGGGTTCAAAATCCTGTTCTTTCATTTGTGACACACCAAAGATTCCATAACATTTCCACCAATATTTGTGTAAATAAGTTGTCAGTACCTAAGAAATGTAGGTGTCACGATCCTTAATAATTTAAGTTTGTTGAAAGAATACTTATGTGAGAAATTTTTGTTCATATTGTAATTATAATAATATCATGGGGATGTTATAAAAAATTCAAATTTTCTTTTAAGTTAAGTAACTAAGAACAGCTCGAAACAAACCAAGATATATATTTGCCATATTTGGATCTAAAATGAAACCAAACACAGTGTACCGCTGAAGAAGCTATAGAGAACCCTAGAAAACTAATTTAATATAATCGAAATTACAACAGGTGTAAAATCTCACAAGGATATACTGGGTAATTCAAATCTGACCCTCTCTATGGGATCCCGGAAACCATAGGAGCCTAATTTAGTACTTTGAGAAAAAAACCTTCAGTTTTCCATATAGTTCCGAATAAATAGGAAATTATAGATTCCGTTATTATTTTTTGTAGCGTTATTTGATGATGATAGTGATATAGTTTATGAAATTTAGTTTTACCTGTGCCATAAGTTATTTCTATTCTGGTTCCGTACTTTAACTTAAATTTTCGGAAAGTAAACCACACTCAGCCAAATATTCGTCGTAAATTTTGCTTGCGGCTGAGAAAAAAACTTAACTTCATTTTTAAGTTTTCCTTGAATTATATAGTTCTGTAACAGATAAGTATTTAAAAAATTGTATATGTAGAACAAAGTGTAGTAAGCAATTTCGACTGGTTGTCTGTACAGAAAATAGATATCCAGATTCCTATTATTTTTTGTAGCGTTATTTGAGTCGTTGATGATAGCTTTTTAAACAAATAATACCTTGCTCTATATAGTTTATGTTCTAAAAAAATTTAGTTGAAACTTCAAGACCTGTGCCATAAGTTATAACGAGCACCGGCAGCCATTCTAAAACAAAGATGAAAGAAGAAAACTGGTTAAAGAAGCCCTGTATGATGTACTGAAATCGGAGCACCTTAACTTACATTTTAACAGAACAAAAAAACGGAAAGTCGCCAAACGACAAAACAAATTTTTTGACACACTCAAAGCGAAAATTTTTTAGAAAAAAGCCAAATATTCGTCGTAAATTTTGAATAATATTCTATGCGGTTGCCTTTCTAGACATTTGTAATAAAACCTTAACATATCTCATTTTCTTCATTTCTGAAACTCAATGTGTTTGAAACTAGTGTAGGTACTCTAATTTCGTTTGGCAAGTACTGTCATGTTTATGGAAAAAAATTCTGCGCTGGAGTCAAGAGCAACTGTCATATTTCCTTTTGAATAAATATTTATGCTTTTAATAAACAAGTTGTATATCAATCAGTTCAGAATGAAAGAAGTCTAAGGTGACCTCCTTAAAAAACAGTTGATGATGGGAGCGGAAAAACGAAACGTCGGATGGCACATTTCAGAAGGTCATCATATAGATGAAAAAAAGTGGTAACGAAAATGAGTTTTTGATTTTCCGTTCCTCGTCAAATAACGCTACAAAAAATAAAAACGAAATCTCAAAATTTTGATAATTTTTGGATATCACGCCCTTATTTAAATTTCTTCATATCTCTCTTAATTCTAGAAAGAATTTAAAAGCAGCCTCATGGAACACGAGGACGTTGTTTGAGTCAAGAAAATTAGTCAGTGCCTGCCATAAAATGAACCGATTGCAGACATAGAGATACTGAGTATCAGCAAAATAAAATGACCAGGATCGGCAAAGTCAGAATCAATAGGATAAACTTTATATTATTCAGGAAATAATGAAGCAGAACAGCGAAATGGAGACCAATAATATTTAATAACAATATTAATCAAAATTTGAAGACGCGAGATGTAAAGACCGACATCTAGGGTTTTCGGGGAAACTAGCACACATAGGTTCCGAATCTGGAATGAAATTGCTGTTACCCATAACTCCTAGGTTAGAATGTCACGATGAAATTTTCAGGTTAACTTCATCTGTCAGAGACATTGAATAATCTCTTCGAGGTGTCATTCTTTTGTACGCAAGACAATATATACATACATATTGTTTCTGGTTAGGGAACCTTCATCAGTTGCGCTTCCCACAATTGAATGTCCTCTCGAACACTTCTTTATGTATTTGATACATTTCGTTAAATTTGAAGACGCGAGATGTAAAGATTCGGAACCTCTATGTGCTAGTTTCCCCGAAAATCCTAGATGTCGGTCTTTACATCTGGCGTCTTCAAATTTATCAAATACATGAAGAAGAGTTGGAGAGGACATTCAATTCTAGGAAGCGCAACTGATGAAGGTTCTCTAACCAGAAACAATATATATATATATATATATATATATATATATATATATATATATATATATATATATATATTGTCTTGCGTACAAAAGAATGACACCTCGAAGAGAGTATTTTATATTAATCAAGCAATGAAAAGTTTTATTCCTTACCCAAATAGAAACATACTAATTGAAATGTCAGGACAGCCAATAAATATAAACCTAATTCAGACATATAGGTACCTAGCCGAAATATCAGAAGAAGAAATAGAAACATGATAAATGAACTAGAAAAAAAGTTGAGAATATCGTAGGAGAGTATGGCTTGGGAAAAACGCAATGACCGCGGGGATAGACTGATAGAAATTTGGCAAAATCATAATATGATAATCACCAACAACTTGTTTAAACTCCACCCTAGAGATATGGACGTCCCCGCAACACAATAACAACAGAATCGTAGGGAATCAAATAAACTGTGCTTTTATTAACCAAAAATTCCTCAACTCAACCCGTAATTCAAAAACCTATCCTAGGGCCAATATTGGATCGGATTTTATAACCTATGTAGGTATGTGCAAACAAATTTTTTAGGCTCAGTCCAATGCTCTTTAATGTTGATTAACACCCTTTTGATTACATTGTGCACGTATCACTCCATAACTTCATCAGTATGTCTTCCAGTCCTAGCAAGTAAAGTATGCACTTATAATCGTATTCAAGATAGAAAACTACCGTTAAACCTAATCTTCGATTCGATATTAACATATTGCCGAGCGCCGTATATAGCCTCTAATTTCTCTAACCGATTGTTTGTATTGTGGCATTTGTAACAGTAATATATGGATCGTTAATGTTGTATCTGGGCCGTCGACGGCTAGGCGAGGTTCGCCTTATATATTTTCATTCGGAGAGCTGTTATGCGGGCAATATTTTCCATAAAACTTCTGTAAAGATGCGGGTACGAAATTGGTATTATTTCGTAACACAAATGATTGTAAATAGGTTGCTACTCGGCTATATAGGATACAAGGTAATTGTGATTAATTGATTATCTTAAAACCGCACAAACAGGGTATTTTACCTCTTCGTATATTTTAAATTCCATAGTACTGTTTTCAAAGAAATTATTGTAACTTATGTTAACAAGAACTATATGTTTGAAACTACGAACGGGTGATTTACTCTCAAACTACGTAAATGAAGAAAACCATTATATTTTAAGGGAGGATCAGTTTGACATAGGAGATGAACAAGCAGACATTTCGGCAGGAAGATCTTGTTTATATCACATTAACACAATCCAGCAACTAATAAAAAAGAATTTTCGATCTGAAAATAATGTAAGACATGGTACCGATTATTTTTATGTAATATAAAATGCAAAATGAAAGTTTGATATATGACATTTAAGTTGACATAAGAAAAAAATGTTCTAAAGATCATGTATTACAGTTAAACAGCTTTCATATTGGAAGAACTTGAAAGAGTTGTCTTTAGAATTTATAAGTGGCGTTCCTAGGTACTACTTTGATATAAGATAGCACATTCGCCAAAAATGTGATCAAAAAATTATTTTATTTCAGTGATTCCATTGACGTCATAAGGGAAAACCTACTGGGTTTTTCAAAAGAAGATGGCCATTACTAATTTCATTTTTTCAAATTGTCGTTTGAAAAATCCAAAATTAGTGAACATGCATGGAACCTAGGCCACAAAATACAATTTTGACAATTCAACTATACTTCACAAAGAACAAACATAACACTAAACGAAAAATAAAAGAGTCTGCGTTAACTCTTTTGAATGAAGACGATTGTATCGATTCTACTTCTGTAGAATTCAATTGTATCTGGATAACGACAATTAAGAAAGAAATTAGTAATCGCCTTATCTTTTTGAACAACCCAGTATCGGGATAGTTCATACAGTTTTTCTTAAGTTTTCCCTTATGACGTTAATAGTATCACTGAAATAAAATAAGTCTTGGATCGCTTTTTTGACGAATGTGTTATCTTATATCAAATGAACGCCACTTATAAATTTTAAAGACAACTCTTTCAAGTTCTTCCAACTTGAAAGCAGTTTAACTGTCATGCATAATATTTAGAATTTTTTGTGTCACCTGTATATCTAGAAACAACAAATTTTTCTTATGTCGGCTTAACTGTCTTTCATTTTGCATTTTATATTTTCAATACATGTTTAAAGTCATTGCAAACAAGGTCAGAGTAGACGTTTGGTTCCTTGAATAAACAGATTTTTGTTTCGATCGTGGTGTTATTTCGCAAGAACACACAAAAATAATCAAGAATATGGCACAAATAACACTTATAAGACACATGGTACCGAGGAAAAACTTGTATAAACACAAATATATCATTTAAAACTGCACAGGGATGACTCACATCATAAAATTTACTTATTTGGGAAGATGCTTTAATCCTAAGACATTTTTTTTGACCAAATCTGTATATGATATATTCAGATCACTATTTGCACATTGTTCGATTATGGATTAATTTACATTTCCAACTCTTAATCTCATCCAGTTAGGCTCTGAAGATGACTCATGAATGGGTCGAAAGCGCTTAGCTGATTAAATAATTTAAAAAATGCTGCACGATTTATATATGTCTTCCAAATTCCTTGAATGAAGTCATGTGAATATTGCAATCTATTCTATAAGAAGACACAATGAAAAGAAAAATGCCAAGGAATGTGATTTAGTATTACAAACTCTCATATTTACATTCTAGATTTGCATACTAAGAAGGCCCTTTTGAAGTAACTTAAAGATCAGAGTATCTAACAACAAAGGAAGAATACATCAGGAATCTACAAGTCCAAATTTACCAGGAAATTAAAAGAAGGCGGACATTTAAATAACTAGGATTTTATAATTTCCAAGAGTACTGTGACAGAAAAAGACATAAACAGTCGAGTGGGGCAAACCAAAACAACTATCAGATAACTACAACAAGGACAAGAAAATTAGAATAAAAACAAAGCAAATGATATTCAATTCCAAAGTATCACGACCTACGCATCAGAAATGAAGGCAATCAACATAAAGAACATAAGGAAAAATCCGTAGCAATAGAAACAGAATATTGAAGAAGTGGATGCGGTCCGTAAGGACAGAGTGACGAACAAGGATAAAAGAAGAATAATATAGGGAGAATTTTATATCAGGACAGGAAACGAGAGGATAAACAAGATAACGAAATGGAGTCCGATGGGCAGAAGAAAGAGAGGTAGACTAAATAGATAATGTAGAGTTAAAATGGATTAATCTGAGCGAACAAGAGGATGAAGGAATAGAGATACTGGTTGAAAGGAAGGAAGGCAAGGTCAATCGTAGAAACCCTGTATATAAAAAAAACGTCTTAGGAAAGACAATTGTACAAATGTTTCGGACTCATATTTGTACAGAAAAATTAAAATATTATTTTTAATGCTTATTGGTGGGATAACCATCAGATGTTCAAGTTTTTATTTACAAGTTTTTTGTGGTAGTAACTAGTAACAGACAGCATACAGACAATTGACAATTTTGGTGAATGTCCAAGTTTTGCCCGTGATAGTGAAGCATTCTGGCTTTCACTCAAAACTGACAAAACTTTTACACACTAAGAGACCGTCCCTGCCTTAGACTTCTTTAAACTATCTCATTCAGAGATTGTGATAATATCGGGTACAAAAAAAAACAGTACTAAATTAGTGACTAATCCCACTAATATTTGTGATGAGTGTTTTCGTAGAAAGAAACAAAAAAAAGTTATAGAGGTATAGGGCCTATATTTCAGGAAAATTTACGGATTTGTTAATTTAATTAAAGCATGCAGTGTGATATGTAATACGGTAGAAAATGAGAAACCAAGTACAGATGGTAGAAAAGGTACTCAAATGAGAAACCATGTGGCTAATATATTGCAATCAAATGAAAATTGTTAATAATTTTCTTTTATTACTATAAATAAGCACTTTGCTTGTAACAATTTCTTATTAAATGTAAATTATTAATTATTTAACAAGCCTAAACTTCTGGTACAGAGTCAATTGCACTGTGACAAGGTAATGGCCATGATCCCAGATGAAACACTATATTTGAACCTTAGCTAGTAGACAATACATATTCAGAAACAATGTTGGATTTAATTCCCAAAATCTCACCTCCTTCACATATATATACAGGGTGAATTTTTGTTTGAAGATCAGTATGGGGATCTCGGCAACTAGAGGAGATAGAGAAATGGTTAAATTGGGAATGATTTGCAGTTTTACTGCCCCAATTTAATGACACTTTTGGATTTTTGTAAAAAGTCATGGCTTACTAGATATTTTGAAAAAAATTCTGTCGATTTAGTCAAATCCCTCTAGCTCCTTTGTTTCTGATTTTATAAAAAAGGTGTAAATGTCAAAATTGAAGGGAAATGTATCCCGAATATGATTGTCATGTCCTCGTTTGCGTGACAGCTCTCGTTTTCGAGATATGACACAAACTTATCTTTTTTGAATGGGATCCATAGTTGGCTATGACCTCAAAAAATCGGACATTTTTAGAGCTTTTCAACGATATAATACTTGATATAGTTATTCATAAAAATAACGGAGTTATGGATGCTTTTCTCTCTTAATTTCACTTTTACCGTAGGTAGCCATGAAAAAGATTGTTTTAACTTTGACGTTTCCTCATTTGAGAGTAATTCCATTAGTAGTGCTGAACTGACAGTCGATATTGACAAGTTTTCGTGATAAAATGGAATATTCTAACGAAGAAAAACGGAATATGCCATAAAAATTCAGTTCGTGCAGCTGAGGAATTCTTTCATAGATATTTTAATCGTCGTCAACCTTCTCTATGTACATTTAAGAGGCTTTACGATAGTTTACGCAGATATGGATCTTTTACTAAACCACCAAAGGAACGTAATCAAATTAACGAAGCAGCACAAATAAATGTTTTGGCAATGGTAAATCAAAATCCATCTACATCAACTCGTGAGATTGCGGCAGAAGCTGGCACATTTCAACAAACTGTAGTAATAGTAGTAGGTACTGAAAGCGCACAAGTTCCTCCCGTACAAACTTTCAGTTTCTCAAACTTTGCATGCTGGTGACGAACTTCGACGTATTTTGTTTTGTACATGGTTTAGAGACATGTGCCTTGACAATCCACAGTTTCCATTAAATATGTTTTGGTCAGATGAAATTAGATTTACTAACTGCGGTATGTTCAATAGACGCAATGAGCATATCTGGGCTAAAGAAAACCCTTTCCATGTAGAACAAAGACGACCCCAGATAAAATTTGGTTTGAATGTTTAGTATGGTATCATAGGGTCTACTATTCTGGGGCCTTTTATCTATGACACACTTTTCAAGACATGTTGCATAATTTAAATTTGAGAACTCGTTTAGAAATTGAGTGGTTCCAACATGATGGAGCACCTGCTCATAACTCGTTATTAATAAGATAACACTTAGATGATATCTATCCAAACTCTTGGATAGGAAGAAATGGCCCACGCCAATGGCCACCCCGGTTTCCCGATTTGGCAGTTATAGACTTCTATTATTATGTACTTTAATTTCTTAAGTTTTTAGTAAGTTCCTACTTATTAGGTTTTTTCGTTATATCTGATATACCTAATAAATCGTTCATCAATCTCTAAAAATGCTCGATTTTTTGAGGTCATCCTACTATGGTTTCCATTCTCTCTCGAAAACGAGATCACCGAAACAAGGACATGATCATATTTGGGAAACAATTCCCTTCAATTTTGATATTTACACTTTTTCCCACGCTAGAGAATTTGACTAAATCGACCATTGCTCTATCTCCCCGAGATCCCCATACTGATCATCTCCTGTATATATATATATATATATATATATATATAATATATATATATATTTATATATACGATATACATATATATATCTATATATTTGAACATCCTCCTAAATTCTCCAAACTATACTGATCAGGTGATAATAAGGATTTAAGAGTGAATACGATCCTACTGCGGCTTGAGAAGCACGAAACTTTATATATTAAAGATATGTATTTAGACAATTTTTGTTAAATTCAAATCTTCTCTTAAATATGATAAGAATTCTCATAATAGCAGTAGATACTATTCAGAAGGCATTAATTTTCACATATGCAGGTGAAAGGATATTTGGTGACAAAGGCTTAATTTGTGAATATATTATTGTTTATAAAGTTTCCCGTAGAAACATATAAAGATAGATAAAGATCAGTCACAATTAGCTCCGAAACCCAACCATAAATATGCGCCAAGCTAATTTAACTATCACAAAAGAAGATATTTATGTAAACTTGTAAACACGAAGACTCCATAATTTATGATAATGTATTCTTCCGAAGCGTACAATGCATTCGTCTACACAACAAACTGTTAATATTTAAAGCTCGAGATAACACTGCTGATAACGCCTTTCGACCTTATTATTATCGAAAAATAGATAGAAGGTTTCCAAGATAAGATGTCCTATTTGTGTCATACAGATATATGATGTCGCTGCTTTGGTACACAAACCCAGTAACTATACATAAATGGTTGTAAAATGTGTCTTCTGTCGAAGATATTTGTTCTTTCTATTATTATTATGTATAAAGATAATGATCTGTGATAGACTTTACAATTTTTTTAATTATACTTCCTGTTCGAGAATGTGTAAATCTTAGAGCATTTTCTACAGGGCCCACTATTAAGTGTGTTTCTCTCAAAAGATTGATATATGCATTGACTGAGCAACACCTATGAAGGTCAGAGTAGCCCGTTTCCACTAACTTCTTAGACTTTTAAAGATTACTCTTACTGGTTTAGTTCAATCAAAGACCTTTGTTAGTAAGCCTCAGCAACGTAGACCCTTGCAGGGACCAAGTCCGAATAACAACAAAAGATTTAAAGCTCAGAATTTTCATGGACTTCAATTGCCTTCAATATGGTTGATCTTACAACGCTTCAGTGGCTTTAGATTCGCTATCGACATCAGGTGAATGATAGGAGATTCAAATCTACCGAAATGATGGCGATAACAGATCCAAAGGTTTGGCAACTTTGTGAAATCAAGACGATGTAAGTGCAAGGAGACCCGAATAGCAGGTTGAATTGTCTACCATCTTTAGACTAACAAAAGACTTAAAAATTCATAAAAAAAGGCAAACATTAACACTAAATGATCAATCAATGATCGGAGACTGAATTGATTTCACAGGTAAATCATCACCTCAGAGAATTTAAAACAATGTAAGTTTAATGACTTATATTTGGGTTAATACTAAAATAATTATATGGTCTACTACCAATTAATGTGATCTACAGTGATGGGCAAATGTGTGGAACCAAGCAAATATCTTTGGAATTATTAGAGATATCAAAATGAAATTTGGAAGATAGATACTGCAGTAGATTGCCTATTTGTTTACATTTTTTTACAATTTTGATCTTCCTGTTTTACCTGAAGTAATGTCGATTTTAAAATTTGCAATGAAACACCCTGTACAGTATTTTAGTCTCTGATGAAACATTTTATTGCGAATACAAAAATATCGGGTTTGATATTGTTTACTTCAATACCTACCGAGATGTTAACAGAAAAATAAGTAAGGAAAGGAAAAATTCGTTGGTAGCAAAACTCGGTTCAGATTTCATTTACGCCCGATATAAACAAACCGCTCGGTAAGGATTTGTATTTTTATTGGCCAATCGGTGGCATTATACCGTCACAGCCAACAGCACTGCTTGTTCCATAGTCGAATACAGGTGCGTTTGTTTAAATCAGGCACAAATTAAATCTGAAGCAAGTTTAGTAGTCCATGAAATTCATTGCAGAAGTGACAGTAGTTGTCAAAATAAGTTATTAGTTTTTTTTATTTGAACGTAAAAATATTGTATTGTTTTAATTTGATGATAAAATGGCCGAATTAAGTGAAAGAGAAATAATAGAAATATTAATGATGATGGGGTATGGGGAGAGGAAAAGGACGCATCAAGAAGTTTGTGACCTTTTTAACATTGTTCATCCGAATACACAAATATCTCGTTCAGTAGGTACGACACAAGTGGAACAGTTAGCAATTTACCAAAAAGTGGACGGTTTAAAAGTGCAAGTAATGAAGGTGTAGCTCAAAATGTTGCTATATCTTTGGAAGAAAATCCTCACTTATCCACTTCCGACCTCGCCAATATGCATGGAATTAGCCGTCGTTCAGTAGGAAGGATATCAAGGCGATAAAAATATCATCCATACAAAATTCGCCTCGATCAAAAACTCTTCGAAGACGATTTCGACAGACGTTTGCAATTTTGTGAAACGATGATGGATATTTGTAAGCGTGATAATAATTTTATAAGAAATTTGGTGTTTTCAGACGAGGGTACATTTTGTTTAAATGGTACGGTTAATCGACACAACTGCCGCTACTGGTCGCAAAGTAATCCTAATTGGGTACAAGAGGCTTATACACAACATCCCCAAAAATTTAACGTTTGGGCCGGCATTTATAACAACAGAATCGTGGGACCTTTCTTCCACAATAAACTTTAAACGGAGATAGGTATTTACAGCTCTTGGAGACACAAGTTATTCCGGCATTGGAGGTAAATGGACAATTACCAAATAATATCTGGTTTCAGCATGATGGAGCACCACCCCCTTAAGCTCGCCTTGTTCGAGATCATTTAGATAGGACATTTCATCACAGATGGATTGAAAGAAGGGGTACTTATGAATCCACTAGATTATTTTCTGTGGGGTTACTTAAAGTCTAAGGTTTATGTTAATAGACCAAATAATTTGCAAGAATTATTTGTAAGAATAACACAAGACATCCAGAGAATTACACCAGAAGTAATAGCTAATGTTACTAGAGAATTTAAAAACCGACTTGCTTATTGTCAAGAAGTAAACGGTGCTCAGTTTGAACATCTAATACATTAAGTTTAGTTGAGTTTCAATGTTTTGAAAATCACTTAGATTTAGTTAATAATTATGATTATGTATTTCTTTAATGGATATTAAATTTTTCCTTTCCTTAATTACTTAATTAATTCCAGAGGTATTTGCTTGGTTCCACACATTTGCCCATCACTGTATTTGAGAAAATAGTATTAATTTTCAAGTCTGTCTGTTAGACATCAACTTAACTTCTAATCACGTGCCATAAACAAAATATGTTAGATTGACTGAATGACAAATACTGTTTAAAGTGAAAATAATGTCCTTGAAACCACTTTTTTCCTCTAAAGAAGCCGCTAATTTTGCTGTTTTTGGTTAAGGAACTTAGTACTACTACTACTCTTTTTTTATTGCTTTAGATGAAGTTGAAGACGATGAAGTCGATAATGTAATTTCGGAATTGAAGTTTTTTTCTCTGTTTCCGGAACTTTTTTTGGTTTGCTGGCAGTTGCTAAGTTTGGCTGTTTTTGTGTAGCTCCCTCAGCCTGTGTTTGTGGATTTTTTGTAAATTACACCACCCTTGGAATTTTAAATGTAGAAACTGAAATCCTTGCCTTTTTCAACCGACATAACTGAGATAATTTACTGCTATTCGATTATTACAGGACTGTACTAAACAATTTTGAAACAACAAAGAATTTTCATGCTTCAGAGAACCCATAAGGGGGGAAACCTAGGAAAACCCTTATGAACTATCCGGATATAGATTTGCTCAAAAGGGCATGATCGTCAGTAGTTTAATTCTTGATTATCGGCAAGTAGAATCGACTGATTCTACGGAAAATTATAAATTAGATTCTTTTTGTTTCCGTTTTGTGTTGTGTTCTTCTTTATATATATATATATATATATATATATATATATATATATATATATATATAACTGTGTTTTATGACCAAATCTCTGGCATTGTATCTTCATTACTTAATTTTTTTGTTCATTTATCCGTGCATTTTGGTAAGCCTAGTGGTTTTCCAATATAAAATTTATTACAGTCGTAATTCGCAATTTTTTGAGTTTTGAGTTGTGTTATTTGGTTTTATTTTTGATATAGTTGATTTTAGTATTCCACTTCCGGTCTCAGATGTTTTCTTTTCGTTACTGGTCAGTTTCGTCACTGAAGCTCCAAACAAGCCTTATCCTGCGAATTCGACAGAACCAGGTGTAACTTATCCTTTAGCTTGAACCAAGGCCATAGCCAGTATTTTGTTTCGGAGTGGGATGGATAATTTTTTTGGGAAGGTTGGATATTTTTTGATTGGTAATAGGATGATTAGGACTGCAAAATTTATATTTTTGTTCATTTATTTATTCTTATAAAACAGATGATTAATTGGTTAAAATTAAATCTTCCAAAAATTTCGGGGAAAGTGAGAACCCCATGGGACCGAGTTAAAGAGCCGCTGCCTGGGGATCGCCAGGACATGCCTGGAGCAGGCGCTGGACATTGTCTTGCATGAAATGGAGTTTGTTTTGGTTTTAAGTTAATTTTTAAGTTAATTGTTTTTTTTTTGTTTTTGCAATTGCATCCATTTTAGTTTATAATAGGTAAGAATATTGTTTATATCTATGTATAAATGGGCAAAGACAAAACGATTAGGTACCATTTTCTCCCCTGTCTCTCAACCGATTTTTTTCATTTTTGTTTTGTTAAAAAAAATCATTATTTACGTCCATATTGTCAACGCCAAACAACCGACAGTGCCGCCGAAGCCAGTCGGTCAAAATTCCTAAACATTGAGTAATTACATATGGAGCGATCGTTATTCTTAGAGCATGTACTTCCGGAAGTGCCATACAAGCGTTGTTAGTGTTTAGTGGTAAAATAGTCAATGTACTAGATCATATTAAATATTCTATTTTTAATGTGAATTTAATTATTTGATTAATATATTATTTCTTAACCTTCCCGAAGGTGTTGTGTAAAAAATTGTCAGACAGCGGACAATAGAGAATGTATTAAATAATAAGAGAGCAGTGAATGATTGCTGTTCAATAAGTGGAATTCTGAGTATAAATACAAGGTCGGAATCTGTTTGAAAAGCTTCTAATTCTGTAATTTCTAAGTATCGTGCAATACTTGAATATTTGACGGGCAAAGGTAAATTATTTTTCACGGGATTCTGTGATATTTCCTGTAAGGCGGCAATGAAATGTTTTTTTTAGACGGCAAAAGTTATGGAATTAAGAACATCATTTAAGTTGTCTTCTAGAAAGAGATAATTTTCCATTAGTTTTTCCGTCATTTCTAGAAATGAAAGTTTTGTTACCACGTACGCCATTTTGTCGTTTACTTTACGAATCATATTTTCCATTTTTCGAATATAAAAGAAGAGAGGACCAACAACCCTAGGAGAACTAAATTCTCCTAGGGTTGTTGGTCCTCTCTTTTTTAATATTCCTGTACTTGATTGAAACGGCAAATGACGAAAACTTTTAGGTTGCAAAGAACAATCTTTCCAATTATTATATCGAATATTTCCAGTCAAAAATTTGGAGTGTCATTCATTTTTCAAAAATATTTCAAATACCGATATTTGATTACATTTTATTTTTTTTTATTGCAACAGATTTGTCAATATGAGTGAACAATTTTGGTCATTACATCTACTCCTCTGATTTCTCCACAACTCTGTTTCTTATAAAAATATACTTTTTACAATTTCATGAAATAGGGTCGAATTTCCTCTAGTTAAAAGAAAGAGACAATGATGTCGATTTATAAACATTTATCTTATTTGTATTTATTAATATGCTGATGCGATATTAAAAAACAATAAGCACTGTGGCACTCCTAATGTGGAACCGAATCGGGAAACACCTCATATGTCAAAGTCCTTCAAGATATGTAGGCAATAAAGCATGCCCAGGAAATTGATAGGCTTATTACACTCCTTCTAGAGCAGTCGGGTAATAAAAGAAACCCAGAATCAAATCCGGAACATAGTAACAACATTTTAGTTATACTCATTTCAGCAAAATAATCAGTAGTGATTCTGGTATTAATAGCTTTTGCAGACATTGCATAATTACCCAAAATTCATATTACTGAATTTAATAACCTCATAGCTTCATAATAATTACAATGTAATGAGTGATAATTTTATCTCAGTATATGTCTATTTTTGTTATCGTTGCGACAACATAGTTGAGTTGATGAACTAAAAACGTACACAAATAATAGCATGATATTTGAAAATATTTGTTCAATATTTATAATGATAAGAATATAAAATATAATATGAATTCAACTGCTATATAAACGATTAATGCGAGATAATTGTATAATGAAAGTGTATTTTGTTCCTTTATGACCAACAATGAGAGTTGGATTTAGTAGCCAACGACTACAAATGTTAAAGAGAAAATTCATAAAAAAAATCAATAATAACATTTTTAAAAGAGTTTGGGATTCATTTAAATAGTAGAAATAAATCATTCTGTTCACATGTAGGTTTAGTTTAGAATTGCTTGCTTACAATCTAAACTAAAAATCAGTCGGATAAAAGAACCATAAAAGTGCCCTTGTAGGAAAAAATACTAGAGAAATTAGAATACCAAAACAGACATTAATTGTAACCGCAGACTGTGGAACATCCATTAATGTAAGAACTGCCCAAAACGTCATAGCTTTTTGTTGGCAATATTTCTTTTTTGTGGATTGGGACACGCAATATCTAAAAAACATATATACAAGAAGCTCGGGATGATTTGGACAAATTTTCAAGCATCCTTGCTGTAGTTACGAGATATTAAATTTCCTAGGTAAAGGATCCCGCACAAAACAAATGAAAATAGAGGGAAGGTTTACCGACCAATCAGAACCCGATAAGGAGATGTTGCTTAACGACGTCCTGATTAAGGCACGAGACATGGTTTAGGAGAAAGTGCCCATTATACCACCTTACCTAGTAACCAATTTGTTTCATGTTTTGTTATTTAAAAATGAAGATGAGCCTTACAAATTAGTGGAGTGCTATATTCCGGTTTCTGTTTTGTAGATTCTGGCATATTCAGGTATTTGTATGAGCAATTAAGTTGGAAAAGTGCAGTAGAAATATTAAGTACAAACATTTCAACATATTTCTTCAACTTCAAGGCATTCCTTATAGAGCAATTTGTCTTCAGACTCAAAATAGGGCTCAGTTGCGGCATTAACCAGGTCATCGTAGCCACTGTCTTTCCCTTTTTGGAGATCTGCTGACAGGTAGAAGTCATATGGGATCGAATCTGGTGAATAAGCGGTCTGGAAGCAATTCGTTCAATTTCACCTCTTTATCGACTAGTGGAGCGATTTTTTCTTTGCCATGTGAGACGTTTTTTGCTTAATTCCTTCGTCGAATCGATCCAATAACCCAATAAAGTACATGGATTAAAGTCGATAAGTAAAATTTCGTGCGTTTCTCAGAATAGAGAGGGCGTATAGCGATGAATCCATGTTTCATCCATTGTTATGTACTGAAGAAACAAATAGCTTCAAAGAGCGCTCCGAGAAATAAAAATTATAGCTGATTCTGCTTTTTCAGGATTTGGACCGCGTCATTTCTTCGAATTAATTTATTCATATACCTAAACCGGCATATAAACAGGGTTTTCCGAAGTTTCGGCCACACTTATAAGGGGCTTTTTCAAGGATGAGAAAAAAACAAAACAAATGTTACTTACCTTGCGGCGACTCAATTCATTTTGTATTTTTTCTCACACACTTCATTTTATTAAACTTGTAAATTGTAAATGAGTAATAGGTACGAAGAAATAATAATTGGCCCCTCGAAATTTTCTTGTAAAAGTTACCCAAGCTAATTCCCTTCTCAAACTTTTGGGTTCGGAAATTATAACTATTTCCGCTTCTCACGGATACTTGCTAAGTAAGCAACACGTGTGTGTATGAATTATGATATAACAACTCCCATCACAAATGAAAAGTTGATGGAATAACATCAACTTTAGAAAACTGGAATATAAAATATAACATTGGATGCAAAACACTAGATGGTGTACAAAAAGGAATAATATAGAAGATAATAAAAATTAATGGAATCAAAATCAATAATCATATAAAATTTAAATTTCTAAATTAAAATAGGTTGCGAATATAGTGATAAAATGATATAAAAGTTAATAATAATAAAATATGCCCAAGAAGAACTACAAGACCACAACAACACTCACCAATACAGTCACAGCAACAACGTGACCATCACCAACGGAGTCAAACGAGAACGAAAACTCCACTCGCAAAAAGTGTTGCGCAGGATCAACAGCAAGCGCTCACTAAAGCGGGACTGATAACACAGCGCATGAAATGGACTAGCGCCATAAATAAATTTATAATGCGCACGTTTTACAGAGTGACTAACTTGGCCATGACAAGACTGCATCAAGAGTTCTGTCGTGAGTACCCAGAGCTTCAAGTTTTCGAGCAGAGAGTGTCAGATAAATATCGTGTCATCTTGAGAAATGGCCTTATTTCGCTTGATGAACTGGAGGAAATAAAGAGCGAAGTTGAGCGCGAATTATTTGGTCGATGCACCAGGGAGTTCACGACTGACCGTTTCTGAGATGGATGATGATATCTGTCGGTATGCGTTGGTTTTCTGTATACAGAGTGGCCCAGGCGACCATTTGGCAACCAAGAAACCAACACGTCCAGGAAGGGCAGCGATCCATTGGATTCAATTTCCATTGTTGAATTTGATGTTTGAATGTTGGTTATTAATGTGGTTAAAGAACAATTGGAGAGCCCCTTGTTCATGTGGCCAGATGACAAAAGTGTCATCAACATATCTCAACCAGCCCAGATACCGGCGAACCCATGGAGGTACCAGAAGTTTCATTGTAATATTTATTTTGAAAAAGAAAATACGTCGACGTAAGACATTTTTCGATCAACGTGAGTAAATCCAAGGTTTGTCGTCGACAGCAGTTCTCTAATAATCGATAGGGAGTCTGAGATAGGAACTTTGGTGAACAGTGATGTCACATCAAAACTAACTAAAATGTCTTGGGGTTCAACTGATATCTCTGACAGATGAGTTACGAAATGGGATGAGTTTAAAACATGTGAGGCCAATTTTCGGGTGAATGTCTTGAGAATGTCGGCTAAATATTTGGCAATTATTAGTGTGGGCGAAACGACGGAAAACTTTGTTTATATGCCGGTTTAGGTATATAATATATAACTAAATTAATTCTAAAACATGACACCGCTCAAATCCGGAAAAAGCAGAAAAAGCTTTAAACTTTGGCCGCGAAAGTTCTCAATAAAAAGTATGTCCATACTTCAAATTAAAGCATATTTAGCACTAATAAGTTTCGGTAACTAAATAAGATCGAATTTTATGACAAGAATAAATTAATTCCGTATTCTATATCTAACGTAACATCTAATGCTTCTATTTTTTCGTCCGTGAATTATTATTCTCAGATATGAGCGAATTTTTCCCTTGGGAAAGTGGAGGCTGCGACGTGTTCTCAACCATAAATGCCTTACTATTCAGAAAATGCATGTTTCTGTTGAACATGTAAATATGCCATTAGCCATGGACGTTCGTTGAAGAGCATAACGCAACAACGACAAAACGCTGAACTGCAATGAAATCAACCTCGAATACAAATATTGCAATAATAATTTTATGTTTGGTTGAGGAGTTTCAGAAAGATTATATGTAAACCTTTCGGGGATATGTAAATACAACAGAATACGAATATTTATTTAGTACTAAATATTTTGTTTCTGCCCTCAAAATATTTTACGAATAACCTTTTAAAACATTTAGGAATCAAAATATTAGATTTTACATAACGGAAAGTAGATTTGAACTAATTCATGGCTGTGGCTCATTGCTGTAAAGCCTGAAAGAATCTGTAGAGCTGTGGATCACGAGGCTGCCTCTAGTTAATAATCTTAACGAAATAGTTACAACTCTTGCCTCGTGATGCGCATAGAAATTAAATTAAATACGATCACAATATCAAAAATTAATAGAAATGTAGCTTCTAGACTATTTCATTGATCTAACAAACGATCAACAAGTAAACACAATTCAACTCCCATTGAATTTACAGGCAACCAATTCAAAGATGTACAGTTAGTTGATTATTTCCATCTGGTTCCACTTTGGATGATCTAAAATTGTTATTTTGTGCAAAGAGATGCTGTGCTTTTATTGTTGCTGTGTAATATTTTTGTTGCACAGTTGCACATACATACGAAGTAGTTCCTACAGAGTATATATTTCTCTAATTTTCTTTTTTTTTTGTTCTATGATTATGATATAACTGTAATGTAGAAAAATATATTTTGTTACATGTACATTAAGCAATGTACATTGAAAAGTACCCGGCTCCTACACAGTACTTGGAAATGCTGTGGAAGCTTTGGTGTGTCACAAATGTAAAAACACAGTTTTGCATCCTAACACCAAACCTTTATTTAAACACTCACGCCGTTTCAACATCTCTAAGTTGTCATCATCAAGGAGTAAACCAAAACAAATCTAAATTACATTTTTTTCTAATTTATACCTGCCAGTAAACTTTTCACTGTCAACAGCATAAAATGGCGGGGATTAATTTTGTTGTACATCGGTTTATGACATTCCCTCTTAACAAAGCGAGGTTTGAAAAAGAAAAGAAAACTATTAGAGAAATAGCTGCGTGCAATGGTTATTCAGAAGATATTATAGATAAATTAATTATGAAGAAGCAGTTTCAGTTACGAATGAATGAAGTGTCAACTTTTGGAAATGAGTCACAAGAACAAAAGTTTGTCTCTTTTCCATACTAGGGGCGTTAAGAAAATTTTTAAAGAACTTTTGATGAAGGCGGTGTATAGAAGAAGTACAACACTACAGAAATTATTGGGCAATCCAAAAGATAAAACTTGTTGATTTCGAGAAGTCGGGTATTTATGAAATCAAAAGTAATGATTGTGATTTAAAGTATTATGGATAGACACGCAGATCTATCAGTACCCGTTTCAAAGAGCATATTGCCCATTTGAAATACGAAAGACTGGAAAGAGCGGATAAATCTAGTGTTGCACATCATGTATTAAAACATAACAAATCCCTAGATTCAACTTCTTTAAAATTAGTTAAAATAGTAAATAATTTTAGGGAACTGGACTCTTAAAGAAGCATAATGATTAATAAAAATAATAATCTAATGAATTCGGACAAGGGTCCTATCTTATACAGCTCATTGTATAGTTTACTTAGTAAGAATCCACAAAATAGGTATTAAATGTCATTACTTTATAATGTAGGGTAAAAGTAGGTAGGTAATTAAGGATTAGTCTAATTTACATAATTTCATTATACAAAATCTTTGCATTATCTGTTAAATCTGTTATTTAGAATTCATGTACTTACGATTAACCCTTTGTACTGATTACTGTAAGTTGCTAATAGTTTCCTGGTAGGTATAAATTAGAGAAGATTGTAATTTAGATTTTGTTTGGTTTATTCCTTGATGATGCCAACTTAGAGTTGTTGATACGGCGTTGTGTGCTTAAATAAAGGTTTGGTGTTATGGTGCAAATCTGTAGTCTGTGTCTTTGGTTACTGAGAATGGGAACTGAGAATGCAAGATACTTTTTCAAAACTCAAGAACCTTTTGCTACAAAGAATGGTACCACTGAATCTAACATGCGAGTTGTACACCGCTATGTCTCACTAGGGACACTAAAAAAGTATCGATACCTTGTAGTATCGAGTACTTTCTTTCGATACCGATACCTTTGTACTTGATACTTTGTTTTTGATATTTTTATTCATTGAGTACTATTAGGTTAAGTATCGTATTGAATAAATTTTAAAAATTTTCTTTTAAAAACTTGGCTTTATGGCTCATGTTTACGGAGTAGAGGATCTACTTCCTAGAGATAGCCTGGAATGCATAAATACCGCGAAAAGACTACAAAGACAAAATAATAGAGAGGGCAAGAGGCTATTTAACTTGAAAACATCAAAAACAAAAATTGATATTAAAATAAATCCATATGTGGTACTCTAGATGTAGGTATTGTGAATTATTTCATTTTTTTAATTTCAATTGCGGGAAAGACGCAACATCACTGGTAAGTATCGATAGCACGCGCACGGGTGTTTTTTTATCCGAGTTATAGAGCTCTGATGTGGTCATTTCTGAGTTTTTCCAACCAATTAAATAGCTCATAACTTTAAAACGATCAACTTTGGAAAAAACTAATAAGAGTTCTTTGTTGTTCGGAATGACTCAAAAAACCTAAAAACGGTTTTCGAAGTTATTTTTTTTATGTGTTAAAAAACTGTTTAAACAATTTCTCGACCAGGTTACCGGATTTGCTTTTAGAATAAGAATCAGCAAAAAATGAATCGGAATAAGTTTGCTATGTGGAGCAAAGCTTCTGCCTAGACCGCTACTAAAGCTGAACTGATATTGCTTATATTGAGTTAAGATTTCTAGTTGTGTGGGCATTAAGCTCTAAGAAAAGTTCTAGATACTATGATGGATCGATACTTTTGTTACGATACCTTTACGAGTGAGATACTTTTTTTTAAACTACTTATGAGTACACTATCGATACTTTCTATTCGGTATCGAGTCCATATGTGCGACTAGTTCTTCTCTATGGTACAGAAACATGGTCTCTGAAGGTTAAATATCTGAACCGTATTAAAGACGTTCGAGATGTGGATGTGGCAGATTATTACGAACACATTAGAGGAACCACCTGACAAATCAATATGTATTGAGACTATCCTCACACTTAAGGTAACATAGTCTTGGCTGCGAAATTGGTGAGGAGTAAGATCATCACCATAACTATTCTGTATATTACAAGTAGAAATATATTTACTACAGCCACATTTAATACAATGGTTTGACAAATAACAAATTCGTTAAATCACTAGAGTTTGGTTTATTCACGTTGACATTCCATCTTGTAAGCGGCTATCCTTGTACAACTCTTGATCCATATATTATCTGCCACTCTATCCACTTCTTTGCTTTATAGTAACGAAATGACATATTCTTCTATATCAACAATGTGGTACAAAAGACCGCTGTATCCGAAGATATTCACTCAGCAGAACCATCTGTCCTCTAGTAGTCCTTAGTTGTTCTTCGACCCTCGTATGTTAGATACCATTTAACAAAAAATGTTTCTGCAACTTGATAAACTCCAATCGATAAATGCCTAAAATAGATGCCTGTTGACCCGGAACATTTTTTTGGCTTTCTCACATTTTTCTTCTCCCATATGGCTTCCAACCTTTTCAAACACAACCATTTGAATTACTTCCATCCCAAAGCAACTTCTGGCTCATTCAACATTTTCTTCTCAAAAGAAAACGTATTTTTTATGAGAACTAAGTGATGAAAAATCAATGGCGTTATTGTGTGGAAATGTCATAGAGGGGTTTTACTTGAAATTGTATTTATGAAAGGAAAGCTAAACCGGCGGAGTCTGTAGGGATTCAAGTTGAAATGCGGAGAAAATGCCAAGAATGGAGAGTGTTTTTAAGAATGATGTGAGACGTGACAAAATTCTGATTAATGGAAAATACATAAAACAATATATAAAGTCGAATTATTGAAAGACGGTTAATTTTAATTTATAGTTTTAATTCTGTTATGAAAATCCCTACTTCCCTACTAATATTATAAATGTGATGTAAGTTTGTTTGTTACGCTTTCACTCTAAAACTACTCAACTGATTATCATGAGTTGTATTTTGTTATAATTATTTTTCGCTTTTTAGTTATAGGTAGAAGTCGGTTATATTTTTTTAAAAAAATGTTTTATAATAAAAAAATTACGCAGGGTAAAAAAAATATTTTGGCAGACACGATTGTCAAAAAATTTTAAAAATCTAGCAATTTCAACGCCAATAAAGTTCAAACCCTAAGTGCTGTTTGGAATTTTTCTATAATTAATGTTATTTTGTTCGGTCCCTTATAAGCAATATTAAAACTATCTAAATTTTTGAAGTTAGGTTCCAATTTATTGTTTTAGTTATTACTACCTGCTTTTAATTCTTACTATGTTCTTCGTAAACTTTTGTTGTAGTAAATTATTTCAATAAAGAATGTTTTCAGTTTTTGAAACTTCAATGTTTGTAACAATTTTTAAATTCTGAATACAATGATTCAGTTCTATTGGAATGTAATGATCTTTGATATTTATTTAAGGACTTCAACGCGAGCGAAGCCGCGGGTAAAAGCTCGTTATCTTATATTTTGATTATATTGGTTTATCTACACTGTGCAAAATTGAAAGGGGTATTCTTAATTTTCCTACAGTTTATTTTGAAAGTTAATCTTAAAAGTATGTGTAATATACTCTTACTCTTAACAGCATTGTATTAACAATATAATTTTTCCTTATTTACTGTTTTTTTTTTTGAGAGATCAAAAATAGAAATTAGACGACAATTACTGCCGCAGGCATATCCAGTTACATTAGTTTTATTGTAAAACATTTAATGTCAAATTGTAATTGTGAACTTTTTATTTTTTAATTTCTTTATTCAGTTCTGTTGATGTTCTTTTGCCACTGAAAACGGGGACCTATTTAGATCCTCAAACGTTTCGATTATTTGAAGTATACAGACCTTCCAGCAATTGCTGTTATTCCCCAGAAATCATAAAAATACAGTAATCGTGCAGAGAAGAACAGGATTATAGAGCTTATAAGTGTGCTACTGGCTGGTGTAATAGGCTACAGATTCTTTTTTTACCAATGATAATCCCTTCGTGCGGGAATTATCAACAATCGGAATATCATGGCCTACGTGGTCACCAGATCTGAACTGAATTGACCATTTTTGTGCCGAAATGTCCAGGCAATTAAACAGCCAACAGCCACCCAAAGCAGTTATGAAATGCTTTGGAAGCAATATGGACAACAATACCTTAACCAGTTCATTAACAATATAATACAAAAATTCTTCCAAGCAGAATAGCAGCATTACGATGAACCAAAAGTAGTCTGACGCTACTATTATATTGTTTGAAACGATAGTGAAGCCATATTTTAATACATTTTTGGAAATAACGTAAAATTTTTATTATAGTGCATAACAATTTTTAATTTCATCGAACAATTACACTTCGTCTTAAGTTTTGTAAGGGGCCATGATTTAATGAAAACAGTTTTAATAATATAACTGAACTGAGATGAATTTTGGAACTTCTACTTGTTGTAAGTAAACATATAAAAACATAATTGCTTTATTATCCAACAGTCTCCCATTTAAAGGACAATTTAAAGATACAATATTGCGGTACTAACTATTTGATTCAGGGTACATGTTAAAATATCACGATAATTGCATTCCCCGACTTGACCATACAGTGTATGGCAGCACACTCCCTCCAAGGAACGCATAACGTGCCTTTAGGGGAAAATTCACTAACCCCAGATATCCTAGACATCAAAAGGGTTAAGCTCTGTGGGAGCCCTTGCCCGGTTATCAGGCCCGTGGTTGGAGTCGTGGCAGCTTCCCATGAATTTTCGGACCATCCGGGCTGTCCATAACAGAAAGGCTTTTTGCATTAGTTGGTTCAGACCGAGGCATTTTAAATTATTTAGTAGACGTTTTGGGACTACTCCTGTTGTTGACTTAACAATTGGTACAGTTCGTGTGTTGTTCATGTCCCACTGTGTCTTTATTTGAAATTTCAAATCCCTGTATTTGGCTATTTTTTCAGCATGCTTAATATTTATGTTATTGTTGTTAGGGATTGCTATGTCAATTAAGTTTGTTTTCCTAGAGATTTTATCTACTAAAACTATATCTGGCCTATTGTGACCAACAATCCGATCGGTCAGTATCGTGCGGTCCCAGTAGAGCTTCTAGTTCTTATTTTCTAAAATAGATTCTGGTTTGTATATATAGTAGGGTGTTCTTACCGACTGTGATAGCTCAAGTTTCAGCGCTAGTTCCTGGTGCAGTATTTTTGCCACAGCATCGTGTCGTTCTTTGTATTCAGTTGCAGCGAACGCTTGGCAACCTCCTGTAATATGCTGGATGGATTCAGATGTTTGGCAACCATATCTGCATCTGTCGTTGTTGATAGAAGGGTCTTTAACGATGTACTTTAGATAGTTCTTAATTCTTAATTGCATTTATTATTAAAATTATTGCACATAACATAAACCGGTGATTTCAACAAAATGTTTGTTCTGGCTCTTGGTGGCCTTATCGCTAGGTGTCTCCTTGTGTGAAACGTAGCTACATTAAAATTAATTTGATTTAACAATTCCGAAGAGTCTACCATATTATTTATCAATTTAAACAAGAATATAGCATATGCACAATTACTCCTTAATTGCAAAGAAGGCAGTTGAAAACGTTCACATAACTCATCAATAGGTATATTCCTTTTTGGATATAATCCATCACTTTTGAAAACCAAATATTTCAGGAATTTTCTTTGGACCATTTCAACACGTTCGCTATGATATCGATGCCAAATAATAGTTGCATATTCAAATTTAGAACGAACATATCCAAAACACAATGTCTTCGATGCGGAAATATTAGTAACGTCTCGGCAGTTTCTCAATATAAATCCATAGGACTTTAATGCTTCATATGTTTTTACAGATATGTGCTCTACAAAGAAAAAAATAGCAAAGGTCCTAAATTCCACCCTTGAAGAACTCTTGATTTAGCTAAGTATCGCTCCGATTTGAAACCATTATAAGTCACGTAAATGTATCTGTCTGATAAGTAAGACTTGAGGAAATTCACTGCTTGGATAGAAAATCCAAATCATGATAGCTTGTTTAACAGAATTCTATGATCAATTCTGTCGAATACCTTATTGAAATCTATATAGATCACGTCGTGTGTTGGTGTCCAGTGCTTCTGAGATATATTCAATAATTGCTACCAGGTTGGTTGTTGTAGACCTTTTACGTATTAATGTAAGGGAACATAAAGGTCAAAAATCTCATAAATCTTCTTGTAAAAATTGTCTAGCAAGTTGTTAACGTCAGAAGAGTTTTGCTTAATTATATTCGAGTTCGTTTCGTAGATGGGCCTATACATTGCAGGAAAGTCTGGTTTTTTAAAGTTATAGCTATGAGCCTCTAGGTTAGTTTTACATATGGAAGTTTTAGCTGGCATGTTGAGCACATTAATGAACAAGGCCGGATGATGACTGTCTTCAGGAACCAATGGACACTCACCATGTACTACCATACAGGAATTTTGACATACTACCAGATCCAATAGTTGAATTGGTTGAGTCCGTGTGTATGCATAAAGTTGAATATAACAGAGGATTTCGGGGTTCCCCATGATTTTTGTTAATAAAATGAGGCACATTGAAATCTCCCAGGAAAAGGACGAGGTATTAAGCCTAAACGTTTCGACTGTAACCGTGATGGACCCTCCAGAGAATGATGGGATACAGAGAGCATTATTTTAACATCCAGAAAACAATCAAAGTTGATTCTAGCTCCACGTATGAGACCTCTTGCGCATACACCTATAAATGGTTAACAAAAAATTGTTGCTGATAACATACAACCTGTTGTCCAGCTAGTTCAACAAGATACTTATAAAGGATCAGAACGAATCAGTATCGTACGTATTTGTATGCTGACCAATCGTACGATACGCCTCGGTTGACAGAAGCCAATGAGGCTGAAGAACTGAAAGAATTTATCGTGAAGGAACGCTCAAGAGCTAAAGCCCCTACAAATATGATATATCTTTAAGAAGGATTACGTATGATCCCCAAAACTTTGACCAATATGGTAAAATTTGAAGGTTGTTTGTTATATAGTTGAATAAAATTTGATCTTATGACAGATGTATTTTTCCAAAAGAATTTTTCTTAAAAATAAATAAGTTAATCGTGCAATATTATTACAGTATATTTTTCAGTACACATTTAAAAAATTATTTTCTATCACTTATTGTTTTATTGTCTGGAAACAAATAGAGTGTTTAAGAACCACAGGTTAAAAAATGGATTATCTACCTTGATCATTGTGTTTGCGCTCAACCAAATCCCGCAACAATGTAGTAATATTACGCGATGGCCGTAAATCCTGCTTAAGACATATTAATAAATAAATCTTTCTGACTCATTGTAAAAACAGGTTAACGGCTCAACATTAACATAAACTCAACGCAACGTTGACCTATTACAACCTTAATAAAGAACAGACTATCTATAGAAGTAAACAAGTCCCACTACAGTAACGATTTACAAGAATGCGAAACTGGTACTCGACACACAGACGATGGATTGTGTTCTCAGCAAGATTGAGCACCTACGCACCGATTGTACGTACAAATACAATTGGGCAATTTGACCAAAACGGTCTTGAAATGATTCAAGGTTGGTGAGTGGTGTCAACGTTGATGGTCTTGAAAGTCCTTTTTTATTTTTGAAAGTGTTTGCAAAGATGTTCCATCGTATTTAATTTCATTGAGTGGCGACATTATTTTTTTAAATTTCATCTTATTTTTTAGTTGTATACACTATCTGTCAATGCAGTGTAGGTAAATTACTTATATTGGGTGAGTTTGTTTTTTGATGATCAGTATGGGGATCTCGGAAACTAGCGGAGATAGAGCAATGGTTAAATTGGAAAAGATTTACAGTTTTACTGGCCCAATTTAATGACACTTTCGGATTTTTGTAAAAAGTCATGGCTTACTATATATTTTGAAAAACACGAAATTCTGTCGATTTAGTCAAATCCCTCTAGCTTATTTGTTTTTTATTTTAGAAAAAGGTGTAAATATCAAAATTGAAGGGAATTGTATCCCGAATATTATTGCCATGTCCTCGTTTGCGTGATAGCTCTCGTTTTCGAGATATGACACAAACTTATCTTTTTTGAATGGAAACCATAGTTGGCTATTGCCTCAAAAAATCGGACATTTTTAGATCTTTTCAACGATATAATACTCGATATATTTATTCATAAAAATAACGGAGTTAGTTAGATTGATTTATTAATAACTATTCTAAAAAACATTGAACGATTTTTATTTTTTATTATTTTTATTAGGTATATCAGATATAACGAAAAAACTAAATAAGTAGGTACTTACTAAAAACTTAAGAAATTAAAGTACATAATAATGGTTACAATTTATGTTCGAAAAGTCCACCATTGTTATTTAGACAAAAATTGCAACTTTTTAATATTGACATTACCGCTTTCCTCACAGACCGCTTATCAATTTCTTCAATTGCTTGTAATATCGCCTCCCTTAGGTCACCAACTGTCTCATACTTTCTTTTGTATACTTTGTTTTTTAGGGCACTCCATAAATAGAAGTCTATAATTGCCAAATCGGGAGACCGGAGTGGCCACTCGCGTGGGCCATTTCTTGCTTTCCAAGAGTTTGGATAGATATTATCTAAGTGTTGTCTTACTAATAAGGAGTTATGAGCAGGTGCTCCATCATGTTGGAACCAATCAATTTCTAAACGAGTTCTCAAATTCAAATTATGCAACATGTCTTGAAAAGTTTATTGCAAGAAATGCAAGTAGCGCTCCCCAGTAAGTGATTCGTCATAGATAAAAGGCCCCAGAATAGTAGACCCTATGATACCACACCAAACATTAAAACCAAATTTTATCTGTTCTACATGGAAAGGGTTTTCTTTAGCCCAGATATGCTCATTGTGTCTATTGAACATACCGCAGTTAGTTAAATCTACTTTCATCTAATAATAACACCTTTAATGAAAACTGTGGATTGTCAAGGCACATGGCTCTAAACCATGTACAAAACAAAATACGACGATGTTTGTCACCAGCATGTAAAGTTTGAGAAACTGAAAGTTTGTACGGGTGGAACTTGTGCGCCTTCAGTACCTTAACTATAGTTCGTTGAAATGTGCCAGCTTCTGTCGCAATTTCACGAGTTGATGTAGATGGATTTTGATTTATCATTGCCAAAACATTTATTTGTGCTGCTCTTCGTTAATTTGATTACGTTCCTTTGGTGGTTTAGTAAAAGATCCATATCTGCGTAAACTATCGTAAAGCCTCTTAAATGTACATAGAGCAGGTTGACGACGATTAAAATATCTATGAAAGTATTCCTCAGCTGCACGAACTGAATTTTTATGGAATATGATATAACATTCCACCATATTCAGTTTTTCTTCGTTAGAATATTCCATTTTATCAGGAAAACTTGTCAATATCGACTGTCCGTTCAGCACTACTAATGGCTACCTACGTTAAAAGTGAAAATAAGAGAGAAAAGCATCTATAACTCCGTTATTTTTATGAATAACTATATCGAGTATTATATCGTTGAAAAACTCTAAAAATATCCATTTTTTTGAGGTCATAGCCAACTATGGTTTCCATTCAAAAAAAGATAAGTTTGTGTCATATCTCGAAAACGATTGTTGCCCGCAAACGAGAACAATCTTATTCGGGATACAATTGCCTTCTATTTTGATATCTACACTTTTTTCATGAAATCAAAAACAAGAGAGCTAGAGGGATTTGACTAAATCGACAGAATTTCAAAATATCTAGTAAGCCATGACTTTTTAAAAAAATCCGAAAGTGTCATTAAATTGGGCCAGTAAAACTGCAAATCTTTCCCAATTTAACCATTACTCTATCTCCGCTAGTTTCCGAGATCCCCATACTGATCATTAAAAGAAAAACTCACCCTATATAAATATTATAGTAGTAGGTATCTCTAAATTATGGTAAAATTTTTGGTTTACTAGAAAGTAGTTTAATAGTCCTCCGACCAGACTAGAAACATTTCATGCAAAGAGTGGACTTTTTCTTTACAGAAATGAGTTTTAGGCAAGTCAAGTTCATGTTATGTCAGAAAATTGTGTAAAATTATTAATACACAAATATAGGTTGAACAATCGAATTTTATTTTCTCTCTAACCCCGGTTGCTATAGCCTGTAGAAGCAAAGCTTCTGAAACTTTAGCGACATTGAGAAGTTGGCGAGATACTATTTTAAATTTAAGTTTAATACAGAAAATTTAAAAAATGCGGCAATATAAAATCTTTAAAGCATTATTTATATAACACAATATAAAGAGGGTAAGAAATGAAGTTATAAGTGCATACTTCTAATGGAAAAGTTGTGGAACCTTTGGTGTGTCACAAATGTAGAAACACAGTTTTGCACCCTAACACCAAACCTTTATTTTAAAACACTCAACGCCATTTCAAAAACTCTGTGTTGTCATCTTCAACCTAGTTTGGTTTACTCCTTGAAGATGATAACTTAGAGTTGTTGAAACGGCGTTGAGTGTTTAAAATAAAGGTTTGGTGTTAGGGTGCAAAACTGTGTTTTTACATTAGTGCATACCTCGTTAACATCATTACTATATATGTTGTCAAATAATTCAAAGACTCCCACAAGAATCGAGCCTTGGACCCACACCATTGAACCTTAATGATCCGGCAATAATTACACAAACCAACGATGAATTAGAACAAATAGACAAGGCCAAAACCTCGGTTTATATTGTTACGAGAATTCATCCGACAGCTGGTGCAATCGGCTACCAACCAATTCGTGGAAAGGACATTATTCCGATACTTCTGGGAATCCCAAATGTTTTGTCTCTCAACAGGCCGACCGCTGCCGTTACTGGGAATTCCCTTAAAGCTTACAGAACATGTAAGAGTTTCCCGACGGTTCGTGGACTTACCAGACAATTCGGAGAGAAATATATAAATATGGACAGCTGGCGATAGGAGGCCATCAGTTTTCGACAGTAGTATTGTATAGTTAAGATAAAATATAAGTAATTTCTGTGAATATAAATTATGTTAAAGTAGTGGAAATAAATTAGAGTGAGTTGGATGTTTTTAAATAAATCCAAGAACTGAACTGAACCCGAGTGTGAAAATAAAAACATTACAATATGGTACTACAAACTACAGGTAACTAGTATGATTAGGAAAAAAAATGAAGACAAATCAATAGAAATACACGTGACCTTCCTCGACCTTGAAGATGCATATAATAATGTATAAAGTCTGGCCAGCAATGCGAAGAGTGAATGTAAGAGAAAAATGGATTAATATAATTAAGAAAACGTATAACCAAAACGAAAGCAGGATAAAAATTGGAAACTACTTCACAAAACCCATCGTAATATATATAAAGGCTTAAAACAAGTTGCTCTTCAATATATACATTGAACAATGTCTGGAAACCTAGTACCGCCAATGCTCGCATATGGGATTTCAAAAATACAAATATACAATCCTTTCCTTATTACATGTCAATCATCAAGTGGTATTTGCCAAGATCAGATAGATGTGGAATTTATGTTGAGAAAATTGCGAAAGAAATATGACGCATCAGAGTTCTGCTGGACTGAGAACCTAAGCCAGGATACAAAGAAACATTTGTCTCATAATATTGTGAAAAAAGAAAGTACTCTACGCTGCAGACACCATCAGTTCGAGATAAGATAAGAACCTTAGAACTGGAGTACATGTCGAGATTCTTAACCGTTACGAGGCAGGACAAATTAAAAACCCAGGATATCTGGCAGTGAATAGGAATAAATTAGTTTATATAACACTCTGGAAACTAGAGCATTCCAATGATATGGACATCTTAAAATAATACCAGAAAACAGATGTCCAAAACAATTATAGAATGGTCGACAAAGGGTGTAAAAGGAAAAGAAGCTTGACTTGGGAAAATGTGAAGGCTAAAAAGGGACTAGAAATAGGAGGTTGGAGACTTGTGTAAACAAAAATTGGTAAACCCAAAAAAGTAGGAAAACCGCAGTACGAAAACCAAGTATAGTAAGTGATCGTAGAAGAAGGGTGAATATAAAATTTGCTATTGAAGATATTCATACATAGGCAGTACATAACACCCTAAGGACCCCTTGACGACAAACATATTTTCAGAGAACATTGTAGGAGTTCTTCTACCATAGTAGAACTGGTTCCGTCCACGAGCCTAATTATGCATAATATACGGGGGCCTGTCCTAGCCAATAATGAATGGGGTTATAAACACAAATTCGATGCTCAGGTATGGCAGTCCAAATGCTCTGAGGGACTTATAATTGAAAGGTGTAAAATTACCCTATATGTTGTACTGAGAGCTTTTTGAAAGCTATCAAAGGCTAGAAATTGTAATCCAGCATTCTCATGGTCAATAAGTGTTTTTTTGTCATGTAATCTCTTCTAGAGTGATTGGTATTCATCAGGTATTTTGGTTTAACGGTTTGCACCTAATAACTTGATTAACATTTTTATAAGTTGGACTTGAAGGCTTATCGGTTTGTGGTTTTTAAGGATCTTCACTTTTATATAATAGCCTTGTTTCTGGCCTTTGGGATTTCTGCCTTTGATAAAAATGTGTTGAAAACAGTTTATAAAATAATAAATATCATTTGTGAATTTCTTAATTTAGCCCGATACTGAGTGTCAATATTTACATTTCGTTCTGTCATCTACCATCCAAAATTGGCGACAAATATCAAGGGCAGATAAGAAAACAACCTCCAGGCCTAAAACATGTGCGAAAAAACTGATAAAAATTTGACCCGCTTATCAAGGAGAGTACCGAATTTCATTATGCCGGGACAAACACGTGGTTGCCCTTGACATCAACCCATTTTTTTAAAGTAAACATGCGAATTCGGCGTGAATGGAATTACAAATTTTATATTGTTTGTTTATTTACTTTAAAATTCGGAGTCGGGTGTCAATGATATCTCAACAGCATCTGCTGGGAATATTTTAGATTAAGGAAATAGAATTGTTGAGATGGCGCCAAATTTATAAGAAATGTTAAAACTGAATTGTCGTAGTAGTAGTTTCTAACAGTCATAATGCATTTTGATGATGATGCATTTGATGTCAATGCCCTTGTCTTCTGATAACATCTTTTTGCTATTCAGATTCCCATCTATTTTATGACGTACAATTCGAAAACTATCTTATCTTTATCGCCAAAATTCTGAAAATTTAAAATCACCAATTAAAATTAATTTTGATTAGTATTTTAATAACTATACAAGTTCATTGAACTTAACTATTTCGCTGTAACTTCTCTTATCTGTTATTATATTTTATATCAATGAATATTTACAACTTATTAAAATCTTAATTATTACACTCAAATATTTTTATTGGGGGCCCAAATATTTTAGGAGATTGCGATAAGCATGATTGTGTCATTACCAATCAGTATTTTTCACAGCCTGTTTGATCAATTTTCAGAAAGGCCTCTCAACGTTGTATATAGAATAAAAGTATAAGGTTTACCTCCCTTATTGGGTGAGATTTAGCTGTTGCGTAGGAATTTATAGTCGAAACATTCGTTTCTTTTTAAATTAACATAGCAGTATCTAAATCTAAAAAACAACGTATTCCGTAAAAATATTGACCATATTGATCTTTCAGTTATAAACTAAATGAATAGCAACATCCGATATCTTTTTAGGGTTCCGTATATACAATATACGGATACCCTTAAAATATCACTTCGGATTTCTGCCACTGTCACATCACATCAATTTTCTCCTAAACTACTGGAGGGAAAAGGTTGAAATTTGGTATCAATGTATAGTCTGGTGACCCGATCAGGAGTACATTTCCTAAACGAAGAAATTTTTATTTTAGGGGTACTTCTGGGGGAAAAACTGAAAAAATCGACAATTCCCCCCTTGGTCGCCGAAACTCCTGAGCCTAAAATTTTGAAAAAAATAGGAAATATAGAACGTTGCCCGAACTTTACAGGAAAAATAAGGAGAAACCATTAATATTAATTTTGGGGGGCAAATTATAAAATTAAATGAAAATTTAAAAATAACAAGAAATTTCAAACGCATCATTTAATTCATCAAATGATGAACGCACATATATTTGTTTCATACTTAAAAAAATTAGTTAAAAAGATATTAACGAAAATATACCAAAATTTACCCATCCCCCCCCCCTTATCACCGAAACTATAAAACGTAAAGTTTTAAAAAAAATTAGAGGTTGAGGGTCTGACCTGAAGTTTACTGGAAAATAAGGGGAAACCTCTACTTTTAAATTTGGAGGGCAAATTATAGAATTAAATGGAAAATATAAAAATAAAATTGTTTCTAACCCATAATATTTTATATTAAATGAAAGGGCTCATTATGACGAAAACAAATGTTTTTTTCATATTTCTAAATTAAATTAATTAAAAGATATTAACAAAAATATAAAAAATTTTACCCAATCCCTCCCTTCGAAACCACAAGTTGGAAAATTTTGAAAAAAAAATGGAGGTATAGTCCCTCACCTGAACTTTACTGGAAAAATAAGGAGAAACCCCTAATATTCATTTTGGGGGGGGAGGCAAATTATAGAATTAAATGGAAAATAAAAAATTAAAATTGTTTATAACGGATCATGTAATATAACAATTATTATTATAACGAATACAAATATATTTATTTTTATTTTAAATGAATATTTTAAAATATATTAATAAAATATTTTAATAAAATTACCCATTCCCCCCGTTATTCCCTTAACTATAAGACCTACATTTTTTGTTTACAGGAAAATTATGAAGTAATCCCTAATATTAATATTGGGGGCCAAATAATAGAATTAAACGGAAAATAAAAAAATATTTTTTAACGCATCATGCAATACATCAAATGAAAGAAATTTAGAAACTACACTATTTAAATTTTGAAAAATATATTTTATTTGTATTTTTAAATAATTTATAATTCAAAACTTGACCTATTTTGTCCTTTATCTTCCAATCTACAGAGCCTCAAAACAAAACAGTAGATTATAAAAGGCTTCTCTGAAAGTTTATTAGTAACATAAAACTCTAATGTTAATTTTTGGGGGCCAAATTAGAAAATTAAATACATATGTATTCTGATAAAAATCAAGCGAATCCTGAAGCAGATAAAATAAAAAGTTTATGTGTGGAAAATCAAAGTGTATATTTTTTATAAATTTAAAACGCTTCCTTCAAAAGATATTAGGGTAAATATAAGAAAATGCACTCATTCCCTGCTTGTCTGAAACTGGAATATTAGAATCTTGAAGGTGGTATGGAACTCTTAGTATGCGAGTCCAACTCGCATTTGGCCAAATTATTTTTGGTTGTGCTCACTTTATTTCTTAAAGATAGATAAGTATTTAATCGATAAACCAAAGTGCACCCAGAGAATTTTGTGAAATTGTTTTGGTACAGTTAGGTTGTGCTTACTATGTATGTATAATAATTAAATTAATAAAACTGTATTGCATTTTTTGATATATTGGACTCGAAAGTTTATTAGTGTATATTTAGTACGGATTTTTATCACTTTTGTAACGTAATAGTTCTACAATTTCAGTATACGGGTAAGTTTTTGCCAATTTCTTACGATTCTTGCTGTTCAAAGTTTCCATTTACTGACAACTTTAAAATTATTGGAATTATTTGGAATGAAATCAGTAAACAATTATGGAAAACTTCAACTATAGCTGTCAACTAAACTGAAAAAAAAATATTAGCTCTTTTTATGTAATATAGTGTTTACTGTTTAACATGATTAGAATATTTAAAGGCAGAATTATTTGTAGTACTCTACTAGTCAGTTACTGTTTTCTATCCATGTATAGTATCATATCATGTTGATCTGACTGACTTGTACCTAAAATAATGTCATTAAATATCTGCATTTAAATAAAAAGAAATACAGTAGAATTACTGATTACTATTGTATATTTATTCTTAATTAGTAAAATATATTTGTATTTCAAAATTATACATTTGTTGGCATATTTTTCCAAGAAAATTTTATACAGCCTATCCTAACGTCCTGGAAAGCATTCCAGTGTCGTCTTGTGTTTGTGGTCAAATCATTGAGTAAATATATAGTTACTGACTGGATTAAACTATTATGGGTTAAAAAGCCACACAAAGCAAAAATTTAAAAAGATGGCGTCCAATAAATGAAAGACTAATTAAATGACTTCCGAACTGTTAATCTTGTGACATATAAAATGTTCTGTAGAGTGTAGGTGAAGGCAAAAAGTATATTGGATATAAGATATTTGTATACTCTCTTCGAGGTGTCATTTTTTTGTAGCCAAGACAATATATATAATATATATCCCTTTCTCTCAGAATAACTGTGAGGAAGAATTTCTAATATGGACAGCCAGTAATCTGGGTAATTTTACGAAATTGCCTTACTACACTTTGTTCTCCAAATACGATTTTAAATACTTATCTGTTGCAAGAAAAAAATTTGAGGAGAGAAAACTCCAATGAACAGACAAAATTTTAAATTAACTAGCTAATTATTGTATTTTAGCGGTTGCAAATAAGATGTTGGGACATAAATATCATTCATGAAATATGATGCTAAACTCTTTTCACAGAAAAATCTAAAAGATGTAGTTAGAAGTGAAAAAAAATAAAAAAAAATAGATAACAATGTGAAATTAGCCAGTATATATGAGGGTGAATCAAATATGAACCGGACTTTTCTGTTTCTCGCCCTGTAGGTAATTCGAGTGGCGTGACGTCTCGATATATGTTAGGTAGGGATGTTAAGAAGAGGGGAGTTCGTCGGTTTGGCGAGGCGTAGTCGATGCGCTGTTAGTAGCATCATGTCAGAGCAAGAGGTGCATACGTTTGTTGCGCAACGTGTTGTTATCAAATATTTGGCGCGGGAGGGCGTTAGACCGTCTGAAATTTTGCGTCGTCTATCTGCACAGTTCGGCAATAAAACACTTTCAAGGACCCAAGTGTACGACTGGCACAAAAAGTTTTCAGATGGCCGAGAGACAGCACCGCGGAAAGCCAAGACCCGTATTTCTGCAGGGAAAATTCTTGCAACAGTTTTTTGGGATTCGAAAGGCGTACTGATCATCGATTTTCTGCACGAACGCCGTACAATTAATGCTGAGTATTACTGCGAACTACTCCAACAAGTGAAACTTGCCTATGGGTAAAAGAGGGGGGATATGTCTATCCGAAGTGTGATTCTGTTGCATGACAACGCTCGACCACATACAGCTGCATTGACTCAAGGAAAATTGAACAAAATGCATTGGGAAACCCTTGAACACCCGCCTTATAGTCCTGATTTGTCGCCATGTGACTACCACATGTTTGGGCCACTTAAAGAAGAACTGGGAGGCCACCACTTTGAGGACAACGAAGGTGGAGAAACGTTTGTGCGCAATTGGTTATCGACACGACCAGTTTCATTCTTTGAGAAAGGTATTTAAAAACTTCCGATTCGGTGGGAAAATGTATACATAAGAGAGGAGACTATGTAGAAAAATAATATGTATTAAAATTTGTATTGATCGTACCAATAAAATTTTTAAAACAAAAGTCCGGTTCATATTTGATTCACCCTCGTACTAAAATTCTCAAATCTAAACCAAAGCTTATTAGTTTCTGATTATTGCTAATTTGTTTTTAAATTCTTGACAATTAAGAAATATTAAAGTTAGGTTACATATACCCAAAAGTTGTCTCAAGACCTCCAAAATACCCACAAAGTTGTTTTTCGTTACAATAAAAAACAATAAACTTAGTAAATAATATTTTAATTTACTTTATATAAATAATAATAACTAACTATTGCCCCTTGTAATACTGTAGTACCTATTCGTTCTATAGATTAACATGAATCAAATGCTATTTAACCCAGTAAATCCCCAATTTGACGAGTGGGAGGTAAAATACTTCTATTATCCTGACATATTTGTATAATTGAATTTTCGACATAGTCATATCAAAAAAAAATAAAATAAAATAAAACACGGTTAAAATTAAGGTTTTTTGTTCAATCTAAAATAATGTCCAAAATATGTTTGAAAAGAACATACCACTTTGGAAAAAGTATTCAAAATATACGACAGGTTTCTAAAAAATGTATAACGAAGTTAATGAATTTATGTAGCACTAACCTTGATACTGATTATTTTACAAAAACAGTGCACCTTTAAAAAAGTTGATTTGCGATACACAAACCCAAAAATAATGACACGATTTGAATATTAAGGTTATACATTTCAAATGCGGATCTGTCTCCGAGTAATATCCTATCTACGAACGGTAATTCTCCGAAAACTAAAGGAAGCATCTCAGACGTGATATTCTCTACGCGCAAACAAAAGAAGTCAACCAATGCCGACTGGATTACTCGTAGGAGTTGATGTAAACTTCCTCCTAGTAGTTTGTGTGTTGGCAATCGAGAATTTTTCATCTTGGTTTTCTGGTAAACAGACAAAAATCACGTGGGACGCGTTCCTTTGTTATTTTCGAGACATAAAAGACCATTCTGTTTGTACATTATAGAAAGAAAAAGGACGTACGCGACTTCAAAGGACATTATAGTGTTTACTGTGTAAGCAAGTGTAAAGGAGAGGATAAAAAATGCTGCAGTAATATGATCAGAGATAGTTTTTTTGGGTTGAATAACAAATAAATGATAGTTAAACGTAGATGACACAAGCAACCTTTTTATAGGGATGGCTATGGATAGTTGCGAGAATCAATTAACACCATAGTTGTTTAATATCAAAATAAATTAATCAGTAAAGAGAATAAGTCCATTACTTGTTAGTATTCTGAACAGTCAGCTTACTCGGTTTTATTGAGGTTCGTAAACCGGCAATTATATTACCAATAAAATCATACTCAAACCAGATAACAAATAACAACAATATGGTCATTGACCGGATTTGACCAAAAACTGGAGGTACTCTTTTTGATATTTACGCTGCTATTTGGGCTTATTATTAATTTGCAAATATAACTTATAGAGAACTACATGTTTCAATATATTATAGTGCAGAGTGATTAAAAATATGTAAGGTTAGGTTTCCAAACTTTTGGTACCTGCGCCCCCTTTAAAAAAAATTGTTGCGCCCGCTTAATTTTTCTAACAATCTAATTGTGGATTACATATACCTATTTTGCTGATTCATTTTTTTTTGACATCTGTTCGACTTTTTTGGTTTGTATCCCCTTTCAACAGTTTCGCGCCCCACAGGTTGGAAACCACTGATGTAAGGTGTTAGCTGAAACAATACTGAATTGTTGCGGCTGATACTTGATGTAAATCCATAATGACAACACAAAAACGAAAATTATATTTCGAGATTTACACTTTATTTTATAAACGACACGTGTTTCGGCATACAATGCCTTTATCAAGTTTCACAAAATACTAAAACTATTATTCTAACTACACCAATATATATATACATATTACTTAACTAAACTAATTATACAGAGCCATTAAAAAGATTTAAAAGTGGGGATGGATTAAGATATAACTGGTTATTTAATAGTCTACCTGAATATTTATACCTGTTAATTTCTAGGGATTCTAATAGATTAATTTTACTGGGGTTATTTTCCAAATGTAATATATTTACAGTATCGTTAAAGTTGTGATTATCCTCTACTAAATGACGTGCATAATTAGATTTATTGTCTTGTGTGGAATAACTTCTTTTGTGCTCTCTAATACGAGTATTAAAATTTCTAAATGTCCTACCGATATATAGTTTGTCACAATTGCCGCAGTTGAGTTTGTATACCCCGGATTTACAATTACTATCTACTCTTGATTTATTATTCTTAATATATCTGGATAAATTATTTGAAGTTTCATAACTGATATAAAATGTCTTGTTTTTCTAAAAATGATTTAACTTTATTACTTGTTTCGCCCAGGTAAGTTAAAGTTAAAGTTAAAGCTGAAAGGTATACGGAACTCTTTCTAACATGTACATTAATATACAATGTTTGGCCACTGAAACAACGACATAGTCAAGGGCGTACTCATCTTTTAGTTGATGAAGGGGAAAAACTGCGTAAAAAATTGTCCCAGAGAAGGGCAAATCGGAAAAAAATATTCCTACAGAGAGGGACAAATCAGAAAATTCTTGGGTCAGAGGGGAGCAAGCCCAAAATTTTGTGAAAAGCTTTAATGGCTCATTGCAGGTTTTTGCAGACCCAAGGAGGAGGGGGGGATCTGCCCCCTGCCCCCCTCGCCCATGGACAATTCACAATATTTACTCGTTAACAAATCGTTGTATCATATGGACTTGCAAAACTAAAATCACGAAAACTGCTACTTGTCTCTAAACAATTAACGATCCAAATAACAAGAAGAACAGAAAAAGAATAGAGCAGCAGGTAGCAAACAATACCGATTTTAGACCATCCTCCTCATAGCAAAATTCCTGAAATAACACATTACAGGGTATTGGGCGGACAGAATGGGGTGTAAAAAGACCAGTAACAAATTTAAACATAATAGAAGTTGGATACCTCAGGAATACCAGATATAGCACAGACCCGAAAAATGACTATACGGGGCACCTGGAAATAATCTATAAGCAAATGCATAGTGTATATATGAAAAGTAAGTGTTCCTATATTGCTTTTTCGGATTTAGACCCCGTCATTTTTTCGAATTAATTTATTTATATATTTGAACCAACATATAAGCAAAGTTTTCCGAAGTTGGCCCACACTTATAAGGGTCTTTTTCAAGGATGAGAAAATACAAATGTTACTTTCCTTACGGCGAACACATTCGTTCCGTCTTCAGGGGGCAATTATTATTTCATTCATCATTTGATAGATCCAAAGTGTTAGGTCATTTACAATTTGTGCTTCAGTGTGACGAGTTCAAAAAAGTGAAGTTTCAAAGTGTGTTTGTGAGAAAAAGACCAAACGAATATGTTCGCCGTAAGGTAATTAACATTTGTATTTTCTCACCCTTATAAGTGTGAGCGAAACGTCGGAAAACTATGTTTATATGTTGGTTCAGATATATAAATAAATTACGCGGTCTAAATCTGGAAAAAGCAGAATCAGCTATGACTCTGGCCGCGAAAACCTACGTACTAAACAGCTTGTACCGTTTTCTTTTACCGCCTTTGTTATATAATAAGCTTTGATGGAGGTGCTCGTATTAGAATATGGAATTGTTTCTGTTCGGAACTTCGATATAATTAATTGACAAGAATTTAGATAAATAAAAATAAATGTCAGTTAGTCAACAGCTAAAGGTTCTCAGTTAGTCTGTATATACAGTGTGTTTACATAAATCAAACGAGACGAGATCTGCCAGCAAATAGGAATTTCTGGTGCCTCCCGAGAACTTTGGTTACAGCCGCCACTGGTAGATTAAGAGCTAGTGACCCACTTTTCATGAAGTGTTTGATTCAAGCAAATATTTTGCATAGTGATGTAGTTAGGATAGATGAGTATGTTGGCATATGTTGGCCTAACCTGCTTGGGGACAGGAGGTACTGCGCATACAAGAAAGATGTAAAAAAATGATTGCCAAAAAAGTATTTGAATCAGAGGCCAACAAGAATTATTCGACAGTTGAACAGGCTTAGAGTTAAATTACAAGAAAGGCAGACACTTTTGGGGGGGTTAATATCTAACCATTCTGTCTCAAAGTTGAATTTTTTTAAATAAAAAAAAAGTGATTGATTCAAGCTGAAATTTTAAAATATGCTTTATTGAATATATTACATAATATTCACAAAAAGGCAGACACTTTTGCCGGGGTTTTATATCTGGCCATCAAAAAATAAAGTTACCGTGAATAGAGAGAGATGCACTACGGGTACCTGCTATACAGAAAATGTAATCAAAAAATATTGCAGTGCGTACAGGTTAATATGTACATGTTTTGCTATTGTGAACACATTTTTGCTTAATATAATGTAAAAATATTAACCATTCAAAATGGAATGTGTTTCTTGTGTGATATGTGAAAAGCAAAATGATGACAAAGTTATTATATTTTCCAAAGCCACTTTAAGAAAATGTCATATTGCGTTAAAAATCCGTCAAGACAATAATTTAAAATATAATCCTGTGTTTATAACGTCAAATATATCTTCTACAAAAGGCTATCATCGGCAGTACTAAATTTTACAAGTGTAAAGGGAAAATACAAGGATGTATAAATTTATTACATACTATGTACATAAAGTTTAAGTATAATTTAATTTTAAACTAAATGATTTTCAGGAAAATCAGTTTTTTTTTTGATTTTAGTTTAATGTATATTTATATGACAGTGAAATATACAGAGTAAATCATTTGTAATTATGACGTCATCAAAATGTTTTTATAGTAGAATGGATGCACTATATATTTAATTTTTTTGGATTGTAAATTTCACGGCGATTACAAAATTACTTGATGCCTATATTTAGTAATTAAATATTGTTAAAGATACAATAATTTTAAAATCACTAGGTACCTAAAGTAAAAAGACAAAAAAACCGTTAATTTATAAGTACAAGGAATACATTTTACACGTATCGGTTACACTTAAGCAGGGGTAAATATTACTTATAAAAGTTTACATGCAAAGGGGTATCATGTGATACTTCTTCTTGGCCAATCTTTTGACACATCATTTTTTAAAATCAAATTATTTTTTACAGAGGGAGAAAATTGTAATTGAAAAAAGCAGAGTATAAATACCAAGACAAACAACTGAGAAAAAATCCTTAAATGTTTTTGCGAAAGATATTTGTGACTGTAAATGTAAAGAATTGTTATTATTAGTAGTGGTCTCGTTGTATACTGACCTTCAAATTTCGACAATGGTTTATTCTTGACCAGATTATCAAATAATTTCCTAGGCTCTGCGCATAAAACGTTACGCCCAAATACATTTTTTCCCCATAAAATACAGCTATTACAACAGCTTGCTGAATATGATTATGACAGAAGGTTGGAATTTTGCAAATTAATGACTCAAAGTGCAAATGCAGACCCTCATTTTATTAAAAATATTTGTTTTTCTGATGAAGCAGTTTTCTTTTGATGGAGTTGTCAATAAACATATTGTAGATACTGGGACAATGCCATCCACAAGTTTTTCGGAAAGAGTACAACCAACATCCTCAGAAACTTAATGTTTGGGCCTGAATTCTTGGAAATGAAATTATTGGTCCTTTACTCGTGGAAGAAAATTTAACTGGGGTATTGTTTTTGGCGACATCTAAAAACTGTGATGTCTAAAACTCAAACTCGCGATGTTCCTTAGACTTATCAAAGAGTGCGGGAGGAATTGGAGACTTTACCATTACCAACAATGGCGGAACATCTAGTTTAACTACAGGGTAATTCTAAGGCTAATAAAATATTAATAATGAAAATACAATGTAAATAATAATTATTTTAATTTGAAAATTTAAAATGGTATTACTCTATAAAAAATAACCTGATTTTAAAACATGATGCGTCAAAAGATTGTCAAAAAAGAGACCTTAACAAAAAGACACATGATACCCTTTTGTATTTAAACTTGTAGAAGTGATATTCACTCTCGCTTAAGGGTTGAAATTGCAGGGTGACCGATACGTGTAAAATGTGCCCCCCATATATATTTATATATATAAAAATTAAGCTCTTTTTTTGCGTTTTTCTTTTAAAGATAGTTCTGAAATGAAAGCCCTTTATATGAAACTATGTAGTATCACAACATCTTTTCTTATCTTAATCAATTTTTCCCAAACAAGAAGATCGATAGACGATTACATTATTAATTAATAATTAAGTCGACACCAAAAACTCCCAGAATCGAACGCCAATATATTTATTTTTATGGAGTCATCTAAATGATTTTTTCTTAAATGTGCCCCCAACAATAGCCTATGGTAGCGCAGAGTACCACTCCACGACTACACCTGTGATGCTGCCTCTCACTCGTATCTGTTACTACCATAACATATCTCTCCTGGTAATATTTATTTAGATGTTTGCTAACTATTAAACCCCGGCAAAAATGTCTGCCTTTTTCTGAATATTATGTAATATATTCAACAAAGCGTATATTAAAATTTCAGCTTGAATCAATCACTTTTTTTTATTTAAAAAAAATCAACTTTGAGACAGAATGGTTAGATATTAACCCCCCAAAAGTGTCTGCCTTTCTTGTAATTTAACTCTGAGCCTGTTCAACTGCCGAATAATTCTTGTTGGCCTCTGATTCAAATACTTTTTTTGGCAATCATTTTTTTACATCTTTCTTGTATGCGCAGTACCTCCTGTCCCCAAGCAGGTTAGGCCAACATATGCCAACCTACTCATCTATCCTAACTACATCACTATGCAAAATATTTGCTTGAATCAAACACTTCATGAAAAATGGGTCACTAGCTCTCCTACTATGGCGGGTCTGGCTACTTTATCTCGAAAACAACTTGAGCAATGAAACTTCTAATACTTCACACACTAACAACAAATATTATAAACTGATTCGTCCCAATACAAATGTTTTAAACAAATGCACTGGTTGTTGATAGAGACCAGAGACTTGATTAAAAGAGTTCTGTAAGAAAAAAAGGTTTTAACTTTTGCCTTCGAATCTAAATAGATGTTTACTTACATACATCCTCATTGCTTTCGAATTTTGTCTTATGATTACGTAGGTTTTAAAAATAGACCTAATTAGTTGTAGGAGAAAGTTTAGACTTTTATTACCTTGTATGTAAGTTACGATTGACATAATTATGAAAATTTTAAATTTATTTCTCTCTCACGAAGAAATGACAACAACACAACACTTTCAATTAATACAACTCAAAGTATGTTTTTAAAAGCAAGCAAAGAATTCAAATAAGGATTCAAATCACTCTACTCAACATTGCCACGAAAAAAAAGTGCAAAAACTACTTTACACTCAGTAGTAGTCAAAATATTTTGAATATTTAAATTTTTATAACTTGTATTCATCCACCGGCTCGAAACCAACTAACACAGTCACTTATACATGCTCGATTTAGTTGCGTTTGAGCTAGCATAATCCTTTGGTCAGTGTTATTTATTTATATTTTTTCGTCTAGCTTTGAATGGAGGCGTTAGAGTCTTTGACCCAGTTTCCTTAATATTAAAGATATTAATAGTAATGGCTTCAGAAACTTTAAATTTAAAAAGCAAAGAAACCCGCAAATTATTTAATGTGTCGCTTTTGTTTTTTACGAAAATTAAGGTGGTTGTAAAAGTCGGTTTGCATAATTGATGCCTTACGTACCAATAATTAACATTATCAAATTTGGTAACAGTCTACAATTACAGAGTTCCATATTTAGTTCTGTCTATCTACTTCTGATCTTTTCTTTTTGGGACTAGACTATGCCTCCCATTGTCCTGAAGGTTTTACATTAGGGTCTTTCTTTGACCTTTCTAATTTTTCCCTTCTTGTGTTTGTTCCGCTATAGTATTTCTCTAATTTATTTCAGACAATTAGTATCTGAATTTCTTTAGAATATTCTTTCATATTATCAGTGGCTTTGCTGTTGTACGCTTGTTTCGGGCGATTTTAAATCTTCCCAGTTTCGTACTGAAGATAATTTCTTTCCTGAGAAGCCTATGATGGTTTACTGTCCTGAATTTACTTAACTTGCTTTCATCATTGATGATGCTATTTTGGATCATCTCACAAATTTTTGTCTTGTGGTTTTTCCTGATGAATTACTTTCCCTCGAACTGAGTTTAGGCCTTACCCTTTTTTGCGTCACTGTGGTACCCACTTCACGATTTGTTTGGGAAGTTTTCTCATTTATTGTTATCACATCAAACCAAGCATCTACGAACTCGGTTCTTATATTAGCAACAATAAAGTGTGGTTTATATACTGCATTTTTCTCGTATTTTCAAGTAACAATGGACATTTGAACTAAATGTAACCGCTTAAGGTCACTGCTATAATTTTTTAAGCAATACAAATACCATTATTCTGAACTTATAACGCTAAAAGTAATCCTTTAGCTCTTCCTGATTCGAGAAAAGACCCCTCTGTAACTTTTGAACCAATAGAGTATCCAAATCGTGAAATCTGCAATATTTCTTGCTATTTTGTTGCTAATTTATTATGATCCCAGTAATTTTGTAGCCACTGTAAAGCTTCGTATTCCTATAATGAACTTAGTGAATCCCATTACGGGATAAAATTTGCCATTGGGAAAAAATTAACAAAGTGGTCTCCAACAGGAATACTTCTTAGGAAATTATTTTTCGCGGATTTATACCCTTGTACACGCAATATAAATTGTGACAAAATTTGTTGCAATTTTGTAAAAGTAATTTTGTAGCTCTTGCAAATTAAATAGCGTTCTTTGTAACTTAAATTTAAATTGCAGAAACTTCAGCTGTAATTTTTAAAATAATAGGGATATCAAATTCTGAAAGCTAAAAATGTATTGCTATTGGGTTCCTAATTTTTTGTCAGAGGTAATTTTCACAGGAAAAGGTGTTCCTTTAAGATAAGACTACAGACAAGTCCTGCAGTGACAAATTGCATGGTTTTGATGGCTAATTAACATCATCAAGACGCAAAACTTCCGAGAGGGAGCAACAACTTACCAAGAGCAGGGCATGTTATGTGGTCTGTGGAACCAGCCTGTTGAAACCACATATCTTCTATATTAATATGTTCAATTTCACGCCAAAAAACTCGATAATTATATGGCTGCAGCATCCAGAATTATTAACGTTTTGCATTTTTTATCGTACTTTCGTTAATTTCAAAAAGAGAAATTTCCAGACCCAAGGCAACACGGTAAAGTCACTTTTGCTGGATGGAATAGATTTTCATGCCCCCGCGATGTAAACGTTCGTCATTCAACAGGTGTTGCTTTATTTTTTTTCGTTAGCCAAGTGATATAAAGATGGACATATTCGCGGTATAATGGATAAATTTGCTTCTTCTTGAACACAGACACTAAACGCAGGAATATTTTCGCCTAGGTGGGTTTCGTGAATGCCTGATCTTTAAAGTACCTGTTATCCAATTTCTTCAAATTTCTTAACAGTTTTGCCTAAAGTGCATTTTAGGCAAAACTGTTGAATGATGAATGATTACATAGACCATAATTTCCGCGTAATGCTCGAAAACGTGCCTGCTACAAAATCACCATTCTAATATTTATTGTTAAAAATTCCATTCTGTGAAATGGCTAACTTTTAGTTCAACATTAGTATTTAGATGACATTCTGTGTGACATAAGTCACTGAAAGAGTTCTAATCCAGCCATAGAAACAGAAGACCACTAATTAAGTAGCCTTCTGAATATACAGTGATGGGCAAATGTGTGGAACCAAGCAAATATCTCTGGAATTATTAGAAATATCAAAATGAAATTTGGAAGGTGCATACTGCAGTAGATTGCCTATTTGTTTCCAAATTTTTTTACAATTTTGAACTTCCTGTTTTACCGGAAGTAATGTGGATTTTAAAATTTGCAATAAAACACCCTGTATAATATTTTAGTTTCTGATGAAACATTTTATTGCGAATACAAAAATATCGGGTTTGACATTGTTTACTTCAGTACCTACCGAGATATTAACAGAAAAGTAATTAAGGAAAGGAAAAATCTAATATCCATTAAAGAAATACATAATCGTAATTATTAACTAAATCTAAGTGATTTTCAAAACATTGAAACTTAACTTAACTAAACTTAATGTATTAGATGTTCAAACTGAGCACCGTTTACTTCTTGACAACAAGCAAATCGGTTTTTAAATTCTCTAGTAACATTAGCTATTACTTCCGGTGTAATTCTCTGGATGTCTTGAGTTATTCTTGCAGCTAATTTTTGCAAATTATTTGGTCTGTCAACATAAACCTTAGACTTTAAGTAACCCCACAGAAAATAGTCTAGTGGATTAAGGTCGGGACTTCGTGCAGGCCATTCATAAGTACCTCTTCTTCCAATCCATCTGTGATGAAATGTCCTATCTAAATGATCTCGAACAATGCGAGCGTAATGGGGTGGTGCTCCATCCTGCTGAAACCAGACATTATTTGGTAATTGTCCATTTACCTCCAATGCCGGAATAACTTGTGTCTCCAAGAGCTGTAAATACCTATCTCCATTTAAAGTTTCTTATAGGAAGAAGGGTCCCACGATTCTGTTGTTATAAATGCCGGCCCAAACGTTCAATTTTTGGGGATGTTGTGTATGAGCCTCTTGTACCCAATTAGGATTACTTTGCGACCAGTAGCGGCACTTATGTCGATTAACCGTACCATTTAAACAAAATGTAGCCTCGTCTTAAAAAAAACACATTTCTTATAAAATTATTATCACGGTTAAAAATATCCATCATCGTTTCACAAAATCGCAAACGTCTGTCGAAATCGTCTTCGGAGAGTTCTTGAACGAGGCGAATTTTGTATGGATGATATTTTTCTCGCCTTAATATTCTTCCTACTGAACGACGGCTAATTCCATGCATATTGGCGAGGTCGGTAGTGGATAAGTGAGGATTTTCGTCCAAAGATATAGCAACATTTTGATCTACACCTTCATTACTTGCACTTTTTAACCGTCCACTTTTTGGTAAATTGCACTACTGAACGGGATATTTGTGTATTCGGATGAACAATGTTAAAAAGGTCACAAACTTCTTGATGCGTCCTTTTTCTCTCCCAATTCTCAATCATCATTAATATTTCTATTCATTCTCTTTCACTTAATTCGGCTATTTTACGATTAAATTAAAACAATGCAATCTTTTTACGTTCAAATAAAAAAAACAAATAACTTATTTTGACAACTACTGTCACTTCTGCAATGAATTTCATGGACTACTAAGCTTGATTCAGATTTAATTTGCGCCTGATTTAAACAAACGCACGTGTATTCGACTATGGAACAAGCAGTGCTGTTGGGTGTGACGGTATAATGCCACCGGTTGGCCAATAGAAATACAAATCCTTACCGAGCAGTTTGTTTATATCGGGCGTAAATGAAATCTGAACCGAGTTTAGCTACCATCGAATTATTCCTTTCCTTTGTTACTTTTCTGTTAATATCTCGGTAGGTATTGAAGTAACCAATATCAAACCCGATATTTTTGTATTTGCAATAAAATGTTTCATCAGAAACTAAAATACTATACAGGGTGTTTCATTGCAAATTTTAAAATCGACATTACTTCCGGTAAAACAGGAAGTTCAAAATTGTAAAAAAATTTGGAAACAAATATACAATCTACTGCAGTATCCACCTTTCAAATTTCATTTTGATATGTGTAATAATTCCAGAGATATTTACTTGGTTCTACACATTTGCCCATCACTGTACAATAAACTTCTCCAAGGTCTCGAAAACTCAAACAAGAAACATACAAACGAAATTTGCTAATTAAAACTTTAAATTACACAATAGTTTCGTAAATTATACGAAAACGCTGTTTGGCTCATGACCATTAAGACTGAGAAAACAATTATTGACTGAAAGATCAGTATTGATTTTGCAGAATATGAAGGAAAGCTAGAGGTTACTATTCTCATTAACCCTCCTCCATTTATTACTAGGGAATAAGTGTGATACAGCCACTTTACAAAAAAACTACTATACCATAACTATCGACCTTGTTTTGGTATTGTCTAATTTGCCTTACCAATAAAAAACTAAAAATTTACATTCAATAATTATCACATGATGGAAATATGGTAAATGACTCAACACGACTACAAAAAATGTTATTGTAGAAAGTTCAAAGATCTGTTCTATTTATTATGATAAACTTAAAAATAGCAAAATGTGTAGCGTAGGCACGCAGTTTACGATGTTAAAGAAAAAAATACGCACTGAAATTTCGTTCTCAATTGCATTAAATGATTTACAATGTACCAGCCGTGTGAGTTGACCTAAAAAATATGTAAAACACTGTAAAAAAACGATATACCGAATTATTGACAAGTGTCGTTTATCATTAGATATCTAGGTTATCGTTTAATCTTATCCCCGAAAAAACTTGGCACAAATTTAATGTGTATTAGAGCACTAGATCAGAGCATGAATAGCAAAGCTACACAAATTTAAACATTTGAGATTGGCGATTTTTAGAAGAGAATTAAATATGTGGAACATCTAAAATCGATTTCACTTAGACACTATTCATAAACCAATCACACATAAAAATTCACTCTCCGGTACTACATAATTCATGAGACCATACTCTTTTTAAGACGAAACATAAAACTTTATGGAACCAACAACCATGATTTTACTCTAAAAAGAGTTGTCTGTTATTTACAACGCATTAAGTAAAACTTTTAATTTGGTTGGGTGCTGGCGTACGACTTTAGCCTACAGTCAGTTTCCAGTTGATATTTCATGCTGTGGGTTATTTATAATCGACGTTTCGACTCCTATTTTGGAGTCATTGTCAAGAGAGAAAAAGTGAAAAAAGAGTTTCAGAGTCTAGATCGAACTCGGGGCTTCAATCTCCTTACTAACAACAAAAGTCACTAGGTAACTGAAATGAATGTGAATCTGCTCCGCTTCTTTCAATTATAGTTATCGGTCGATTAGAAGGGGACGTCACGTGATGAAGGGGCTATGCTGTGATTGGTTGGGTGTTGATGTGCGTGTTTTGTTTGTTTAATCTGGCAATTACGGGGGTCCATGCTGAAGGAAGGCGGGAACTGTCATTGTGCCGGTTTAGACAGAGGGGTCGTTTCTCTATTCCTATAGTTTCGCGATTAGTAGATGCCCTAAGGAAATTGAGAGATCTGATAATCCTACTGTCCTCGAAGTTAATAGATTGTCCTGTTTGGATTAGATGAGCGAGAGCTAAAGTTGGATCTTTTTACGAACTGACAGAGAGTGTTCATATACTGGATGGTTACGCGTCTGTTGGTACGACCGATGTATCTTTATAGGCATTCGTGACAAGGAATTTGATAAACTCCTCGATTCTCGTTCTCTTAATCTTTAGGGTTCCCGGTCTAGTTTGAATGGTGCTGCATTCTGTCTTTATTTGATTTCGATGTAGAATCCGTGCTATTGTGTCAGTGAATCCTCGAATATACGGAAGGAAGGCTTTTCGGTGTTGTTGGTTCGTTTCTGACTAAGTTGGTGTATTCGGGGGTTGTTGAGATTAACGAATGTATGCGCGCAATGTGGTCCGGATGACAACCGGTTGGTCTAAGAATTTGTTGAAGATTATTCAGTTCGTTTTGTCTGTTGTTAATATCTGTTCATCGGGTAGATCGAAGAGCCAAAGATTTTATTACAGTAATCATTTGGGCAAGGGGTGGTGTGATTGAGCATTTAAGTAGCGACTGGTAACATACCAATCGATACTCATGTTGGTGGTTTCCTACAAACAGTATGTGAGAATCTATCATTGAAAGTTTTTGTTATGAGTACATCAAGAAACGCGTGTGAAGAATCGGACCCGATTTCCATCGTAAATTGAATGTTAGGATGTTTACTTACAGGGACTGGAGGGTGATTGTGGATAACGTAGGCAGCGTAGGGGGAAGGAACGCCAGAAAGGGAAAGTGTTGGTATTAGGGACATGGTGTTAAGGAAGAAGGGGGACAGATGTCGGGGAAACTCAAAGCATATGGGATAGACGGTTTCGGGTACCCTGTGGGAAGCAAAGGGTTGGTTTTAATGTGTGTAACATTCTCACATTATGTTGTCACAATAGAACTTCGAGAATGCAAGTGCAACCTATCGATGATTTTACCAATCTGCTTAAATTGTATGAAATTTAAGGATGGGTTCTGATATTAGAGGTATGGATTTGTGGCATCACACTCCCTCTAAGGCACTCTATGTGTGCCTTTAGGGGAAAATTCACTAAACCCCAGATATCCTAGATAGCAAAAGGGTTTAGCTCTGTGGGAGCCCTTGCCAGGTTTTCAGGCCCGTGGTTGGAGTCGTGACGGCAGTTTCCCATGAATTTCCTGACCGTCCGGGCTGTCCCTAACAAGACGGCTTATTGCATTTGTGTGTAAAGATGTTCGTCCAGACCGAGGTATTTTAAACTGTTTAATAGATGTTTTGGGACTAGTCCTGTTGTTGACATAACAATTGGTACAGTTCGTGTGTTGTTCATGTTCCACTGAGTCTTTATTTGAAATTCCAAATCTCTATTTGGTTATTTTCTCAGCCTGCTTAATATTTATATTATTGTTGGGAATTGCTATGTCAATTAAAGTTGTTTTCCGAGAGACTTTATCTACCAAAACTATATCTGGTCTATTGTGAGCAACAGACCGATCGGTCAGTATCGTGCGGTCCCAGTGCAGCTTGTAGTTGTTATTTTCTAAAACAGATTCTGGTTTATATTTATAGTATGGTAATCTTACCGACTGTGATTATTCATGTTTCAGTGCTAGTTCCTGGTGAAGTATTTTTGCCACAGCATCGTGTCGTTCTTTGTATTCAGTTGCAGCGAACGCTTGACAACCTCCTGTGATATGCTGGATAGATCCAGATGTTTGGCAACCGTACCTGCATCTATCGTTGTTAATGGAAGGGTCTTTAACGATGTACTTTAGGTAGTTCTTAGTTGGAATTACTTGATCTTGGATTGCCAATATAAAGCCTTCCTTTTCAGGGAACATATGACCAGAGATCAACCAGTAGTTCGACGCTGCACTGTCGACATAATCTTGGTTGATGTCATTTATATGTCTTCCATGAAGGGGCTTCTCTTTCCATTTCAGCAGTTTCTGATCTGTGGTCTGGTGGTGTAATTGGACATGTTGTTGTGTCAGTCGCAGTGGTGTTGAGTCATCAACCTGGCACATGACTCTGTGTAGATCAGAAAATTCTGCGAGTTTCTGGAAATGACTACGCAAAATAGAAATTTGTTGATCTAATAGTTTACTTAGATCTATCAATCCTCTTCCTCCTTCATACCGTGGCAAAGTTGTACGTTCGACAGAGCTCTTTGGATGGTGATTTTGAGCTTTTGTTAGTAAAATTCGAACTTTTCGTTGTAATTGTTCAATGTCAGTCTTGCACCAATTAACTATACCGAAAGATTAACTGAGCACTGAACACGCATAGGTGTTAATAGCTTGAAACAGATTTTTACTGTTTAGTTTGGTTTTCAACAGTCGTCTTACCCTTCTATAAAACTCTGCTGTTAGGTCCTTTTTCATAGTCATGTGATCAATACTTTGAGCCTGCTTTATTCCCAGGTATTTATAAGTATGACCTTCCCCCATAGATTCAATTGAGGTGCCATCTCCCATTTCGAAGTGCCCCTGCTGTATTTTGCCTTTAACTATATTAATAATTCGGCATTTGTCTAGGCCAAATTTCATATGGATGTCACTAGAGAACCCTTCTACTATTTTACCACCATGCAGCTGTTGTTTTGTAGCTGCCATCAACTTTAAGTCGTCCATGTATAACAAATGGTTTATCTTTAATGCTTGTACGTTGTTGTGTTTGAGACTGAACCCAAAATTAGTTGAGTTCAGTTTGTTTGAGAGAGGGTTCATGGCAAGGCAGAACCACAGCGGGCTAAGAGAGTCTCCCTGGAATATACCCCTTCTGATTGGAATAGGGTCAGTTTGTATCGAACAGTTGGCTTCATTCAGTGAGATTTTGGTTTGCCAGGTGGCCATGGCATGTTCTAAAAAGTTAATAATACAATTATTCACTTTATAGTGTTTCAGCACCTTAATGAGCCAATCATCGTCGTTTGGCGTGGGCTTGATTGCAGACAACGGAATCAATTATCAATTGTTCTTTGCAACCCATCGAATTTTTCGCGCATCCCTTTTGTTGTTGAGTAATTATGTTGTTCAGTTCACAATGTGTGAAAATGCGATGATTAATGCACGATGTTATTAGTTTGTATAAGGTTGGAAGGCAAGTGATTGGTCGGTACCTTGCTGGGTCCTGTGCACATAGGTTGTCCTTTGGTAAGAGGTATGTAGCACCATGCGTAAGGAAACTAGGCATCTTGTGTGGGTGGGCAATTACGTCATTTATAAGGGCTGTTAGTGTTTCGTGGGTTGCGTACAGTTTCTTTATCCAGTAATTTTGTACACCATCTGGTCCTGGTGCTTTCCAGTTATGGAGGTTCTTCATTATGTTGGATATATCTTCCGTTGTAAATGGTTGGTGTTGCATGGCCTCACAGTTCTGAGATGCAGCCTCCTCCTCATTAATCCAGCTGGCTCTGGAGTTATAGGAGATTGTTGTGGAAAGCTGTGTTTTCCAGAATTCCTCGATGTTTGTTTTACTGGGGTAACTAGGGGCTTCATTATTATTGTTGTTGTTAAGTTTTCTATAAAACCCTTTTTCTGATTGTCGGAAGAGTGTGTTGTCTAGTTTCCGTTGGTTACTGGTTTTTTTTCTCAATCGACTTGTGTAGACGGAGAGCTTTTGCCGTAGACTGTCCAGACACTGCTGAGATGTGATGTGTTCTCCATCCCACTGGGAGTGTATTCGGTTATTGTCCATGATAGTCTTGACAAGCCTTTCTATTCTGTTGTTCCTGACTCCTCGTTGGTACTCGGTCAGTCTTCCAACGTCTTTCCGAAGAGAATTGCTTTTCCCTTCAAGTCTTCTTTGCCAAGGTGGTATTCGAGGGGTTTGTCTAAATTGGGGAGGGTTTTGCTTTGGTCTTACTGCGACCCCAATTATTCAGCAGATGGAACTTGCAGCACAGTAGATGATTGTGTGTAGCGACTCTAACGTATTAGCACCTAAAACATAGGTTGGCAAGATAAATTTGTTCATAGCCTGCAAGACGATACCCAGTTTCTTAGATGATCTTAGTTTGGGAAGAGCTGGTCTAGTATGGATTTGTTATTATTAAGTTATTCGTTTACTATTAATCTTGCTAAGGGCATTGTCTTAACTGAATTAGGCATTGACAATTTGCGCTCTTTCTGAGTCCCACCTAAGACCTGAGCCGTAGCCAGGTCCTCAGGATAAAAACACAGCTTTATTAATATCTGTAAATTATCATTGTTCATCACACTATTCATAATTTTTGCCCAATCATCTTTGACTTTTTCAGTTGCATTTAATTGTCTTCTATTTAGTAGTATCCAACAAATAAATGTTTCCTTGCAATAAACCGCATAAGTACATCTACCAAAACCGCTTTAATAAACGTTACTGTACTAAATATTTTCGACTTGAGCAACTTCTATAACACAAAAAACGTTGCGTAGTCGATTCCATGAAAACCACCCACCGGGCTGATATTGCCGAAAACAAATTGAATGATACCGTACCCGTGCCATTGTACCAGAAACTCTATTCACGAAATATGTATCTATATAGTTTAATCGGGTATCTACACTTGTCAAAGGTATAAAGGTAACCAGTTTATACACTATTCATTCTGAACATATTCGGATCGATATCCTTCGCTGCGTACAAACCGAATCAATAATGGGAGTATGTCCTACAACCCTCTATTTGAAAGAATTTTTTTTTTCGAGCGAGGTCAGTAAAGGTCACAGTAGTTCAAATAGCTCCAACGAAAAACAATCGTTTTTCTTGGATGTAAAGGTTCGGAAAGGACACGCAATTATTAGGGGTTTAATAGCCTTTCACGTGTTCAGAAGACATGAAAACAGAGATGCCGTAGGTAGTGAGTTTATAAACGAAAGGGACACGATGGCATTTAATTGAAAATGTCAGGAAGGGGCCTAATTGGAGAAAGGTCAGAGGAATTTAATAAGCAACACGAACAAGGAAGTTTAGAGATTCAATTTTGTGGAAGAATATAGCAAAGTTTGAAGCAGAAAAATAATACAAAGTTTGAATGTTATCTTCTGTATTTTTTCCCTAATAACCATCAAAACTACAATAGCTGTAAATTAACTTTTATAACGCTATAACAATTTGGGAATAAACCCTCACAAGGTTAAGGTTTCCTTTCCATAAAGTATATGCAGGGTGAGTTTTGGGTATTGAAAGCATCAAGTACCTCTGAAACTGCTGGAACGTTATTTATGAATTTTGGTTTGAGAGGGTTATGTAATACGTCCGATCTTATATATTACTAGCGGTCGCCCAGTGGTCGAAATTCGACCCTATTTCATGAAATTGTAAAAAGTATATTTTTATAGAGTTGTGGAGAAATCGGAGCAGTAGATGTAATGACCAAACTTGTTCACTCATATTGTCAAATCTATTGAAATAAAAAGAAAATAAAAAGGTAATCAAATATCGGTATTCGAAATATTTTTAACAAGTGACCCCTCAAATTTGTGACTGGAACCGCTCCTGGCAAAATATTCCACATAATAATTAGAAGATTGTTCTTTACAATCTAAAAGTTTTCGTCATTTGCGGTTTCAATCAAGTTCAGGAATATTAAAGAAAAGAAAGGACCAACAACCCTAGGAGAACTTAAATATTTAATACATTCTCTATTGTCCGCTGTCAGACATTTTCTTCACAACACCTTCGGAAAGGTTGTGATAATAATATATTAATCAAATAATTAAATTTTTATTATATTTTATTTAATGAATGAACCAATATTATAAATTAATATTAACATTCTGCACTGAAGGTCGTCAGTAGCTACCAAACAAAACAAAAATGAAAAAAATCTGTTGAGAGACACAGGAGAAAATGGTACCTAACACATCGTTGATGTATCGGTATTAATACAGGATGTTAATATTAAATTTTTGGAGATCTGACAATATTTAAATCTTCCATATTTATTCTTGCCACTATAGGCAAGAATCAGCAAAAATTTGGAATTAATTACGTTCATTTATAAGATTGGGTAACGGTAAGTTGTAAGATGAGGGTTAAGGCGTTATGGTGAGAACTTTGGGGACAACAATTAATGACCAAAAACACAAGGCAACTACATCACAACAAACTTTTATTTCGGCCAAGAGTTTGGCGTGTAAACCTCCATGACTATAATTTTTGTCTTCAGCAATTCGGTAGCGATGAATTAAACAACTCTTGGCTGTCTTGAGATTAACTTATATGTAATAGTCTAAGAGATAGAGCCGGTTTTTGCTCGTCATCCTGAAAATGGACAGAATGTATCATATTAAACTCAATTCCTGAAATACATCACGTTTCTAGGCAGGCGCCAGTGGAAGTGATAACCGAGGATAGTTACAGGGGGTGAAAGTGGTGTTTTTTTCGGTCATGCTCATCATGACTACAGTGTTACCATCAAGGTGGCGGACAGGGGTAAACTTGTCAAAAATAGGGGTGAACTTCGTCATTAAGTAAAAAGAACGCCATTTGCACCATTTTTTTGCTTACACAAAAGAAATCATAATCCAAAAGGACGTACAGCTAAATGACATAAATATATTTTTCAAGACGTCATTAACGTAGTCTGTATGACATCATACACAATTTTTTTAAATGTGAAGCCACATTTTTCATTACTGATTTGGAAAGAGCGGAAAATTTCAGGTTCAAATATGACTTTGACCATGGTCTTGAACTTGACCTTCAAGGTCATTCCAAGATCAAAGTTTGTATGAAAAATCAACCTATTATAGCCACATTAGGTATGTATACGGGGGGTTTTCGACGTCGCTGATTTTGATTCAGAAATCAGTGTTTGTTTGAAAAACTTGTCCGCCTTCTTGGATTGCGAAAATCTGATTTTAGATTCGTAATTGGATTTTGAAAATTGGCAATTTGAGAAAAATCAACCAACCCACTCCCAATTTGGTATGCGAGGGTTTTCAACGTCGATGATAACGAATATGAAATGAGTTTTTGAAAATTTTCAAAATAAGTAGTGGCCAAGTTCATCGTCAAATTTGTTTTGAAATTGGAATACCCTCTTTGAATCAGTCATCTTTCGGATAAGGATTAAAAACATGGATTACCGTTAATTGGTTGTGCATCAATTGGTTGACTTTTTTCAAAAAATTGGTGCGCCATCTTCGATTGTGAATTTTAAAAAAAGTGATTTCAGATTCTAAATCAGCGATGTCGAAAACCCCGTACACTTAATTTAGCTATAATTGGTTGGTTTTTCAAAAAAACTTTGATCTTGGAACATCAAGTTCAAGGTCATTGTCAAAGTCATATTCGGACATAAACTTTTCCGCTCTTTACGAATCCTTAATAAAAACGTGGCTTTGCATTTAAAAAAATGTGTATGACGTCATACAGACCACATTAATGACGTCATGAACATTATATTTATGTCATATAGCTGTACTCCTTTTGGATTATGATTTCTTTTGATTTGCAAAAAATGGTGCAAATGGCGTTTTTTTTTACTTAATGACGAAGTTCACCCCTATTTTTCATAAGTTTACCCCTGTCCGCCAGGTTGACGGTAACGCTCTACGCAGACGTCTCTCGGGAATTTGCTTAAATATATCACAATCTTCTATGCAGCCGATTTTGGAGCGTTTACTCGATGACGAGTATGACCAAAAAAAAATTACCATTTTCACACCCTGTAACTATCCTCGGTTATCACTTCCACTGGCGCCTGCCTAGAAACGTGATGTATTTCAGGAATTGAGTTTAATACGATACATTCTGTCCATTTTCAGGATGACGAGCAAAATCCCGCTCTATCTCTTCTAATATAAGATTTTCGGCAACATGAAAAGGCGGAGTTAGTGTTAAATGATGAGGATAATTTTGAAAAATCGTACTTTGATATAGGGAGCTTTTTATTAAATTAATTAGCCACAAATGAGCAACAAATTATTCATTTGAGTATTCTGGCATTACCCTAGAGGTTATCAAATTGAAAGTCATTTTAATGTTGGCTACGGTATTTTTTTTGGCAAATTGTTGATAAAACGATTGATACATCAAACGATAACAGTTTGGAACTGTTTTAGGTGGTAATAAAATTATACGTGCGTAACAATCGTCAATTGTTAATACACAAGTGAGAGTGTTTTTGTTTCCATAACATTAAAACGAATTTTCACCAAGTAAAGCCCGAAACAATCACCAATATGGAAATTATTGATGAGTCGTACTTGCTAATGTTCACCATGACAAAGGCAACTTAAGACGTCGAGTTCATTGTCGTTGAAATGGGAACGAATACCCATAACAATAATTATAGACGCATTACCATTTTAGTTATGTTTATTACATTTTTATTAATGTCATTAGTCAACGTAATCGCATGAGACATTCGATGTCTGCCTAGAACTTTGTAACCGCTTTGAAATTATTTTCGGGCAGGTAACGTGCAAATTGCTAATCTCAAGCAAACGACATTTGAATTTGAGAGGAAAAAAGAGAATATTTAACGTAACGATGATAGATTTTTGGCACATATTTCCTTTTCTATTTATACGTATGCCAGTGGGATGTCGTCGGTACTGAATGGTAGCGTTGAAATGTTTCGTATCTATCTGCAATTAACAGTAGATGAGGATAGAAAAGCTTTTGAAACTAGAGCCAACTTTTGGGACAAATGATAAATCTGATATGGAACTGTCTTCTATGCCGTGTTGTGAATGAATGCGTGATTCATACAAGTAACATTAATTTGTTTCTGGTAAACTATTGGTTTTTACAGTTCAAACAGTAAAGTTACTTATACAGTTATTAAGGGACCATCCTGTCAACAGTAAGGCAATGATCACAACAGATATAATAATTATGGTGTTATTAATTCTTATTATTTTGAAGAATGATTACGTACAATAGAATCACCTATAGTGACACTTAGTCAAAATAGTGCCAGACAATATTCTATTACCTACCACATGTATATACTATTATAAAATTGTAATTGTCTGTTTGTTTGTCTGTTTGTTTACTTGTTACCTCATCACGTAATAACTACTGAACTGTTTTTGCTGAAACTTTTTTTGGTGCAAAATTTATAGTTTGACTTAAAATCTGGTATAAATTTTATCTCCCTACATTGACAGAAACGGTAGATATAGGAAAAAAACTACTACCATGTTCGGTAATATACAATTAGTCAATTGGTTCCAACGCATGCACCAAATATTAGATACTTGTGTCAGCTTAGTTTTTATTCAAAATTCGGAATGTGCCAACGCAACAAGTTTCCCTTTAAAAAAAATTCAACTGATATATCAACTGTAATTTTACAGGGTGTTCCATATATAGGATATGTAAAATTTAGAGCGGAGTACATGTATTTAAGAAATCTTGAAGAAAAGGTATATTAGGTGGCTCGTAAGTAGCGCATATATACATTGTGGTTGAAATAAGAAGTTATAGGGGGTGGTCTGAAAAAGATATATTGAGTGGACCATAAACAGAGGTATATACCAGGTAGTTGAAAAACAGGTGGAGTTGAATTATATTTATACAGGGTGGATAAAAAAATGTTATATTGTTAGGGTCATAAGTAGTTGCATATACAATGTGGATTAAATAATAATAAAATAGAATTATATTTATACAAGGTGGATAAAATATATGTTATGTAAGCAGTTAGGATATTTGAATTTTCTTGTGCTATTATTAAAGTGATGAAATGGATTGAAAAACATGTTAGAGTCAGTTGTTTATAGTGAGTGATTGAAATATAAGATGGAGTGGAATTATAGTTTCTAGAGTGGTTAAAAAATTGTTTTATATTCACAAGTAGTTCACAAGTTTTCAAGTAGCATATTATAAAATGGTTGAAATATGTAGGAGAATATGATTTCAGCTATAAACGAAGGTTTAAACAATATGAAGGATAGGAAGATGAAATATAGGGAGGACTAGAATTCTAAATATACAGTGTGGTGAAAAATGTTATATTGGGTGACCCATATACAAGGTTGTTGAAATATAGCGTGGAGTAGAATAAAAATTATACAGTGTGGGTAAAAAAAGTTAGAAGAATATTGTTACATAAGATAGAGCATGAGCTGTTGCATATATGTAGTACCTGAAATATAGGGCGAAGTCAAGTCATCGTTACACAATGTGATTCATACAAGGTTAGAAAAAGTTGCAAATGAAGGATAGTTTAAATGAAGAGAAATTATATCTTATACTGGGCTTTAAAAAATATGAGAAAAATCAGTTGCACAGATAGGATATTTGAAATATAGGGAGCTGTAGAGTAAAGTAGTTTAATCTTTAAAAATTGTTACATATGTGCTCCATTAGCAGTTGCAGTTTTGTTGAAATTTATTGGGAATTGATGGATTTATATTTATACATGGTGTTAGGTACAACAAATGTCACAACTGGGTGGCCGATAAGTAGTTGTACATACAAGGATGTTGAAATAGAGGGTGGAGTTGAATTATAATTAAATAGTGTGGATAAAAAATTTTTTTTAAAGATAGAACATGAACTGTTGCATGTATGCAATATCTGAAACATGGGGCAAAATAAAATTATAGTTATACAGTGTGATTAAACATGTTAGAAAAAGTTGCAAATTATATTTTCCAGGATGGTTAAAAATCCTCAAAAATGGTTATTTAGAGTAATTTATAGAATGGTTTAAAAACTTATAGACCAGCAAGTTATAAAGACTAATTGGCAGGAGTATATACAAGATAATTTAAATACAGATGGAAGTTATAACTACAGAAGGCAGTTCTTAAAAATATTGAATAAAATTGTTATGTAGGAAAATAATTGTTATATACCGTACAGGGTGGAGTAGAACTATAGTTGGGTAATTAGAAAAATGTTATATTGGGTGACAAATAAACAGTAGCATATACAGGATAGTTGCACTATAAGGTGAAGCAGAGTTACAGTTATACAAGGTGATCCAAAAAAATGTTAAATAAAATTGTTATATAATGCGGCCCATAAGAACTTGCAGTTTGAGTGAAATGTATTCGAGATTGGTAGATTTATAGTGGTTCAACAAAGTTAGAAGAAATTGTTTTATTGGATAGCCCATATATTTCATAAACTAATTCTCTTTGCAAAGAATTATACGTTCCATACGCGTGTTAAACCGCGGGTAACGGCTAATTATGTAGAAAGTTCTACCATTGTATAATAGTTCCAAGCTAACTAATACTTTCTGGATTTCCTTTTTGAACAAATATTCAGTTTGCTCAGTCGTTGTTTTGGATATTAATCTAGTCTACAAGAGCCATTTTGGTGAAATCCGAAACTTATAATTGTTGTCAATTTTTTAGAAAATTTTAAATATTTTACTATTTGTTCAATATTCAATATTTGTTCAATATTTTCTGTCAGATTCCCATCACTATTATTTAAATAACTTTTGAAAAAACAGTTTTGTTATAGTTTACAAGTTACTTAAATAATAGTGATCGGAAATTCAAAGAAAATATTGAACTTACAAACAGTAAAATATTTAAAATAGTGTAAAAAATAGATAACAATTTTTATAAATCATGGGATAGTTGTTTTTATTTATATTTGCAGTATTAAAACATTTGTCTATAACAAATTGTTTATTAAATAACTACATTGAATGTTAATAAAATACTCTTAGGAGTATGAAAGGACAATAGAAACAATGATTTTTACAAAAAAAGAATTCCTTAATATTAATAATAATTGACAAAGAAAAAGTTAATTAACAAATGCATTTTTAAGCAAAAATTTTTTTTAAATATAAAATTTTTTGATCCTTCGAATCATTAAAAAAAATCATTATCTCATAAACAATGCATTTGTTTATAACAATTTTCTAAACAATAGTAAGTATGTAAAAAATTTAAAAAAATTATTTTCAGGTGGCGCTTAATGATAAAAAAATAAATTATATTAACTTTAAAAAATTAATTATAAAGATTTTTGAAAAAAATATTTTGCAAATGCTTTATTGTTATTATTCATTTTTCAATGCAGTAGATTATTGATAAATAAGTGGAAAACTAAAAATTTTCATTTTTCCAATGGGAATCTATATTTTCACCTCTTTAGTACAACTGTCCGAAGCATAATAATTGAGATTTTCAGTGTTACTAAGTTGTTTAAGGTAACTTTCCATTTCAAAAATGTTGTGAAATAACAAAAGCATAAAACATGGAAAAAATCCAATTATTTTATTTTGTGCGCGGACTATTGTTTATTAACCCATTTCAAAAGTAATTCAATTTTTCATTCCCTAATATTTTATAGTTAAAATGTGAACGCCAGACTCCCTGTTTTAGCAATAACTTTAGGGCTCTGTTAAAATTATTACTATTGGAGATACAGTCTCGGGAGTATCAAAAAATGGATCCTCTCTTTTTTTCCACTATATTATTTATAACTATTGCAACTGTTATCGCCGCCGTTCTAACTTTTTCAAAAAGTTTCTAGACGTGAATTCGAATCGAATGACACTAAAATTATAATATTCGGCAAAGTCTATGAGGATTTCTCCAAAGTGGCTCTTGCAGACTAGACTATACACTTGTTGGACAATTTGTTTACACTAAGGACAAGAAGCATTACTGTAGTTAATGTTGAAATACTGAACGAACACTGGTTGTTAGTCAATAGAGGCTAAACAGTTACAAAAAGAAAATATATACTACAGAGTTATAGGTTCTGCCACGCCGAGAACTGAAGATCCCACTCCATCTTAAATTTTATCTTCAGTTAATTAACTTCTCATATTAACTCTGCTTGCCCCTGGCGGTTACAGTCATGGGCACAGAACAGAGCATGTTGCTATGTTGTTTGTCTTTCCAATTGGCTCTAGGTAATACATACAATAGTGGCAAATCGTTGTTGGAAATCAATCCATGTTGAATATTATTGGTCTGATAAAACAAAACTGTACCGCATTGTAAAAGTTGGTAAGCGCCATCTATCAAAATGTTATAGTACCTACTAAACGTAAGAAGTACTTGATTTAAAATGATGTTGTTATGTTATTTCACTGTATAATACCAAACTTGCCTGTACAGATGGAGACTAATGGAAACAACTGTTTTATGATTACCATGTTAGAGGGCTATTGCATGTCTAGTTGCATAAATGCCCAAATAGAAGGGCTTGTGGGATTTGTTGAATGTAATGAAAACAGCGGTGCAATTCATGGTCAAATGAAGAAAAATAACAAGATTAATGATATACTTACTTTAATGGATCTTTATAGCTCCCAAATTAAGTCTGTAAAAAATAAACAATTTAGAGTATTAAAAAAAAAACAATTTATCTAAATACTTGTAGTGCAAAATTAACATTTTTTACAAGATTTGACTGCAAACCAAAACCAGACACCACATCCTATATATTTATTTGCGATTAAAAACGAATAAAAGCAAAAATACACAAAAAATATTAAGAAACCAAATAAATACAGCATTAGCATTTATATAAGAGAAATGGCTGTATAACTATTTGTTCTCGACAACCGAAACATGTCTCCAATCCAAAAATGGATATTTTTGTTTTGTTTCTCTGCCTGTCAAGAAAAATTCTGGTAAGAAGATGAATTTTGACGAGGCTAAAGGGGCATATAATGGATATTGAACGAGATCTAATAACCATAACGTTCATTAAAATTTGACTACATTTCACCCAGGTCAGAATGTAAACTTATATTTCATGTTTTAAAGTACAGTACAGGAAGTTGGTACAAAATTCATGACACAATAATTTGTATAAACTAAATTGAAAGTCTAAGAGATTAACATCTAAAAGCAAAATGAATACTCACATCTAGGTGTTTCAGATAAAAAAATACCCATAGAGGACCCAAATAGGGCCAAATCCTGTGATTCGTTGGATTGAAATCATATGAAAGTATTCGTAGATGAACCAAACAATATTTTCGAGATTTTATAATCCATTAAATGCAAGACAATATATTGTGTCTAGCCAGAACCTTTATCAGTTATCCTGCCCTAAACCGACTGAAATAGTTTAATGTTTTAACGCAAACTGATTTTAAACAAACCTTACTGCTTACCACTAAAGGTAGAGCAGTACAGAAAAATAATGCGTATTTGCAATGTTTAGTATGATGGAGATATTTAAGAAGCCCAATACAATGATCAAGGGCAAATGCAAATCGGGCCGATTGTAGTGGTTGCCCCCTCCAAGAACCTGAAAATTAAAGAGATCAACACTAAGCCCATATTTTCAACTCCAACTCAGGAAAATTTAGTAAAAGACCCTAAAGGACGAGTTTACCTCTTTGAACATTCTGGATGAGTCCTTGCAGGACATTGTAATTCAGTGAATTTCTTCCAGAATTTGGGAGTGAAAAATATTTTGAGATTAATTATAGAGATTTAAATTAACATTTAACTTCTTGAGTTTATTTATGTTGTATAGGTGCAAAGTAGTAGTCAAAAAGGAAATCAGTCATAAATCACATTGCCTGCCACAAGCCTATGTTAAAAAAAATCATAGGAGGCCATCATAAGAAAATGAAATGCTGTGAAAAGTGTTGACTGGAAAATGCCACTTTTATAAGACAGGTATAGTTTTAGTATTCGTTAGTTAAATTATGACTGACATGGTAATTTAGTTCAGAAGAGGCCATGTTAGTCACAAATGAATATAGAAACCAATAAACCATCGAAACGTTGAACCAGTGAGCAGAAGACAATAGGACGTAAATTGAAACCAGAAATAGTTGTAGCTTACAACAAAGAAAAAGCTGGTATTGACTCATCGGATCAGATGTCATCCTATGCCACAACTTTTAGGAAATGTGTTAACTGGTACAGAAAACTAGCCATGGAGTATCTCCAAGGCATTACAGTTGTTAATGCCTACTTGATAATGAGAATGGTTACAAAAAATAAAATGACTATACGGATCTTCAGAGAACAACTGGTTCAAGATCTACTACAATTACAAGAAACACAACCACCTATAAACAAGAGGGGTCATGCATTATTTACAAAAAGAGATGAACATTGTAAAAAACTTTGTCTAATTGGAAAATCTTGCTAATAAGAATTTAAGAAATTCAGATGACAGATCTGCAGTCAGAAAGTTAGTAAAAAAGGTGATGACCTATTATCCTGCATATCCTGGTAAAATTATACGTTTCATGCGAGTATTTTGACAATTAGTTATTATGTGTTGTGAGAATGCAAATCCCTTTTTCTCAGCAACAAATTTTATGGAAACAGTGTTCCCCTAGAATGCAATTAGAATATTTTTGGAGCGAAAAACTAAATGTGCCAAATTTAAACGATATTTGTAAATCTCGCCCTACCGCTTTCAATTACTGTCAACAGTTTTCTATTAAAAACTTACTGATTTAAAATCGTAAATTCTTGAACATGTTGAGCTGGGCAATACTATTTTTCAAAAAAGCTTAGCTTTGCAAGCCTTTATATTATTGGATTTCAACAAGCATTTTATCAATGTTGCTTTATAAATAAAAAAAGTGATTTACGATCCCAAAATTAGTGTCAAGGCTCTCCTCAGCATTCAAGTAAATAAAATTGCATTCTAATCTCTGCCTGTTTTTTGTACTCGATTTGTATAAAAATACTTTCTTATAGGTAAAATAAACTTTCGAGGCCGATCTCAGTGTTATTACAGGCATTTCAGCGATAAAACCTACTGAAACACATAAAAACATAATATTCGCCCGGAAAGTGGCATTAAAATATTTTTTTATGTTATTGTTGCTAGGGGCTGGGGGCAAACGTTTTATTTTTATTGTTCGGAAAAATTCGTTTTGTTGGGATATGAAGCGGTTTGTTATGTAGGTCAAGTATTTACTGCCGCTAAATAAAAACAAAAAAAATCCGAAAATTTTCAATGATTTCCATTAGTCATGTCAAATCTTAAGTATCCGTGATCAGTCACATCTAAACATAAAATAATGTTGTGCAACGAGCAGAACTCAGTAAACATTAAGTTGTATGTGGAGTTTCCAAAAAATAGAAACAAACACAAAATTCCTTAAAGTGGTAACAAAATTGACAGACCCAGACTTACAAGAATACACGTATCAGAAAATAATTATTGATGCAATTATCAACTATAAACCAATCCTTTTACACATTTAAGGACGTCGCCTGATGTTCCGTAGGACGAGTAGGTACCAAAACTATCTCTATCTCTACCCCACCAATTGTGTAAAATATTGTAATGTTTTTATTTACACTTCGGGTTCAATTCAGTTCTTGTATTTATTTAAAGACACAGTCCAACTCACTATAATTTATTTCCACTACTTTAACACAATATTTGTATTCACAGAACTATTTACAATTTATCTTGAACACCTGACTTTATTTTATGGCAATTGTATACTGAATGAATGCTTTCGTCAGCTCTACTTATTTATATATTACTTCTCGGAATTCTCCAAAACGTCAAAGAGCCGCCGAGAGTTCCTTCATGGACTAGATTCTTCAAGAACTTCATGAAAGCAAGCCGCCGACGTCGATGCGTCAGACGAACCAGATAACATTTTCTAGCTATGTCGCGTGTAAAAGTGAAGCAGGATTTATTTACGTAGAGCGTAGCTATATATACACGGCTATAAGCAAAAACGGTTGTGTTTAAAATAGACGGAATGCGACATTCTGAGAGCCTTGCGTTGCCTTTCCTTGGGACGGGGTGAGAGTGGTTTATTAAATGCCTGGAGATCACCCTCGATGATAGGCTCATCTGGAATAATAATATTCGAAGGACTACCCAGAAAGCCAAGGGAGTGGTGGCGGCACTGTCGAGAATACACCTCAACATCGGTAGGTCTGCGTGGGCCGAAAAGGGTAGTGCTGTGTAGTCTCTTTAGGTCTGTTCTCCTCTATGGCGCACCGGTATGGAAAAGGTCATGAGAGTGGGAACGTATGTGAGAATGATTCAGGGCACATACGAGGTGATTGAAATTAGGGATCTGGTATGTTAGGGACTCGGGGCCGGGGTCCATGACGTAATATTTTCCTTGATAGTTTCAGGTACCTAAAGGGTTACTGAGTATCTGGGTAATCGGGAGCCTTACATACAGCATGGCCAATCCGTAATAGGATTTCACCTCAGCAAAAAAACTTTCAGTGTTCTATTTATTTCTCTACTCCACAGTATGCCGTTCAAACATCTTATTATTTTTCTTGCTGTGTTGTTTTTTCCTGAATATCTACGTCATCTGTTCCTTCCTTAGTGATATTAACGCCAACATATTTATATTAATCAGACATTTTTGTTTTTTTATTGTTACCCAGCTCAATATCAGATGATTCTTCTCCTATACACATGTATTGAGTCTTTTCCATATTTATTGGCTATTCCTTTTCCGTATCGCTCGCAAACTGAAGAGAAATTAAAGGCATTATTATCATGAAGTTGATGGCTTTACTTTTCTTTTTCCATTGATCTAGAGATTTTGCCACATAGATTTTAAAAAGTGTGTTAAGTTCGTCCTTGTGTAATATTAATGATTAGTCACATTGTATTTTATGTCCTGAGTCCGAAGTATGTTGGATTTTCCTAATTATCTTTTGATTATTTAATTTTTATGTTCATTTATTCGTACATTTCAAGGACTAGATGCTTCTCCAACAGAAAATGTATTACATTCATGAGAGAATTTGTAATGCAATGTTTTTTTAGTTCTCCACGTTAGTTTTATTTTGGCCACAAAAACATAAAGTTACAACAAATAACACCAAGGAAACTTCATTTGCAATAATATACAAATTAAAGCAACTCCGTGGGTTTAAACCAACAACAACCAACGTCGCACTTCGAGACGCATACTAATATTCCTCAATTGATTACAGTTTCCGGTTTGCATTGAATGTAAATGAGTGCATTATGACATTCAGAAGCGAGACACAACCCGAACCTACGAAAACCATTATTGTCTACTTTCATTATCTGTTTAATTTATTTGATTAGTAGTTACATACGTTCATGATGTCTTTTTGTGAAGCACTAAGTCGGCGTTCGGTAAACTGACAATCACAAATTACAGCTGATTCATTAAAGTTAATTGGTAACTAGGTTGAAAAGAAAAACTCGACGGCTTTGATAAAATCTTACATTTATAATTAGGAAGATTCTCTCAAGGAAATAATCTTTTGTTTGGATTTAGTTATTTAATTCCGGGAAATTTCAATTCGAGATACATCCCTCATTACTCTTATAAGATGTTTGTTATAACTTTTGGACGGGTGACTGAGTATGAATAATATCTGCAAAATAGAATAACTTAATAAATGTTTCATGTTTACTTTTACATACATTCTTGGAAATATTATATTCTAAAATTACTAAAATGTAATAATTTTGTTTTTTTAACACCTCAAAAACTTTATATAAATAGACAAAGACAAACCGGTTTGGTACCATTTTCTCCTTTGTCCCTCAATGGGATGTCTTTATTTTTGTTTTGTTTTGTAGCTACTGACGAGCTTCAGTGCAGGATTCTTAAATTATTTTATATTATAGCTTCATTCTTTAAATAAAATTAAATAAAAAATTCATAATTTACGTCCACACTGCCAATGCCAAACAGTGCCAGCCAACTGCTTTGAGAAAAAATCGTAAGATGGATTGACTTGAAAAACAAACTAAATTAAATAAAAATCTAACAAATTTTGATCGGTTCCAATTTTGGTACTCGCAAGTTTGAATCTTTGATTTCTTTCTAAATATGATTTGTCAACTAAAATTAGGATTGTGTATTGTGTGGCAACTGATCAATATGTTTCCGATAATATTTTATTATTTTAACATTATGCTTTTAATTTATATTGTTTCCATTTTAAAGGCTAATAGTTTCAAACGATTTAACTAAGATTACAAAGTCCATGATATTAATTCAATTAGTGAGATTTAAGATAAATAGTTAGATCTGACATCATTGCAATAATTCTAATGTTCACGGAAATCTTTGTTTTAGCGAATTAGATTATTCTGATTTCTGTTTGACATACCATAACGTTGTTAGCCGTTAGGTTAATGTACCTTTTCAACTCAATGTGAAAATTATCAATGTATTATTTGAAAAAAAATCAATTTCAATACACGTACAAAAATTGTGAACATAAAAAGTATTATTTAACATAAATTAATAGCATGTGCATTGAATTTCGTTATATTTTTTATATAATACAAAAATAGGCATCGCTCACTTTATGTATTAAATTGAACTCATTGAGATTATACATACATTGTAGTTTAAGTACTAATAATATGTAAATACGTATGTATCGTAGTTCTTTATAATGCACCTTCATAGTTACTTACGAGTTGGTTTCTTGTATTTTGTTCTTAAGAATTTAAAAATTCAAATCGTAATGGTGAAATATCTGAATAACCGTAAAACATTTTGGAAAAATTAAGTCTAAGAATATTATATTTAATGTTAATTTATTATATATACCATTCCTTCACAATCCTGCCTCTTAATACAGGGTGAATACTTATAATGAAAACATTTACAATATGTGTATTTTATTCAAAAATCTATATATAAATACGCAGTACCATTTCCTTCTGTTTGTGAACCATTTTTCTTGAGTTATTTAATTGCTAATTGACGTCCTTTAATAAAAAAGTTGGTCCTTATTAATAAAAAAGTTGGTTCAAACGACCAAAATTTTCCGTTAATAACAGTTAATACCCCATCTCTTCCCTAATAGCTGAACTATCGCCATTAAACTTCCCACCACTAGACGACAAAATTTTTCACTATATTTTCTAATAGTTCAAATCAAGGCTTTCTTTAAATTCTTGATTTTTGTTGACGTTTTGAATTCTCGAAATGTATTTGTATTGTTAATTTATTCAATAACAGTATGATGGCGTTATTTGATTTTGCTTATTGAATTTGCCTCAGCGTCGGCACATGTATATTAACTGGAACCGTAAGACAACAAAACTGAAATTATTATCCTTTTCGAAATAATTTTTTACTTAATAATAATGGTACTATTTTGTATAAGTACACAAAAAAAGTGTATAATAGTAGAAAAAAATGTTGGAAATATTCAAATTCAATTAGGTACATTATCTTCAAACTTTTAACAACGATTTTGGTCAATTTCACTGGGCGACCGCTAGTAATCATTATTTATCATAAAGAAAACAAAATTATATCACACAAAGTTCAGTCGCCAAACATATTTAAAAATTTCTATAGGCGCTGACTATTTGTCTTTAAAATATCCTGCGATGTTTTATTTTTTCACCTCGGCAATTAATGGAAAAATGCAGCCCTGAGAAAGCTTACGACTAATAAAACCGAAACGTCACATTTTTGTTAAGGACCCTAAGTACTTCTGGAAATAGTATTTAATTTAATAGTTCTGAATTTTTGCCTGTTAAAGAACAAAAAAACATAGAATTTAACAGCAAACCGCTTAAGACATGACTTAAGTAATAGTTTAAAAGCGATTTCTGACATAATTTTAACAGCAAACTTGAAGTAAATTCATTAAGCCTGCAATACACGTTGGCCGAACGTCGCCGAGTCAACGCCAATACCAAGGTGTAGACAGTATATTTGCATTGTCTTGCCGTCGCTGGGTGTCGCTCGCCTAGTTGGCCGAGGTAAGTCAACCGCCAACGTGTATAGAACTCATTTGGCGTAGCTTGTTACTACTTGCCACACTCCGCTTATTACTGTTGGCGTCCGTCGTAGGAACACGTAAATGTGCCAAACGTCGAGGCAGTACCACTTGCTTTGTATTAACTTGACTACGCTCGCATTGGCCTAAGCTCGGCCAACATGTATTGCAGGCATTAAAAATAGAGGTGAGCTGGATATCCAATAACTATCCGATATCCGGTTTAAATTTACTATCCGGCCAGATACCGGATAATAAGCGAGTATCCGGCCTGATACCGGATTAAAAAAATACGAAATGAAAAATTTAGGTAATTTGTTCAAAACATAATCACTGTGTTTTTCTTGTGCAACAAAAAATATAGTGGTTCTTCTGTACTAAGGGCAAACCATGGTGAATGAGTACCAACTACTATGCTCCGTTTATCTTCGTAGACAAGGCCAGCTTCAGAAAAAAATTATTCCGCTATATACGTTGCTGCAGCGTGCTGAATCATAAATTTTGGTAAACTTTGGCAAGTTCGGGTATTATGTAGTATTAGCTGACTACCAAATATAAGGGTCACTATAGCGATCAATTTCTATATTTTTAGCCGGTAATTAAAATACAATCTCCTGGCGAGCTCTTTGAGCTTCTATAACTTCCAAGTAGTTCGTTTTAAATCTTCGGGTTACGTAAGTTTCAATCAAGTAGTAAGAATTTTGACTTGGGGCTTAATCTAACTTTACTTATGAAGGAAAAGATCCGAATATCCGGCGGCAGAATATCTGATACCCCGATATCAACTGTGTCATGACATCCAATTTTTCGATGAAATGTGTGGCAGCAAAATGTTTTCCAGAATGATCTCAAAAACAGTGCCCAACTAGTTAAACATATTTATGAATATGACATCAGAACTAAGGCTCCGACGTTCCAATTGACGCTGCCTAAAAAGTCTAGACTGAAAAAAGCTTAATATGTGCGGTCCAAAATGAAGATATTTAATTTTATCATAGATATAAAAATTAATTGCTACCACCTACAAGTTAAACAAGCTTATGAAATTATTGGTGTCACGTCCCTGCCACCATATTCGCCACATATGGGTTCGTGTGATTTTTCGCAAATACCTATTAAAATGTTTTGCTGATATATATAAAATTAAAACTATATCGCTACAAAATCCTAAAGTTTGACTTCCACAAACAGTTTCGCAGCTTAGAAGAAGCGCTGGTATTATGTCCAATACAGACTATTTTGCCTCATATGAAGACGCCATATATGGACATGAGTTGGTGCTTTGGCGCACAAACTTTCGTTGGGTAAGTAAACTGAAACATCATTGCCACTAGCAAATAATTACCCCTCTTACTTAAATCATAATACGAGAACTCTTGAAGATATATGGATGATGTTTTATGTTTTGGTACCGATGCAATTCAAGAGGTCCAGATTTTTTTGCAAAATATGACATACGACAAGAAATATTCGCAGACACAATTCTGAAAATTTCAAAAATAAATTTTTCACTTAGCATCACTTTCCAAAATATGTTACGAACTAAAAATAACCATCGACTTTCGACTTTTAAATTAGTTTTGGAACATCGTAAAATTGAACGTGACACATTCTCTGTGACCCACTGCCAAAATCGATGATATATACGAACTTAAAAATGTCATTAGTATGGTTAAAATGCATCATTATTCATTGCAGCATATCGTCTCTCGTCTCCAAGTTGTTTATATGAAGGGTCGACACACCTAGATCAGTGCTGTTCGTAAAATACTGTCAAGACAGTTGGATTTCAAAGGTGGAGATTTTAATTTTCTATTTACTTTGGAAACAAAATGAACATAATTTAAATTTTTGCCTTGATTATTTCTTTTTTTCTTTATGTTCGGATTTAGCGTGGAATTACATTACAATTAATTGCATTCCAGGTTCTCGTTCCATCATTTTCCGGGTCTCGGTAGTTCTACATTTTGATGCCGATTCATTACTTGATAAGTTTACAATTCCTTCTGTTGGCATTCCTTAAAGCGATACATTGTGGTTATATTCATTAGTGTTTTGTCGGCAAATATAAATTTCTTCGGTCCTGGATATAGGACTCCAGTATAAACTATGTAAGTCAAGGCAAGTCTAATAACCGTTTTGTATATTAACAAGTTTGCATTCATTTCTATAGCGGGTTGACCAACAGGGTCAATTGACCTAAAATTATGACTACGTTGACATGTAACTTGTAGTCTTGTAACTTGTTGAATTTCGTTGCGTAATTCAACAAAATTATTCTAAAAGTTACAAATTGTAAAATCAAAAATATTAGTATTAGAAATGTGCACGAATTGACATCTTTAGGTTAGATAAAAACAGACATCCGCCTACTATCGTCACGTGGGCAATGTATAACCCTGTATACTTCATTCTCTACAGTTAAACTCTGTATACCCTATATACACTACAGCATATACTTCAATTGTATACATAATACACTTAGACTCTGTAAACTACTAACCTGTATACTTACTTAAACTGATACTCTATATTCTCTATAATTACAACTGTGCTCCCACCCAACCACTGCTGACAAAGGATGGGTATACTCATTGCTTACAAACTCAAAGGGCGTTGTGCGATTCTCATATCCCTTTAAAATTTTCCCATATATATTCACTAATGTTAATAACATCCTGTATATTTGCCTTTCGTCCAATCAGCAAATGATGGACGTGCTCATTACCGACAAATATCAAACACACTCTTTACCAGAATTTTTCTCTAGAAATTTAAAATTTTCCCATTTACATCCCGTATACTGCTGCATATACCTCACTCTGTATATGTTCCCACGTATACTTACACAGTATATGCTACTCTATTTACTGATATCCAGTATAGTTGCACCCAATCACTGCTTCACCCTATAATTATACAACTCATATATTATATATCCAGTATACTACTAAAATATATCATTTACCTAAACAAAATTATGTCAATCCAGGTTATCAATTATCTGTGTACCAGATTTCACACAATAGTCATACTTGCGAGATTGAGTATCAAAAATTCAACCATAATAACCTTATTTATATAATACCCTGTATATTGTTAAAATATGACATTAACCGAGATGAATGTTTCCTATATGTTAATAGTGGTTTCAAAATATGTGTACCAATTATCATCCAAATTCGTCCAGTCGATTTTGCGTGAAAACATATCAAACATCCATCCAAATTATCACATTTATAATATTAGTGGGACAGGATTTCTTGAGGCAGTCATATACTTCTGATGATACGATAATATATTTTTTTGGTGTTTAAGAAGAAACTCTTGATATTGTTACGAGAATTCATCCGATAGCTGGTGCAATCGACCTTCATTCGATATTTCCTGGAATTCGAAATGTTGGCCTGTTGACCCGAGGCAGGCGACTGGCTCCAACCGACATTCATGGAATTTCCTCGCATCTTCAAGAACACATGAAAGAAATTTCCCTATGGCTCGTTGACCTACTAGAGAATTCCGAGAGAAATGTATTAATACGGACAGCTGGCGATAGGATTCATTCAGTATTCGACTGTCATATAGTTAAGTAGAGATAAATTGTAAATAATTCTGTGATTATAAATTGTGTTAAAGCAGTGGAAATAAATTAGAGTAAGTTGGACTGTGTTTTTAAATAAATCCGAGAACTTAACAGAACCCGATTGTGAAAATAAAAACATTACAATATATAACCTAATCCCGGTTTTTTACACAGAGATCTGAGTTGTATGGGTATTTCAAGGTAGAAAAAAAAAGTATAGAAGAATGCATTTCATTACCAGACTCATCTATTTTCGTAGGTTTCAGTTTCGGCCTCTGTTAAGAAACTTTGGCGTCAAAAATATATATTTTACTAACTCTTGGTTAAAAAAGACAAAAAATTCATAACATTATTATTTTATACACATCATATCCTCTTTTGACACCAATGCCATTCTGGTTACTTCCTGAATTAGTTATTTAATGCTTTCAGCCGGACACTTTTTCAGTTTAATCCCCATATTACTTTATCATCCTTGTCTTTACCATCCATAAACTTTGCAATGTTGGCTTTTTTGATGTCCTGATTTCTGACATATATCAAGTCTCTAATTTAAAATATATTAAAAAACTAAAATGTTTATTATAAAGAAAAGCAAATTTTGTGCAGGTATTGTATATTAATTGGATATTATATTTGTTCATTTAGCATAATTCTTTGATTTTTTATAAACAACTAGACTCTTTATATATAAGCTGGTCCAAGCTTCTTACACAGAAAACTGAATGTTTCAGGGTCAAAAAAGTGTCGTGTCGATCGAATGTGTAGTATCGGTCGGCAAAGGTCTAGACAAAATGCAACCATACTCACCAATTTTCGTATGTGAAATGTGGGCCTCCGGTAAGAAGCTTTCGAGATCACAAAGAAATGATACTGAGACAAAACCCTCATTGTTAAGATTTCTGACAACTTCATTTATTAACTCTAAGAACGCCACTGATATAAACTACATCGATACACTACTAGTATAATTCAGCACTTATAGTGCGACAGCTCATGCAACGTAAGCGTTGGATGCAATTTACGCTCGATTGTCAGGCAAATCCTCTAAGCGAAGTGTATATATCCTCAAGTACATACCGGTAAGTTTTATTCTGGAGATGTCTTTGCATTAATTAGACCTAAATAATAACAGACATCTAAATTAATTGTCTTCGCGATAAGGTTCAAGTTTATTGGTCGATAAATATAAATGAACATTCACACTTACTGTTAAAGTAGACACGTGTCAGGTTTACACCTATCTAGTGGAGAGGTTTGCAAGTTTATGTTAATAACAATTTGTGTTCATTTTGGTGTACATTGCGTTGGTTATGCCATAACAAAATGAAGATTATAGTAATTTCTGAATTGACTAATTTCAAACGAAGGTAGTTTTTCTATATCAAAAATACAATAAAAAAACAATATAAATTTCGCCAGTAATTTTACAAACTTAGTTCACCGGATTGCCAATATTGGTAAAATTATTAAAAACTAAGGCGGCTGCAGAGATTGAATTAATCTAAGTACACATTTCGTCTTGTTTCGTCTATTTGTAGGCCATTACCTATGATACCTCAGAATTTTCAGAAGCTTGTTGCAGTTAGATAAGAATGCTGAAATATATCATCGTCTAAGATAATGTAATGTTTTTAAGAGAGAAAAAGAGAAACCAGTTTCTAATCAAACTTGAATATGGAGTTAATTAATGTTTCTTAATCGGTTTCTGTTGTATTAATGAACAACTCTGAGTACTGATAAAATTATATCATTAGAGGAGGTAAGCCAATTAATTCTGGTTCAGTGGTGCAAAAATATATGGCACTACAGTTATACTAAATTCTACATTGTGTACTGCCAGTAGCAGCTCGCACTTCTAATTGCAATCTGATTTGAACAAATGTTATTTCCATCATACGGGAAGTCCGGGAATTAACCCGACAAAACTCTAACAGGATAGGAGCCCGACTTATTTGCTACAAAGGCAATGTTCCAAGTATTCATACTAGGGAGAGCGGAATCTACGCAAGGATACACGGTGGATTCTTTCGACTGCAGGAGGCTGTTTTTCTTCTTCGTCGTTATTGTAGGGGAATACCCTGATTTTCTTGACGCTTCCAACTTTTGTCATGATGTGATCATCTGTGATCTTCCAAAATAAAAATCCTCTGCTCTTGTAACATGTTCATTCCAGTACATTCATCTTTGTTTCATATATTTCGTAATGTCAGTTACGTTACATTTTTGTCTTATATCTAAATTTCTTATTCTGTTTGGTCTTTCCTGTTATGGCTCTTAACCCATATGAAGTAATTGTTTTGTTCTACTTGTTTCGGTCGAGTCTCTCTCAATATGACACTGTAAGTCTTAACATTGTTTTAGATATTTGTACTTTGATGTCTACATTTATGTATTTAGTTTTCCATATCAAGCCACGCAGAAATCCTAATGCTTCACCTCTTTAGCGGCATGACACTGAACGTCAGTGTATGCGTTACGAGCGCTAGATATGCGTATACCTACTTATTTAAAATACATTATTTGATATATTATTCCCCTCGGTTTACAACCATAAACTTGACTTTTTCAGTTGCTACAGCCATGTTATATTTGTTATGTTAAAATTATGTAGTAGTTTTGGAGGTTGTCCTCTATGTCTGCCAGAAGTACGGTTGTCTTCCGCCTAACACAGTATTGATAAATTCTTATTCCCCATCCTATATTCCGCTAGAATCCTTACCATTGTTCTTATTTTATCCCCAAAAACTTTAAGCAAGACTGGGTTTAGAAAATCACTCTTTTTTATGTCAGAGTTACATCTGATTTTGAACAATTTTGATACTACTTCTCCTTCTTCTAGTACAGAAATAAAGTCAGATAGTTTCACTCGATAAAATGAATTTTTCAGGTGTGCAAAACACAGAAAAGCAGGTTTGTTGAATTCGACCAGTTTCTCCACCATATTTAAACATTATTTAGTTACTCTACACTTTTTTTAATGAAGGTCACGTTACACTTCCTTTAAATTTTTTGTAATTTACTAACGTATATTAGTTTAGTTTGAAATTAACATACTTGATACTTTGCTATATAAAATAAAAGTTGTAATTATGAGGACTACCGTCGCAGCCATGTTTTCCCTCTCTCCTAGTGTTTTTGACGTAGTAGGTGACTGTTTCGGAATAACAGGTATTTGTTTATTTGTGAACTTGTTTACAATGGGGTGTAATTTACAAATGTCTTCCCTATTTCAACAGACACTCTAGAATTCGCTTTCATAAATTGTAAATACTCGTATTATGGACAGATTATTATTGAGCTGATATAACAGTTTCTAAGTTCATAGAATTACGTACTTCCAAGAAATCCCGTTGCATTAAATAAACTCTGTATTATCTCGTCGATAGGTTTTTATATTTATTGTCAGATAAAAATGATTAACACCATACTACTATTTAACTACTCATGTCTTTTACATTTTCATAACAATAACGCACAACATTTTTTGAACCACTCTGCATAACTTTAATTCTATTTCACCTTATATTTCAACCATCCTATATATGAAACTGCTTATGTACCACCCAATATCACATTTATTTGTAAGATTTTTGGAACCCAACTGTTTAAATGTAATTCTACTTCGCCCAGTATTTCAACTGCGCACATTGCTTGCTGCTTGAATTACGATGTAAGCACACGCCTACCACCGTATACAATATAGAAAACATGGCTGTACAAACACCCTGTACTTTCATGGAATATCTTGACATTTAAGCTAGATATTTATGTTGAAAATTTGACATTTACATTGATGTTTGCGTGTTTTTGCAAATATTTTGAGGATTTTCGAAATAACGGTATGTTTTACGTTACAGATAATTTATACGGAATCAAGCTGGAACATCTCATTGTAGAATACAATTTAATATATTCAAATTGGTTGAGTGGTTTTAGAGAAAACAGTGTAGATTTATTGAAATTCACTGAAATGTAGTCCCTTAATTACTGTTTTACTGATTTTCTGGATTTTCTCATGTTATAAAAAATTATATGGTACTTTCTCCTTAATACAATGATGTTTAAATCATCAAATTTGCCTAAGCCGTTTTTGAATTATCACTGGGCATACATAAAGAAAAACGTACCGACGAATTGATAACCTCCTCCTTTTTGGAAGTCGGTTAAAAAAGCATGACACTCACAGCGTTTCTTCAAAGTCTGATATCACCATCACTTAGGACTTCTCTATCCTAGGATGTACTGACTCGCTGGTGCTTGAATCCAAGTGTGGAAGAGCAAGCAATACATGAAAATCTGCATGCTAGAGGTCCGCCAATCTGGTTTCACTTATAACACAAAATTCCTAAAAAACAATTTAGGATAAGAAAGTTAAGTCAGTGTTCACTGCAAATTATTGAAGTATCAAAAAGAAATTTGTTATGAGATTTGTCATCAACGGCGGCTGTCCCTTAAGTGCACTCGTGCGCTGAACCACCAAATTTAATAAGCTTTTAACAAGGTTAAAAATAACACAAAATATTTAGTAAATATCATTTCAATAACAACGAATTTACCAAAAAACAATTTAAGCGCTAATCCAAACTTGTATTAAGACATATTCGCTTGAAAGAATATTTCACGGTGCACTTCGGCTAGCGTACGGTGAAACTTATATAGCTTCTAAGAGATACGATATAACACGCTTAACGCGTTAGATAGAAGATAGTTAATGCAACCTATATGGAGTAATGGGCTGATTCTCGTACGCCGCACGGAAACACCGAGCTGTGCTGATATTGAACGTTTCAATAATTCAAATTTTTGTTTACGTGATTTAATTAGTGGTTGCTTTGTTTTTGTCCTCATGTTCTAAGAAAGAATATTTAATATACAGAATGTGTGTGTGTTTACATAACTGTAAAAATGAGTATCAACTTTAACATTGACTATATTAAAAATAATAAATCGTTTCAAAACAAATTAGATATAAAATTGGCTGGTCCACCTAGGCCATATCTTAATTGAAAACATCAGTGCAAAATGAAAAATAAAGTATTTACACGAAGTTTTAAAAGTGTAATTTATAATAAAACGAAATGGTTGTGTGGATGTGATCGCATCAATACATTATTTTGTTTTCCTTGCATTATCTATGGCGGGAAATCAATTTGGACGGAAACTGGAGTGAAGGATTAAAACGTTTCTTAGAAATACGATGTCTTTGGACTGGCTAAATGCTCTTTCTGTGCATAGTATTGAAAAAAATATATTCAATATGCCAGACTTTAATAAAATGGTCATTGAACATTTCGCTTTCGAAAAACGTCGACGAATATTTTAATTAATAAAAAATAAGTGAAGTATTAGCAAAGCTATGGTTTGTTTTGTTGCATCTTTGAATCCCAATATTCGACCAGTAAAGTGCATCAGCAGTTTCATAACCCACCAACCGCCACTGTTTGTCATTATAGATATATTTGAAGACGCGAGATGTAAGACCAACATCTAGGATTTTCAAGAGAATCAGTATACAGAGGTTCCGAATCTGGAGCCGTTCCGTGTAATTGCTGTTCTCCCTTAACTCCTAGGACAGAATGTCACGATAAAATTTTTCAGGTTACTTCACCTGTCAGAGATATTGAATACTCTCTTCGAGGTGTCATTCCTTTGTACGGAACGGCTCCAGATTCGGAACCTCTGTGTACTGATTCTCTTGAAAATCCTAGATGTCGGTCTTACATCTCGCGTCTTCAAATTTAAGGAAATGCATCAAATGCATAAAGAAGTGTTCGAGAGGACATTCAATTGTGGGAAGCGCAACTGATGAAGGTTCCCGACCAGAAACAATATATATTATATTTATATATATTATATATTGTCTTGCGTACAAAGGAATGACACCTCGAAGAGAGTATTATAGATAAATCATGAGTTTGCCATTAAAATTTTGAAAAGAAAGTACAAAGTAAACGGTGGAAACATAAGAACTCCCCTCTACCAAGTGTATTCAAGATAGTTCCATTAGTTGAGAATGTGACGCTCTCATTTTTGGGTTATGCCCAAGTCTATTACACAAAAATCATTTCATTCATGGTCTGGAAAAAAAATGTTCTTAAGGCCTTTGGTATGCTGAAATATCACATGAAGGCTAGTGACTGAAATAGAAAGGTTGTGGCATTTCTTCCCTAAATATTTCTATTATTATCGTAAAATAATATGCTGGAACATAAGAATCTATTCTGTATTTAAGCTGTTTCACCGCCCAGAACTATTTATCATGTTTTAGGGTTTCATACAATCAATGAATTGAAACTATATTTCAACTCCTGTGTTGGCATTCTTGAACAACAGCATTAGGTGCTCTGGGTTGTAAAATTATCGTATTCTTGAAAAAATTATCGTACAAAAATTTAAAAAATCCTTTCAGCATTTTAAATTTAAATATTACGAATTTGTAGTTGTAAAATGTACAGTGGTTAAAAATGTTGCTGTTTTATGATTTTTTTTTGAAAAACTGAAAATAATAAGTTAAAAAAAATAATTAGCCCTATAGATGTTTCCCCTGTAGTTTGTTGACCGTTAAATATCAATGAAAATATCAAATCTTATTTTTTTCCAAATTTTATCAAGACGAATAAAAAAACTTCACTATATAATTTATAATTTTTGTTTATAAATTTTTATCAAGATCTGAGTTTGATCCAGCTACAAACACACATTGAAATGTTTTATTTCAGTATTATATTACACAATACTCTTTAATTTGATTATCAATATAAATATCATGCAATTTTTTCAAACCAACTATCGCGTGACGCCACCCGGTCAAATAGGACTACTTAGAGCTTATACTTCTCGAGTTAGCACTCACAAATATCGTGCCGAGATTAGAAAAAGAGAGCAATAGAGAGAGTCAGAGGCTATTTCACTCGATTGGGAGTTACTTCCAATGGGCTACGTCCAGTATGTAGTGCATTGGCTGCTTCTACCAATGTTTAAACGTACAATGTGCTGAATTATGTGTTGGGTACGATAATTATGTGACGAATGCTAACGCTGCAACTCCTACAAAAAACTACCAATGTTAAAACCAGAAAGTGTGCTGCCCTCTAGAACAAAAACGGATTACTATATTGCCCGATTTGACATCTCGATTTTTAATTAGTATTAAACGAACATCCTGTACACACAACTAATACACATTTTATCGCACCTGCCTTTTTTCTGTTCACATGTAATCCCTCACATCCCTGTTTCGCCGACGATTCTCAGAATGTATCTCGGAATTCTGGTATGCTGTTCATCTCTTACTAAAATAGCATCCAGTGCACTAGTTTACGTTTTATATTTAAAACACACATAGACCAACAAACCTAGCTGGGATCTTCCTGTCTCTTTCGCACGCTCTGAAACCGAGTACACCACACGACGTTAAAAATAGAACTGCATTTACATTAGTAGAGTGTTATTCGAAGGGAAGATATTTTAATCGCTCCTGTGCACTTCTCGAGGGGACGATTTCGAATGTTTCTTTCAGGATTAAAGTTAGACTATGGGGTGTTCTCGTGGGAGTATATCACAAGGGGTGAGAGACTGGAAGCCAGAAAGCTCACAAAATTCATTAACATGTTATAATTACGAAGCATCAGAAGGCAATATTTTTAGAGTGTAACTAATGGGAATTTCATAGGAGAACAGGGCACATGGCAGTTATACAAATATTTGCAAGTACAAAAAGTATATAGTTTTGAAACAGTTTTTAAAATAAATAAAAATTTTCAAGGCTAGAATAAAGTATTTTTTTTCCATAAGTATTACATTGTGATCGTATCTACTAGGTACTTGTTATATTGTTAATTAGTAAAAGTTTAATTAATTCACTATTAGTTGTGCTTTATTACGCTCGAAAACAAATGACAACTTAACCTTATAAAAAAATATAAAAGACAAAATAACCATTTTCTTTGCTTAAATACTGCCTTCGTCAATTTATACACTAAGTAAAGACATCCTAGATAAAAAATTTAAAAATATATATATAACCGACTTCTACCTATAACTAAAAAGTTAAAAATAATTATAACAAAATACAACTCTAGCAAATAAATAACACATTCAATTTTGTTAGGTACCTACCCAGGAAGTAAAAAATGTAAACATTAAAAGGTGCTCATTCTGTACAAATTAATTACCTATCATTCTAGTATATTTTTTATTTAACAAAATGTACTAGTACGCGTTGACTTAATAAGCCCAAAATATATTTATGCATTATGGACTACGCCATGTAACCTCTTTTCAACTTTTTTTGACAACCCTGTATAACTATAGATAATTCCACTCCACCCTCTGTACCAACCATCCTGTACATACGACTGCCCACGGACAAGCATAAATTTGTTAGCTGCATTCTGTAAACTATAGGACGGAGTAGAATCCATCCAAATCCGTCCTATATTTCAACCACAGTATATAACTCCTTTTGGACTACCCCATAAATTATTTCATTTTTAACATTTTATATTATCGTCCTGTGTAACATTAATTCCTTTCCACACTTTATGCAACTTCTTATGGGCTATAAAAGAAATATTTTTTTAATCACACTGTATAAATATAATTCAACTGCAGCATATATTTCAACCATCCTGTATGTGATTTGCTTATGTCCACATCATATAACAGTTTTTTAATCACCCTATATAATTTCAATTTTACATTTTTTCCAACATTTTTATACCACCAAACGGCCAGTCCACCCTATATTCCAACCATACTGTATATACGGCTGCCTACGGACCACTATTATTCTAGTCCGTCCTATATTTCAATCTTCATATAAATGCAGGTAACTCCTATCACTTTACTTTGTGATTTTGTTTGCTATAACTAAACACCCTGTCTATACTTAACGTAGCCCAAATAGCAGTTGAAAGTTTGACTACGCCATGTAACCTTTTATCACTGAATTTTCTATTAGGCCGGGAGAATGTGACAACCAAAAGCACCGTCTTCGCAAAATGGAAAAATTTGCATTTAAATAGGTATTTTGCCTGGTATACAAACAAAACGAGCTTGGTACTCATTGATTTATGGAGCCGAAAATACTATGCTTTACTACCTATATGCTTTGAGATGTACATAGAAAATTTTCAAATTCGCAATTAAAACTTCCAGTGCCTAAAATTACCGCACTATTACGTTGGAATTAAAATATTTATGAGGAAATGTCCGTTATATCATTTCCATGAAATTTTTGATAAGAATTTTGGAATTTCCGGCGATTTTCTGCAAAACTGCAAGTTGCACGTCGCAGAAAAGTATATGAGATCACCTAAGGATCTTCCTTAATAGATTAAACGTTAAAAAACTATACACATCAGTAAGGAGTTATCGAAAAATCGACTAAAATATTAGGGATATTGGTCGATTTCCATGCACGCATGTGTTCATTCACAAATTTTATCATTTTAACAATAGAATTCTTTTCCAAAATTTGAAGTTTTACCAATCCGGATATATACTCTATTAAACAAGACCATATTCATTCCAAACGGTGCACCAGAGGAGAAGAAATCAGGTAACATACATACAAAAAATACGCGACGAATTGATAACCTCCTCCTTTTTGGAAGTCGGTTAAAAATGTTCGAATCGTCACCATTCTTTACTTCGTCAGAATTCCGATTTTAAGTATCCTAGCTTCTTCTGGAAGATAGTCCAGTTAGTGCTGTGCCCAAATATTTTCAGAGGGATACTATGTGACAATATTGTAACATCCAATGTATGTTCATCAAGTAAAGTTTAACCACCAATATAAACCAAACTTTTAGGCTAAAAACGGTGTACTTTCAAAAATTGCCATTTCCTTCGATACATCTGTGTAAAGCGTCAATTTACAATTTTTTTGAGAAAAGATATTGTAGAAATAAACTCATATTTCCCTTTGTACAGATATTAGGTACCTTTATCTGGATCTGAACACTGCGAAAGAAAGGACTTTTGTCAATTCTTATGTAAGAAAGCCTATTAATTTTACTTTGGAAAAATTCTTTAGATTTCGTTGGTACGTCTTAAAAAACAAAATCACAATCAAGCTACGTATAGGAGTTCTTCTAACCAGGTGGTTTCTACATTTATCGGTAGTTGAGCCCAACAGACACTAGCAACTCATCTTCCCCCGTGACTAGATTATGAAGCGCCTAGTGTTTTTTTTAAGTAACTCTCTATGATGACCGACTTCGTCAGCAGAATCATCATCCGTCAATACGTCGGAGCCGGGAAGAAACATGAGGAACTTTCCCACCATGTAAATTGAATGTGGTTCCATCAGTTGGTAAGGAAATGCTTTTTAGAATGATCCAGGCATAATTTTGGTCGATTATCTGCACAACAAAGCCATTATTACAGGAAATCGTTGAAAGCGGATTTCAACTGTTGCAACACTCATCAAATTCCCCAGGCTTAGCTCCTAGTGACTACAGCCTATTCCCGTAACTAAAGCAAAGTTTAAATGAAAAAAAAAATTAACAATGCTGTTATGTCAGCTGTAAATCAATAGTTCGTAGAAATCAGAAAAACTTTCTTGGGTGAGGTGAAATGCTGGAGCATCGCTAAGACAAATGAATTATGACTATGGACGATTATAAATATATCTTAAAAAATTCTTCTGAATATTATTAATCTGTAGCCTAGGGATCAGTACAACGTATATTAAACCTTTGTGAAGTCATGTCTGAATGAGTTGCATTACTCATCAGTCCCACCAACAATTATATTTAGCCTGAAAGATCAAAACTGTAACAATTAGGCAACAGATTTGGCATTAAAACCTCATTATTTATTTGAAACCAGTAATATGCTTTAACAAAAAAATATTAGAATTATTGTGTACTGCACCTACAGAGGCAATCTAGTAGCCTGTGCGTAGGTCTGGAAACATTAACTGGGGACACTAAAAACAAAACTTACAGTAAAATCAATTATATCAAAACAAAATGAAAGAGAACAACTCTAAAAAAGTGCATTCATAAAATGCCTTGCAGAAATAATAAATTTTATAATTTACAAAACCTCTAGGCCTCTAAATGAACACATTAATGAACACAAAATTATATACAGAAACTATATAATACAAAAAAAATACAATTTAATTTTATTAAATGTAAGCGATTACAGTTGTTTCTGCTTGCAACAATTAAGGAGAAAATTACTACTGGTTCAGTCTTATATCAGGAAGTTCATATACTTTTTCCTAGTCATAAAGTTTTCCCTTATGACTTTAATGGGATCACTGAAACATAATTCTTTGATCAAATTTTTGACGACTGCATTATATCAAAATTCTGTAAAAAACTTTCAAATATGAAAGGAGAATTATTATTTTTATACGATCTTTTTTGTGTCACCACGTGCATATCAAACAGCAGTAAACTCTGTTTGTTACGTCAGTTAAAACTGTTTATTAGATAAACTTATCAAAAATAGAAAAAACACAGACAAAACCCATGGCAAAAGGTTTCTCCATGCCTCTATCAGTAAGTTGGCATTTTAGAGTAATCCATACATTTAGGCGTAATTTTCTTAGCTTTGGGACTGCCTTTCCTATAGGTCTTTTTATTAGAAGTTGCTAAGAGGGCTAAATCTAGGAATTGAAATACACTCCCTTTAGTTAAAAAGACCTGCTGACAAGTGAATACTCCAAGTCATAATTGAGAAAGCATATTACCCTGCCTCAAAAGTCTTTCAGGACCCTAATAACTAAAACGAAGCCAAACATTGAGTGTAGTTTGACAGAATTGACCTACCTCACACCTCGGGAGTGTCGAAGTCTTTAAATCGATAATACACAACTTTTGGATACTAGAATATGGGAACATCGCCTAGCAACTCAATAGACAGTGATATATGCTTCGGTCAACTACGTACGGAGGGAACATCATATCAACCTGGGCCAAGGTGACTTACAACGAGGTGTAATTATCCATAGAAAGTTACGGAAATAAGCCATAGAAGCTTCGCGGATTGGTGAAAAATCCGAATACTAGATCTCATTTTGTCTCAAATGATGCATTACTTTTTTAAGTATAAATATGAGAATACTCATTGTCTTCAGTGGATGATAGCCTTAATCGAAGCCCAAAATATGTTTAAAAAGGAAACAGGATACTTGTCCCTCAGCTCCAGACCAGTTCCATAAATAAGTCATAGGGCTTGGGGGAAGAGGGGGCGATCGATTAGGTCAGGGGGATCTCTTATTAAAAATATTGGGTTGTTGCTGTTTTAAATTTACAAAAAATAATATATTGTAAGTTTGTGGGTGGAAGATTTCCTCGGTCTAGTGTTGAACTCGCTGACGTTGAGACTCTCGGAGGTGCCCCCACCCCTGTTGGAAGAAAATGACAGGCAGCCATTAGCAAGGAAATCATTTTATTCCAAACATAAACCGAAAACAGTGTTTTGTTCATGTGGAGTAATTTGATGATAACATTTATAGTAAATACTAAACGAACACTAGAAATAAGAATATTTACATAAATTTTAAACCAATTTGCAGTTAGGGCTTGGTTGAATAATAATTTGTTAACAACCTCTTATAAGTTGTTACGCTATGTATTTAACATTAACATTTATATAATGAATTGTAAATTATATATAATTATCTACACCCACCTCAAAAGATATTAATTCAATTGTTGACAAATAAAAACAAATAACATTATAATATGTTTGATATGGATAAGATAAACTTTTATCACAATAAGTATTGGGTTTGTACGGAATTCAAGTGATATAACCTCTATGAATTTAATATTTTCATTAACAAAGTGTTAGAAATATTAAGTAAGCAACCATAATCTTTAATTTAGAAAATACTTATACACTCTATACTGTAACGTTTTTATTTTCACACTCGGGTTCAGTTCAGTTCTTGGATTTATTTAAAAATACAGTCTAACTCACTCTAATTTATTTCCACTACTTTGACACAAATTTATATTCACAGAAACTACTATTTACATTTTATTTTAACTGTACAAACGACCGACGAAAACTGAATGCCTCCTATCGCCAGCTGTTTCTTATTTATACATTTATCTTGGAATTGTCTGGTACGTCCACGAACCATCGAGAAATTCCATCATGTTCTGGAAGCTTTAAGGGAATTCCCAGTAACGGCAGCGGTCCGCCGGTTGTGAGACAAACATTTCGGGTTCCACGAATTTATCGGAATAATGTCCCTTCCATGAACTGGTTGATGGCCGATTGCACCAGCGGTCGGATGAATTCTCGTAACAATACACATATTTGTACAGAGGAAGGCTGATTGGATGATACTGTCGACAATTCTTTTATAACATTTATGAGAAAACTTTTCTATTAAAGTCAACCTATAAACCGGTCATTTTTCCGAAATTGCCCTGACAAGACAACGGCGTTGTTCAACAATCAATCAATTAAATAACTACAAATAAAAGTTTGAATGCTTTCAGATAAGCATTCTTAGGATTATATCATTGAAGAAAGCGAGTTTAAAATTGTAATTTAAGAGTACTTCCGAATTCCATATTGGGAAACTAATAAGCCCGATGAAGCTTAAACGAGCTAGTGCCTTTTCGTTTCAAGGAAGACGCTTTGGTTTACTGGATGTAAAATCTTCTACTTCCAGCCTCGTACCTTGAGTAATTATACTGGAATAATAAATAATATATAAATTTGCCATTAGGGTATATTATCAATTTTCAAATTTTATACGATTACATATACCGTTAATTGTAAATTGGCTAAACAAACAGCAAATGAATTTTTGTTATTACGAAATTCGTAATTTTATTTAGAAAAGTTAAAGGGGTACCAAGAAAGATTAAGTTTTATTTTGTTTCAATTAAGTTTGGACATACTATATACTATAATAGACAGCGAAAGTATAAATATTGGAGTGCTGACAGCTGAAAGAACAAATTAATCTATACTGAAAGAAATCAATAAAACTCCTGCCCTGTTGCACATGTAACCAGAAAGTGTAGTTTTGGCGCAATTCGAGACGGCATTAGTAAAGTAGTAACTTACAAAAACATACTAAGAAGAGACGATGTCAGGTGTAATTATAACCAATTAATTCAAAAATTTTTATATCATTTAATTAGGGTTGATTAAAACTAACATTTTATTTATTTTTATTAATGTCCAATAGTTATAAGTGATTTTTAACAAATTTAAACTATTTAAAATGATTAATTACACTATCTATTCAAAATTAAACATCAAATAGGTATAAATGATACGCAATAATTAAACTTGATTGATTATTTAATAAATTACACGAGCATACATGCAAATGATAATCAATCTGTAACCTTTCCAGAATATTAAAGTTGTAACTTTTATTTGACAGAGGAAAATTTCAATTAACGACTTAATTGCTCAGCACAACTTCTTTTTTTTGACTAAGCTTTTCTATGTTCCCTAATGTTCGAGGTAAAACTGATTAGTTTGAACAAAGGCAGCGTGAGTAAATCTTTACATTTTAATAGAAGAAATATCCATTATTGGTCCATTGACTTGTGGCTAGAAATTTGAAAAACCTTGGAACATATTTACCACAAATCACTTTCGAAATTTACCGTAGCATAATTTTGAAGAATACTTCAATTGACTTCTGATTTCAACAAAATGGAGTCAGCACTGATAATTCGAGATGGATAGGTACCCATGAAGCTGTTTCCGAGCCTGTATTACCGCCGGATTTTACTCCTCTGGATTTTTATCTATGGAGATGAAGAATTATTTAGGTGATTATAGAAGCAGCTCAACTGTTTAGAGTAGATGCAGTTAACATGTTAAGTTTCACAGTTGTATGATGTTACCTATGCTTAGAAACTAAGAGTCATTTGCTTGACAGGTTTTGTAATTAAGTCAGTAAATACTACTATTAATTAATATCATTAATTAATTCGTAATTTCAAATTGTAAAGTAAATGAATTACAAGCGTTCAGTGCTGAGCAATGAAGCGACACTTTATTACATTTCACTAGCTCTGGGCAATCGTGTTTCAGGAGTTCATATGCAAGGTTGTCTGTTCCTGTGGTCTTTCTGTTTCCACATGTGTTACATACTCTGCGCTGTATAGTTCTGTGAAGAATTTTTCCCAGGTTTTCATTTCATTTCAACCCTCTTTGTTGGTACATAACCTTACTCAGGTTTCTTTCTGCCTTTGGGACTCATTTTGTTCTCATTTAATTGAAGTGAAAGGTTCTTAAGGGAGGAATACACTTACATATAAGAAAATGGAGAAGAGTAGTGAAATGCAAATTTGGGAAACTTCGTTCAAGACATAGTTTCGACAATTTTTTGACATTGACATACCTAGAAAAACTTACTTGTTCCGTATAGGAAACAGGAATACAGACCATATTATATTTCAAAAGTAACTTCGTTTACAGAAAATGAACAAATTATAGTTAATAAACAAATATAACAGCCAATTAATATACAATTCTAACACAAAATGTGTTTTTCGTTCTAATAAACATTCCAATTCTCAGATTACTTAAATACACAAAATTTTCACTATTTATTTACTTTTATTTGACATATGTTTCGCCAAGTCTGGCTTCTTGAGAAATTGTAAATAAAATGAATGCTAAAATTATATTTCTAAGAAAGAAACTAAAGGCAGGGTAATAATATAAGGTGTCATCTTAATTGTGGGGAATTTTAGAGGAGCGGTGTGGAGGTCAGATAAATAATACGTTTATGAAACATTTTTGACAACAGTTATGGATAACAACAGTGCAGAATGCTAATATTAATTTATAGTATTAGTTCATTCATTAAATAAAATATAATAAAAATTCATTATTTACGCCCATACTGTCAACGCCAAACTACTGACGAACTGACAGTGCCGCCTCTTTGACCTGTGTATGTGGTGCCGCCGCCGCCAGACGGTTAAAACTCAAAACATTAAGTAATTATACATAAAGGGACCGATCGTTAGATAAATTCTTAGAGCATGTACTTCTGGAAATGGCATGCAAGCGTTGCTATTGTTTAGGTTTAGAGGTAAAATAGTCAATGTAGTAGATCAGTATTTTTCGGACGCGTTGCAGTAACTTTCATATTAAATATTCTGTTTTTAATGTGAATTTAATTATTTGATTAATATATTATTATCACAACCATCCCGAAGGTGTTGTGTAAAAAATTGCCAGACAGCGGACAATAGAGAATGTATTAAACATTTAAGTTCTGCTAGGGTTGTTGGTCCTCTCTTCTCTTTAATATCACTGAACTTGATTGAAACCGCAAATGACGAAAACTTTTAGGTTGTAAAGAACAATTATTATATAGAATATTTTGCCACGAGCGGTTCCAGCCAAAAATTTGAGGGGTTATTCATTTGTCAAAAATATTTCGAATACCGATATTTGATTACATTTTTATTTTCTTTTATTTCAATAGATTTGTCAATATGCGTTAACAATTTTGGTCATTATATCTACTTCTCCGATTTCTCCACAACTCTGTTTCATATAAACATATATAGGGTCGAATTTCGACCACTGGGCGACCACTAGTATAATATTATTTAGAAATGGATGTTGAGATTAAGTAAGGGAGACGGATTAGTATCAGTTTAAGATCATTTAAGAGATTCGGAGAATTTTTGTTTTTGTTAATTTCGAGGTATTCAAGAAGATATATTTTTTATTTCTGCTTTGTAGATGTAAAATTTCGAACGTATCTTGAGGTATATGGTTTTCTTTTAATTGGTGGTCTGGATATGTAGATTTATTGTGTTATGGATTTTCAAAGGTTAGTTAGAATTTTTGTCCGTCTTATCTTCGTTATTTTTTAAATGTCTAGATAAATTGTTGTTAGTTGAGAAGGCTGTATGTATGTTCCTGTTCTGTAGAAATTGGGAGATTTCTTGAGAGGGGTTCCATTGAATGTGAGAGTGGGATATACTTCTTTTATAGCAATTTTCTTTAATTTTCTGTTTAATAATTCAAATAAAAGTAAATAAATAATGAAAATTTAACCAAGTGGTTTGTGTTTTTAAGTAATCTTAAACATGAATTTCTATCAAGTGAAGACTAAAACAATCATTAATTTCAATTCTCTCTTTGTGATTTTTAGATCGCAGACTTGACGTACTACAGAAATCTGAATTTGCATGTTAGGTTAGGTTGAGATTTCAATAGAATGAGAAAAGTCAGCAAATGTATTTATTAACACTAAATGTACTCACTAAACAGTAGGTGCTTTGAATTTATTGTTTTAATCTACAGGTTATCCTTTTTCAAACTGCAACATATTCTTTATAGTTTTCTTCTAATGGCGCCCTTTCATATTTAATCTTCCTCTTAACATATCTTGGACCCACTGTATATCTATGTACAAATAAATTGTTTTGTCATTTAGCTAAGGTAAAAAAAAATCCGTGGATTCAAAACTATCCTAAAAACTTATTAATAATTTTCTTCTATTATTAATCTAAAGCATTTTGGCGTGATAATGTAAAATTTACTCTCCAAATGAAAACTTTCCAAATTTACAATAATGTCAAGATATTTTACTCTTTGAATTTCACCAGAAATATTAATCTCGGTAGGATGCCAATTTCTCTAGTAATAAAATCTGCAAATTATTCAACCACAAAATTATGTGAAATTTATCTTAGACTATGCCAAGTTCAATTTGTTGTAATGCCTTATTATATCATTTTGTCATCTCTGGTAAATATTTGTAACTGCGCAAATTCAGTCTTTAGATAACCATTTCTTACGCGTTCCATGCGTCATTATTTTTAATTACAGGCTATAAAAGAACTTTTAATATCCTAAAGAAAGCATGAGCATATCTCATTTGTTTTACTCAGCAATTATTGTCAAACAAGCGCAAGCAAGTTTAATCTATCACTTACAAGAACATGTGTAAGCGTTTGACTTCATTTCTTTATTGTCTTTTTCATTCCAATTTTGTAATTCATAAGAGTTTCAGAGTAAATTATACAGTGCTTTCAAAAAGTAATGAATAAATTAATAATTTCTAAAACAGAGTTTTTCGAAAAAATCCTATGACACGTCAATTTTGTTCTAAACAAAGTCACTTTTTTACTTATGATCTTTATGTGTAAAGTAATCGATCCTCAAAATCAGAATAAGAACAATTTAACGTTATGAATTTATTTGTTTATTTATTTAAGCTTTATTGCCAAACAGTATAAACCATTAACAGAGCAAGTATATATAATACTAAATAAGAATCCTCTGTAACTAATTAAATCTATCATAATGAAGAAATCATAAAAAGACAAAAAAGAAAAAAATAACTCAATTATCCTAAATATTTAAATGTAAGACGTTCATGGTTGATTTATTCCCAGCTTGAACCTAAACTACAAAATGACAAAAATGAATGTCACATTGCTTGAAGATATTGGTGTAATAGTAACAAATATTGTATATAGGAGATTTGAGCAAAACGTTTGTTCGGGCCCTAGAGAACAAATATGTTAAGCAATTTCTGGCCTCAGGTCGAGGTACCAGAAAGTTGATTTTGTTAGGTAGTGTTAATGAATCAATATATTATGAAGAAGGTTGAACAAAAATTTTAAGAAGGCAAATACTCTTCGGACATTAAGGCTGACAAATGAAAACTTATTTAATAACCTGCCATAGTAAATACCCTGTAGTGGATAGCTACTACTCGTTTTGAAGTACAGATATTTCAGAAACCTTCTTTGAATTCGCTCAACAGAAATTTTGTGACACTCACAAAAGGGATGCCATATTATAACTCCGTATTCAAGCCCAGAACGTACAAAATTATAATACAATATTTTTAAAGTTGCTACATTTGAATAACCTTGACAACTCCTTACAATGAACCCATACATTCGAGTAGCATTAGATGTCGTATACTCAATATGATTGGTAAAAGTCAAAAGTTTGTCAACAAAAATAATAATTTGTTGGCAATACAAAATTGTGACGAAAGCAAAAGGTCGATCTTTTAAGGTACGCCTTATTCATGAACTATCTGAAGACGACTTTCCTAAAGAAACTGAATTCTACGATGCAAAAACTATGCACGAATTATAATAATTTCGTAAACGACGTATTTTTCTCAGAAGAGGCAACTTTTTTTTGAACTGCCATTATTGGGCCACCGACAATTCCCGATGGATAGTGGAGTATCGCACACAAAATCCTCAAAAAGTGAATATCTGGTGCGGCATAGTCCAAAGGAAGAATTCTGGCTCCCTATTTCTTGGACATTAACCTAACTGGTGCAAGATATTTAGAGTTTCTTTGAGGCGACATTATTCCTGAATTAATAAATTTATATCCAAATAAGGAACGTGAAGGACAAATGGCATAAGATGGTGCAACTCCCCATTATGCAGCACCTGTACGTGCTTATTTGGATGAGCTACTCCCAAATCTTTCGATAGGAAGAAAGGAGCCGATTGAGGGGCCAGTCAGATCGCCAGATTTGATACCTCTAGATTATTTTTTATGTTCAAACCGCATAGTATATGTTACTAGAAGAATTACAAGCGAAAATTTATCATCAGATACATTGTATACCTCCTGAAGTTATTGACAATAATCAACAGGAATTTATTAATCGTCTTGGTTACTGTTAGGCAGCCAACGGTGCATAATTTCAATATTTATTTTAATCAATGAATTTAATAAAATTTAAAATAATGTTTTTTCTTTTTTATGTAAGCTAGCTAATGGAATCATATTTTTGACGTTGTATACGAAACACGAAATTGGAAACACCATTTAAAAAAATGGTCGATGACATTATATCGCAGTATGTCAAAAAGTGCCTTCATTTAAAACAAGATCGACGTATCAGAGGATTTTTTTCGAAAAACTCTCATTCAGAAATAATGAATTTATTCGTTACTTCTTGAAAGCACTGTATAACGATTAATACAACTTTTAGGGAATAAACTATTTTATGTTTAATCCTGCAGTGTTGCACATTCCCACAATACAAAAAATTGCACGCGAATTTCAAATTAACTAAGCAATTATCCGAGCAATTTCGGTTAATTAACAATCCCATCTATCGTCTCCAAAACTTACTTGCGATTTTTTTCAATTGTAATTACCAACTATGGGAACATAATTACACTAAAACCTGTAGTTAAACGTAAATAGAAAACTTTTTATCAACAATCGCAACAAAGTATTGCCGCCAGTGCCATTATGATAAAAAAACTAATTTCTTCGTTTTCTATCATTAATTTATTTTTTAGAACGTAAATATTCTGAAAAGGCATGAGTTAGCAAATTTAAAAAACACATCTGGGTAGTTATAATAATCCAAGAAAAATTTCGCCAGTTAACTCGTTTATTTGTGTACACATTCGTGATAGCGTTTGGTTCTTTGCTTTAGGTCTTGTTAAAATGAAAACCCTTCTGAGTAGTCCTCAAGAACACCACTTTTGCTCGGTGGAACCCGAGTTATCATTATACTTTTAATTACCACAGCAAGCACAGGGTTCGCATATACGCTGAAGCATTATGATTTAGCTGACCTTCCCTTGATTTTATGCGCGTAATATCTGAAGCAATTTGTTAAAATGCCTTCAGGTACTTAAGGTATAGGGAGTAGTATCTGGACTACCAACACAAGGATTGATTCTAGGTCCGTTACTTTTCAATGCCTACACATTTGGTTTACGAATATGTAATAAAAGAAAATATAGATTTAGTTAATAGTCATAACTCTTTTAGGGCACACGATTTGGAACTTAATTTAAACAAGGGGCAGCTACAAAAAACCCAAATGTTCCTACCTACATCGAGTTAACAATAAATCCAATTAGTGAGTATCGTGGAAATTTTTGGCACCAGTTTCACTGAAAACTTCCTGTATTAAACAGAAATGTTTTTTACATCTAGCACCAATTCTTCAAAAACATCAAAACACTGAAATATCAAAGTCAGATCTGCAGTATTATTTGGAATTGATCAGCCTGTCTGCATTTGTCGGTTCAAATACAAGCGACTGCGGGTATTTCATAGATAGGTGGAGGTTCTTATTATATATTATGTTCATTGACTAGATGTAATTTGCCTTTACTTATATGTTTTTGACAATCACGTCTCTAGAGCAACTACTGAACATACTGACATCATATAGTATAAACTATTTTCGAAAACACTACAGGGCACTGAGTATTGTATTTTTTTTCAGAGTATGATTTAATAAACATAACTAAAAAAAATAAAACCAAAAATGTCAAAAGGTCATGATGGCATTCTAAGTTTTATTGTGAAAGATACCATTAGAGTATTAGCTAGACCACTATCAAAGATTCTCAATCTTTCTCTATCTTCTGGTGTTTTTCCGGATTGCTGGAAGGTGAGCAAAATTTGCCTAATATTTAAAAAGGGGGACAAGAAAGATATACCAAATTACAGGCCTGTATCCTTAATTTGTGGGTTTTCTAAAATATTTGAAATACTAATTAATGATTATATATATTCACGCATTTGGTGATGCTTCTGAGAAAGGTTATGTTGCTGTTGTTTATTTTGTGTTCGAAACCGCATCTGGATTTCGTCAAAGTTTTTTTGTGTTGTTTAAATCGAAAGTTGCCCCTTTGAAAACTTTGTCACTTACCAAATTGGAACTATGTGCTTCAGTTCTTACTGCTAAGTTGGCTCATTATGTTTATGAGCAATTCAATAGTCGTTTGTTGTTCAAGGTGACTCGTTGCTGGTCAGGTTCTACGGTAGTCCTTTCATGGCTTAGTACTTCCCCGCACGGTTGGACGAAATTTGTCAGAAATCGAGTTGCTTACATTTAGGAAAAATTTCCTCTTCGCATTGGTTTTACATTCAATCTTGTGATAATCCCGCCGACTTGGGTTTCCGCGGCACCTTTCAATTAGAGTTATTAGGCAATACACTTTGGTGGAAAGGCCCAGAATTGTTAGTTACAGCTTGTTTGCCACATGCTTGCTCAGACTCAAGTATGTCACCGCTAGTTATGAGTGAAGCCCGGATAGTGGCGCTTCAAGTCATCGCTTTACCAAATTTATATGATACTTTGTTAGAAGAACATACTTCTATTAATCGTATTACCCGCATTATAGCTCATATTGCTCGCCTTGTTGATAACGCTCGCAATCCAGACCGTAAGGGCTCTGGATCATTTTTGGCTGCTGAGTTATATCAGGCTCAGTGTCGCATTGTTCCATATATTCAAGATCACTATTTTTCTAAAGAGATTTCCCTTCTTTGAGAAAGAAAAACTTTTGCCCAAATCGCTTCGTAAACTTTCGCCGTTTCGTGATGAACAAGGAACTCTTAAAAGTTGGTAGTAGATTGGCTAATGCTCTATTGCCGTTTGATACTAAATTTCCCGCACTGCTACCAAGTAGAAGTCGTTTGACTAATCTAATTGTCGAAGATTGTCATGCCACCAATCTTCACGCATGAAGCTAAATTGTTCAATTTCTTTTGCAGCAACGATTTTGGATTCTATCCGCAAAGAAAGTAATCGTAGTGTCATTTCTAAATGTGTTTCTTGTTGAAAGCTTAATCCTTCTGCTCGCCAACCCTTCATGGGAAATTTGCCCATTTTCCGCATTTCACAATTGAAACCCTTTTCTCATGTTGGAGTAGATTTTGCTGGTTCCTTCACTATAACCATAGCTAAAACTAGAGGGTCAAAAATTTTAAAGGCTTATCTGTGCTTGCTTAAGTGCTTTGCAACGAAAGATGTTCATCTAGAACTCGTGTCAGATTTGTCTGCTGATGCATTCATTGCACGTCGTGGTCGATGTAGCTATATCTATAGTGATTATGGTACTAATTTTGAATGTGCTCACAAGCAGATCTTAAAAGCTTTTCGAACTACTGCTGCACGAAAAACCATTTCTTGGCATTTCAATCCCCTTTAGGCTCCTCACTTTGGAGGACAATGCGGGAGCGAAATTAAATCCGTTAAGGCTCACTTAAGAAGTGTCATTAGAGATCAAATCCTAACCTACGAAGAACTTTCTACTGTATTTGCGCAAGTCGAAGCAGTTTTTAACTAGCGAACTATAACCCCTTGTCGCAAAGATCAATCGGATCTTACCGCCTTGAGTCCTGGAATATTTCTTACAATGGAACCTTTAACAGCACCTCCTGAATCTGATTTCTTATCTGTCCCATCTAATCGCCCAACAGATGGCAGTTACTGCGTCGTTTGCATCAGGCTTTCTGGAAACATTGATCCCAATAATATTTACATATTTTTCATCAATGGAGCAAATGGACTGATCCCTCGGAGGTTGTTAAGCCAGGTACTCTTGTTATTTAGAATCAAGATACTTCCCCTCCTTTGACTTGGCCATTAGGGCGCATTATTGACGAACATCCTGGATGTGATGGTGTTGTACGCGTTGCTACAGATAGAACTGCAAGTGGTACTTTGAAGCGACCTCTTGTAAAGCTCTGTCCAGTGCCAGTGGTTTTGAAATTAGTATTTCAAGGCCGGTGGGATGTTGCGTCCCCGCAACTTGTTTGTTCTTAGTTTTTAAAGTTGATTGAATTATTCAATTGATTTTTAAACTTTTGTACCTTTTTCGAGAACTCTCCGTCGCCCAATGTTAATTTATATTTGTACATTTTATTGTCTCTAAAAACAGAGAGAACTAAGAATCGTGCTGTGACCGCCGACGAGTGCGGAAGCTTACTCCTTTTGATTCCGTCTTAAGACGGCCGCTTTTTGTTGTTATTGTGTTACGATTTCGCGAGTTATTAGTTCCGGTCGTAAAAACCGATAAACCGCTTTCATTTGTTTCTTTTGTGTTTACAAAAGAGCATCATTTGTTTAACGGGTTTAACCCGCATTTTTTGTTTGCTCAATCAATGAACAGTACGTCGCTATTTCTTGTCTAACGTGTTGTCCAGATTACTTTAAGAACAGACGAAGCTCGAAAACAGTTCCTGCTGCTGCGGGGCTAGCTTCTGAAGAAAGAAGAACCAAGAAAACACCACCAGCAGGGCTTCGACTTAAAAGGTCAGTGATTAACTTTTATTTGGTGATTTCATTTACGCGACGGTACATTGTTTTATTGATTGTTCCGCTAAAGGTTCCTTTACATATTTGCATTGAACCAGCATTGAACTAAAACCGCAACATCTAATTTATACATTTTTTGTATATTCTATGTAATGTACCATTGAAGACATTTCAATAATGTTAGAAAAACTAAGATCATTTGGCATAAGCCGGCATTTTGTGGATTTTTTTTTAAATCTTACTTAACTGGAAGAACACAATTTGTGCAATATAATAGATTTAGCTCAACATCTTTTGGTATCTCATCGGTCTTATCCAATTTGGGACCTCTCCTATTCCTAATTTTTATTAAGGAGATCTCTGAAGAAATTGACGTACAATTTCAAATTTTCGCAGATGATTTGACACTATATCTACCAATAAATGGTGTATAAGATAACAGAATGCCCTTGACAAAGTTCAGAATTGGTGTGCAAAAAATTTGTTTGTACTCAACGCTAATAAGTGCTCGGTAATGACTTTCTCCAAAAAAGTTTCCCCTATTTTATATGATTATACCATTGACAATAAAGTGTTAATAAAAAAAGAAACACATCGGGACTTAGGAGTATTTCTTGATTCAAATTTAACATTTAATTATCACATATATAAAATTATTTCTGAAGCCATGCAGATGTTAGGCTTCATAATTAGAAGTGGTAAATCGTTCAGTAATGCAGATACTTTAGCTCTTTTATTCAATTCCAAAGTGAAAAGTAAGTTAGAATACAATTCTGTAATTTGGTCATCCATCTATATTAAATATATTGTCGCTTTGGAACAAGTACAACGAAAATTTATGAAATATTTATCGTTTAGACAAGATAACATCTACCCACGGAGAAGTATAGATAACGCCTGTTTATTACAACGTTTCGATTTTGATATTCTACAAGAGCGGAGAGAAATACATTCAATAGTTTTTCTTTCAAAAATGGTTAATTGTAAGATTGTGTGTCCGTCATTGTTGGAGGATCTAAACTTTATTGTACCTAGAGCATTTGGTAGGTCTAAACATTACTTCTATCAACTCAAAGCAAATACAAATGTGATGCCTGGACTTCCACTTTATAAAATGTGCTCAACTTTTAATAAAGTAGCTCACAGGTGTGATTTGAGCTTGCCGTACAATAAATAAGCTCGTTCGAACTATCTCGAATTCTTTCTAGTTTTAATTAAAGTTCTGTGTTCAAGATTTATTTGCTTTATTTAGTTATTGTTCTCCCATTTACATTTGTATATTGTTTATACGTTTATTTTGCTTCTAAATCCTCTAATTATTTAAGTTTAGTGTGTAATCAGTCCTATTAATTATGTTTTGTTTGGCTATGGTTTTTAAACAAATAAATAAAATAAATAAATAAATATTCCGTAGGTTCTCTCTTGTTTTGATCGTTAAGATCACACTGAATGACCTATGTAAAATCTTTAGTCTCCACAATGATTTTCTCGCCCCTTAGATCATCTTGGATTCCAACCAGATCGTTCTCTTGCAGCGATTTGTATGATTAAATGTATAGTAAGCCAGTCTCAAACTTTTCAATAACAACCTACTGGATTGTACTAGCTATAGACTTTTGTGAAAATATTCCTTAACTTTAATATTTCTGTACAGTCTGACTGTATATGTAATTGTATAGTTGGTCTTTTCAGACCCCTGGGTTTTGAATTAGAATTGAGTGTTACTATTTTATCATGCATCTCTGAATGTTTTTTTTATTACACTTCCTCTGTTTCTGAAAATTAAGACAATATCATCAGCAAATCTCACGATGATTGGGATATTCGCCGTCTACATCAGTCCTCTGCAGCCTTATTCTGTGTCGATATAATTATAACGTTAAGATAGATCGCAAAATTTTTAAATCTCGATTGGCTGAAATTTCTTCAAACCGTTGGAATTATTGGTAACTTGTCTCTGCAAACAAACTTATTACGTGCCGTTCCGTTTCGACCGTAACGAGTTACAGATTCCCTACGCTGGTGTTCTAATCTGACCTGTGAAATATTATTTCTAATACCCTTCTGAACAGCTTTTGTAGATGGTGCCACTTTGCTTGACTCCCCTCTTCTTCTTAAGGTGCCGTCTTTTTATAGAAGGTTGGATACAACCTCAGCAAATAGTACTCTGTCTTGTGCTATTCTTAATAAATTTAGTGAATTTAGACCGGTCCACATTTTTCAACTCTGAACATTGTTTTCTACCCGGTTCTCTTCTTCCTTCGATTTTGCCGTCCATTTGTAGTCGAAGGAATTCGTATTTTCTACCTTTATAGATATGTCCTAGGAAATTTGTTTTTCGTTTTTTAACAATTCCTAAGATTTCTCTGCCCACATTCATTCTTCTTAAAACAGTTTCATTGGGTCCATGGTATTCTGAGCATGCTCCGCATGATCCACATTTCAAAGGCTTCCAAATGTCGCATCGAACGGGCTCCCAACGTCCAGGCTTCCGTTCCATACAAGAGGATCAAGTATATATAGCGTCTTACGAACCTGTATCTAATTCCCTAGTGGTAAGAAATTCTGGACTTTCTTCAAATATTCTGAATCCCTGAATGCATATATATGGCATCGTTTCAGTATATGGCTTAGGAGCTTTCGGTAATATGGTGTCGAACTCTTCGATGTGCTAACCATAAGTATCGTTGGGCGACAAAACGGAGTCAATAGAGTTTTTAAAATTGGAGCCAATGTCCCTTTTCCGGTCAACATTCTGTATAACTGTGATGTTTATATACCTCTGATGGTCGAATACTTGTGTAGGAGGACAATATGATTAAAATGTATTGGCCTCAACTACCTCCTTTGGAGATGGACAAACTTCTGCCTGAAGACGCATACGTTAGAAACGCCGCAATGTTTTAATAGTCTTAACATATGAGTGTATGGCAGTGGCTGCTAATATACAAGACATATTTGTTTCTACTGAAGTTAATGTGCTCCAATTGTGCCAGAATTATCAATGATCGCATAGAATGGATTTCAAGAAACTCAATTGAACAATAAGCCAGTCCAACAAGGTATTAAAGTGTACATAGAGATACTGTCACATTATTGTCATCTTTCTGGTTGTTTTCGTGGGAAATTGATTTCTGATAGTTCTTCTGTTTGTCAATTCAATTAAATAAATACTGTTAATTAAATATTAAACTGCAATTTTAAATCATATATTCTTCCATATCTGACCTTTTGATAGAATTATGATCATAAATAATACAAAAACTACTCTTCAATATAAACTATATTACAGAATTAATTGGTGAAATTGAATGGAACACTATTTTAGATATAGAAAAAAGGAAACGAATGAACAAATATAACATTTTTACGTGTTTGTCTTAAAGCTCTGAAAAGTGCTTTACAATGATACTCTAGAAAACTATAATTGATGAAGTATTTTTATTAAATTTAGTAATTATTTTATTATAAATTAATTTATTAGTGTAATTAATCCTGAAAATGATTACCATTATGTTGGAGACAATGTTACAGCCTCGCTTCCAACTCTTAACACACAATTGCAAATGTTTCTCTGGAAATAGCTCGACATTCTTGTATATACGTTCTTATAGTTCCTTTTTTGACTTAGGTTGCGTTATTGGGATCTATGTGGTCATTCAATTGATACTCCTCCAATCCACTTTTGACACTCCTCCAATCCACTGATTGGTATAGTGGTTATCGAACCATATATACGTAATAAATCTCCCTCTAGAGATGCCTTTCCATTTAAACTGATCTGCTTCTCTAAATCATGAACTATGAAAAGCCCGAAAACATACAAACATAGGGGTGAATATTCTGAATAGAAACCTTCCTTACTTGAAGACTCTTAAAAAAAACTTGTTTAATGTTTGTGTTATAAACTTTTCTAATTTTGATTTAGATCTTTTTTTGGTTTATTTAATTATTCAGTTGTATATATAAAAGTTAGTTGTTTCTAATTACTAGTTATATATAGAAACCGGCTATTGTTTACTTTAGAGTGTTACTTCTGTCATAAACTTATACTGTCATAAGTAAATATTTTAGATTTGTATTGTAGGTACTTATAAAATTGTTGACTATTACATTATATCATACCATTCATACCCCATACCACACTTAAAAAACAATAAAACTACTGTCACAAGCACGATAACCATGCTGATGAAAGTGAATCTTATTGATTACTACTCGGTTAATGACACAAATATGTCGATTGATCATGTTGAGAATATTTTAACATCCTAGCTTGGGAATCCCTTTATTTTTATCGTCGAAATACACAAATTCTTATTCGCATTTCATAAACACCGAATAAAAGCGCAAGTAATTATATTCAGTCAGATTTGATTGAATAAAACAGCACTTTTCAAGCAACTCGTATTTCAACATTGTAATTGTGCAGCACAAATAAAATACTGACCTACATTTTTTCACCGAAACAGCGCAAAACGAATTAAAATTACGAAACAGTTGTGTCAATTATACGATAGCCAACCGCATTTTTCTAACATTATTTTTCCACCGAAAACTATCCAACTTGATCTGAATACCCGAATCTAGGATGTTAGTTGTTTACATAACAATATCGAATTGTCTGTGTAGATAACATTTTAAGGAATCATAATGTCACATCGTAGATAACACGATCTGATGGCAGAAGGCTTGTAAATGTTATTAAGTACGTAAAAAAATCGAAACCAGTGGCATTTTATGCGGCATATATGTTCGTCGGAATCGGTTTCGCTTTACGACCTATTAAAACCTAACCTCTATCGACCAAAACATACTTACCACTGAACGTCAAAGTACATGGACGTCTCGAATTGATAGAATCCTGGGTAACACTAATATTTTTCACCACTCTCGCAATGATAGACACTTCCGTAATGTTATATGGTTGTCAACATGCACAGAACACTGAAAAATTGGGTAGGTTATAATCCGTCGAACCGAATTCGATAGGGTAGCGCGACAGACTGTCGAGTGGTGCGCAAGGACGGTGGCTAATGGTGGACGCGCATGCGGGATGATTGCGCGGAGCACGCCGCATGAAAACGAAATTGACTGCGATGTTGAACTGTGCTCCGCGATCGAGGACACTTAGCACGGGTGATCGGCGCGAAACGGAGTAGGCGGGCAAAACGAGAGACAGAATTAATACGGGAAATAGGAAAAAAAAATACATTTTTAAAAAACAAAAAGCGACTGCAAAAGAAAATTAACTAAAAAGCATAAAATAATTTTTGCTACAACAATTAAATACTTTTTATGAAGTCAGTGCCAAGATAAAGTGAAACTATTTTGGGAAGTACATTGATAAGTTGTACTTCGCAACTTCGCTGTTCAAATTGGCCCCGACTTCAGAATATATATTTAATTGTTGTAGCAAAAATTATTTCATGCTTTTTAGTTAATTTTCTTTTGAAGTCGGTTCGGGTTTTATTAAAAACCTATTTACTTTACAACTTTTAGTGATGCAATGGCTTAATTGCCTAACATAAGGTATTTTACTTTCATTTATTAGCTTGACCAACCTCGTTTACTGTTAAACTGAATAGAATAACTTTTATTGTAGATATATGTATATGTATTTTGTATATCATTCTAACTTACGTGGATCCACTATATTCTAGACGATCAGAGTACCATCATTCTTTACGTCTGTTAATTATAGTGACATTAATTTAATAGTCTCCCCTCCGCGGAATCTCATAACAAATCGTTATACAGTTTTAATTGATATAACATAATAGGACGTAGTTTTTAATTACAATTAACTTTGTCTAATAATAATTTGAGTTGTTATTAAAAATAAATATACTTAACTTAAACAAAATTTATATTCTTTATCAAACCTAGTACATAATTTGAAAAAGTGACATGAAGATTTGTTATACAATTTTTAGTGATGTGGCTTAATTGTTACCCCTGTTTGATAAGATTTTTATACATTATGCAAAATAAAGGCATTTGACTTTTAAGCAAAATTCATATTTGCTGACAAACTTCGTATACAGTTGAAAAAGTGAAATGTAACGATTACAGTATATGTTTTTCCGTCTGAATTCAACTTATGAAGACACACCACACCGTATATAGAAACCAACTGAGAACCTCCACCTTGAAGTTGATTAACTGACATTTATTTGGATTTATTTCCAAACAATTTTATTACAATTTTTAATAATACAGCACAATTGGATGCAGTTTTCAGTTGTAATAAACTTTGCTTAATTATAATTTGGGATATTATAAAAGAATAAAGATACCTCACTTTTAAACAAAATTGATATTTATTTTGAAACCTAGTAAATAGTTGAAAAAGTTACAGAAATACTTATTATACAATTTTTAGTGCAATGTCATAAGTAGATGCAGTTTTTAATTCTAAGTAGTTCTATTTGATCATAATTTTAGATCTTAACAGAAATGAAGATATTTTAATTTGTATTCAAAAGTCCACTTTGATGACAAACCTTGTCTACAGTTAAAAAAGTGACATGGAATACTGTTTACGTTTTAGACCATGTAAATCAGTCAGTGAAGAATAACTTTTTGTCTTAAAATTATTAAGAAAAAGAAATCGATTGATTTATGAATACACACTGTATATAAATATTAAATGACATTTATTTTGATTAATTCATGTTATTTACAGTTTACCCCAAGTTTCGAACAGTTAAAACCAGCAACTCCATCAAAGCTTACTTCATAAAAATGTCGTTAAAAGTTTTCCCCGATTTTCTAAAAAACGGTGCAAGCTATGTTATTGAAAAACAATATGGGACCACTGCTGGATCCCTCGGAACTAATCCAATGCCTTTTTAATTCATGATACCTTATGTTTCTAACAGAACATTTTTCTATATTTTTAATACCATTGACTCCACCAACGTTTACTGTATAAGAAAGTAGGTAAAAAGTTGTTCCCGATTTTGTAAGAATCGGTACAAGCTATGATATTCCAGAACTAATCAAAATTCTTTTCAATCTGTCCCATGTTCCAAATATTTTTTTCCATATTTTTAATATCGGCGACTGCACCAAGCCATAGAGTATAAGAAAACAGGTAAAACGTTTTTCCGTATTTTCTAAGAAATGATACAAGCTATGTTATTGAAAAAAATATGGGACCACTCCGGTACATCACGGAACTAATCTAATTTCTTTTCAATTTGTCGCATGTTCCGAAGTTTTTTTTCCATATTTGTAATACAGGTGACTCCGCCAAGGCATAGAGTATAAGAGAATAGGTACAAACTAGTTTTCCCCATTTTCTAAGAAACGGTATAAGCTATGTTAATGAAAAAAATATGAGACCACTTCGGGCCATCCCCGGAACAGGATCCAGTTTAAACGGTCCAAATTCCTTGAGCCATTTGCGAGTAATCGAAGAATAAACATTAAAAAACCATACATACAGACGAATTGAGAACCTCCGTCTTTTCGAAGTCGGTTAAAAATAATATAGAGTGATCAATCTGTAGTGTACTGAGTAGACCATACCCAAATTTTAGTGGCAATATTGAACGGTTGGTTTGGAAACGAAAGAAAATGTTGGCACAACTGATATTTCCTCTATGACATTTGAAAACTTTGTGTGACATAACTGTTCGAAAACAAACTTTTCTTTTAAAAGGGTTAAATAACCTCGAGTACCTAAGGAGAGATGCGTAGAGGCGCACTCTAACGGTTGGTTTAGTTAACATCGTAACCTGGCATTAAGATCAAAACTATTAGTCAGTTCGTAGCAATGCTCAGTTGACAGCAATATCTTAAACCCAAAGAAAAATAGTCTTGAAAACAATTATTAATAGTAGTAGTTGTAAGAAGAAGTGTGCGAATTATGGCGTCGTCAAGCATAGTTTGTAAATTGCGTATATAAAACGATGCAAGTGTAGTTTTAATGGTAGTTTGTTAAAGATTGGTTTTCAACTAAGGTCGTAAAACATTTTGGAAATGTAGACCGTTGAAAGAAACATTATTAGTTTGTACTGCGAAGTAGTGAATTGTAATAGATTTTTGGAAGCAACGTTAGTAAGTCGTTGCTAGTTTAAATGAATAAAAGTTTGTATTGTGCTCACAGGATTGTTCATAAAACATCGTGTATGTAGGGCAATTGCTGGAAGAAATGTGATGAAAATTCATACAGCTTGTGTAAGTAGAATTTTCTTGGAATACAAGTGCAAACGGCGTCATTCGGCAATTGAATTTTTTGAACATTAGTGAAACGAATACTGTTGCAGAACTTCGTAAGACTCAAAAACAATGTTGTATGGAGAAAATTGTGATTGTTAAAATTAAATTTTGAACTCAATATCGCAAAAATTGAGCTGACGCATAGGGGGGTCTCCTTTTCCGTTTAAAATACATAGGAATTTTTTTTGGTTTTAAAATATCTACATGCATAAAATTGTTAAAAATTTTTGCTCTCACTATCTTATAGGAATTTTATTCTCTACAAATTGCTTTCCGGGCTTTTGTTCTAAACTCAACCGCAACAAAGTTACAGGGCGCTGAATAAAAGGCAAAAAATTAATTAATGATTTAAGAATCGAAAACAATTTATTATATTAATTTATCAATAAATTAAGTCAAAATACTTAATTTGTGGTATTTATCAGAAGAAATCGCGTTACTAGCATTTTTTGATGATTCTGTACCACTTGAAGTAAAATCATAAATGCTTGCAGCAATACAAACAAAGGAAAGTCGAACTGACAAAAAACGTATTGACGTTGATCAAAAAAATTTAGATATATTGTGTACTAAAAATATAAGTGACTTTATCAGGTCAGTTGGTTTAGTTGAAGAATTTAATCAGTTTAGTACTAAAGATGAAGAACAAAAACAGTTTTTATGGAAAGTTGTACAGAATCATCGCAAATTGTACCCTACGTGCAATAAACAAAATTACATAAATCAAACTAGTCAACAATAAATCACAAAATTGTAAATATAATAACTTAAATTAATTAAATGAACCAAAGTTAATATAATGTTAAAGTGACAGATTTTGTTAAATAATTAAGTATTTTGAGTTAATTTATTGATAAATTAATATAATAAATTGTTTTCGATTCTTAAATCATTAATTGATTTATTGCCTTTTATTCAGCGCCCTGTAACTTCGTTGCGGTTGAGTTTAGAACAAAAACCCGGAAAGCAATTTGTAGACAATTAAATTGTCTATAAGATAGTAAGAAGCAAAATTTTTTAACAATTTTATGCATGTAGATATTTTAAAACCAAAAAAAAATTTCCTGTGTATTTAAACGGGAAAGGGGACCCCCCTATGCGCCAGCTCATTTTTTGCGATATTGAGTTCAAAATTTAGGAGAATTTTTTTTTATACTGAAGAAACTTTTTAGATAAGTTTAATCGTTTTATAACTGCACAGCCTTTAGCAAACATAAGTTGCTGGCTCGATCCGAACTAATAACACACCCCCTTTGTCTTCATGGTCAGATTCGAGCCTGATTGAAGACACAACTACCGCTATATTTAAAATTTAATTAATCAAAATAAAGTTTTATTATTTTAAAATATGGGTACAAGTGCAATCCTAACACAGGATGAAAGAGAAAGGAAACTGAATGAAGACCAAAGATTGAATTGAAAAAATAAAATTATTATTTTACCCTTAGGGAGCTATGAAATTGATGTTCGGCCACTGCTGTTTTGCCATAAAGGTGTTTTTTCTATATTTAATTCGTTCAAAATGTATTTTTCATCAATTTCAGAAAGTTAAAGCTGAAGAGTTACTGATTCCTGAAATATAAATGTTAATAATCCGAGTGTTTTCGTGTCCAAATACTTTCAGATACCGTCTTATTTACTATTTAAACAAATTTTCTCAGAACAGTCGTAATAATCTAGCTGTATTTCTTGGTCTGTTCGTACTTAATAGACTTGACAATTAAGACTTTATATCTATTTGATGCAGAGTTCGAAACAGTTTATGAGGCTGAAAGGTAATAATTCGTTAATTGTTTCTGATACAAACGCCTACATAGGTTTAAGTAATGGCCATATGTCTTCATAAGTTGTTTTCGAAGAAATTAACAATACCATAATTATATAGTGATATTTATGATTTTTCTTGGAGATGTTTCTGGTTGATGGAATTCAATTAGATAATGATATTTATGATTTTTCTGGTTAGAGTTTAAATTTATGATTGATGGAATTGATAATAGAATAACTGTTTCTTACACTGTTTTTTAAATCCCAAAGTAATAGTTATATACTTAGATATATTGGACATATACATTTGACAAGTCCAATATGAGACTAAGTTCTTGAGCTTATTCCACCGGTCAGCCATGTTGGAAAAATTATGGCCCCAACGATAAACTTTCTGGTGTAAGATGTACTTTTATGGAACCTGTACCCATGATTTCGGATTCTTTGTCTGTGCAATTGTCAAGCAATGAAATAAAAGAGTATATTAGAACAAGTAAGAGTTTAATGTTAATATACGTAAAAAATAATTTAATAAAGTTAAATACATCAATTACTTAAGCTTTCAAAACTATTAAACTCTTAACATAATCTACAGCCTCTATGGTATCTTATAATAAATCTTATATTTGTCTTATTACTGTGACTTAAAAATTTAGTACGACTCTTCATATGTTACACAGAAAAATTCTGGCAAATCTTTGTTCCTTTAGGTTTGTCTACAAATTTAAACCTACCTTATACAAATGGTGTCCTAAATTCCTTAAACCATAAATGCTTTTTAAGTATCTGCATTTCACAGTTAATCTTTAATTAAAACCCAAAAATATTTAATTCATCCAGTCTAACACCCTACTATATTACAAGATGGTAGACGGTTGTAGTCTTTCAATAGGGCCATTGAAACATAATCAAGAAAAAATGGAAAACTAAAACTAATAGGAAATTTAAAAAACTCTTCATTAAAACAAGCTACAATATACGGAAGCCAGAATGCAGTCATCTACCACGTGAAACCTCAGAGTAGAATTCTGCAGTAAGGTTTTAGGCGAAGTCCCTAAACAACCCTTAAATTTTGCTTGTATTCGCCAAAATTCACTTTAATTAGTATTCAACTCACCATTCAGCAAATGGTTATTTACAAAAATTCAATACATTTTACCCCATAGGTTCATCTATTAACACCCTTAAAACTCAAAAAATCAAACATTTTACAAAACTATTTTTTAAGACCTATATTTTTTGGTAACATGTATAACATGTTTTGTTGCGTTTGGTTTGTGCTATGCTGGTGTCTCACTCCTCTTTACACGTCCGTCGTGCGCAAATGATGACCACCCGCGTTGGGTTCGTGCCCTTCTTTAAAATGTGTTTTGTGTGAATAGACATATTCATTCTATTCCGAAACAGTTTGCGAGGATAAAATATTATCGACCAATTTGTACCCCTTTTTGCTTTCGTTGGGTATTAATATTATTCATTCAGGTGTTTTTCGATCCGTCAGTCCTATCCGCCAAAGGTCGGAAACTTCAAAAGCGCGACTCGATGCAAGGAATCGATGGTTTCGTGTCGTTTTCTAGTAGGAAATTTCAGTAACTGCCAAGCCAAAAGAATTAATAGTGGAATAAAATGTAATAAAATGAAAATCTGCAAATGCCGACAGAAAGAAAACATACCCAATAGTTCAGTCATGGGAGGTTTTTAAGTGATATACAGGGTGAGTTTTTTTCTGATCAGTATGGGGATCTCGGAAACTAGCGGAGATAGAGCAATGGTTTAATTGGAAAAGATTAGCAGTGTTACTGGCCCAATTTAATGACACTTTCGGATTTTTCTAAAAAGTCATGGCTTACTAGATATTTTGAAAAAACGAAATTCTGTCGATTTAGTCAAATCCCTCTAGCTCCTTTGTTTTTGATTTTATAAAAAAACTGTAAATATCAAAATTGAAGGGAATTGTATCCCGAATATGACTGTCATGTCCCCGTTTGCGTGAAAGCTCTCGTTTTTGAGATATCATACAAACTTATCTTTTTTTGAATGGAAACCATAGTTGGCTATGACCTCAAAAAATCGGATATTGTTAGAGCTTTTCAACGATATAATACTCGATATAGTTATTCATAAAAATAATGAAGTTATGGATGCTTTTCTCTCTTATTTTCACTTTTAACGTAGGTAGCCATGAAAAAGATTGTTTTCACTTTGACGTTTCCTCATTTGAGAGTAATTCCATTAGTAGTGCTGAACTGACAGTCGATATTGACAAGTTTTCGTGATAAACTAGAATATTCTAACGAAGAAAAACTGAATATGGTGGAATGTTATATCATATGCCTTAAAAATTCAGTTCGTGCAGCTGAGGAATACTTTCATAGATATTTTAATCGTCGTCAATCTGCTCTATGTACATTTAAGAGGCTTTTCGCATAAGTTCCACCCGTACAAACTTTCAGTTTCTCAAACTTTGCATGCTGGTGACGAACATCGACGTATTTTGTTTTGTACATGGTTTAGAGATATGTGCCTTGACAATCCACAGTTTCCATTAAAGGTGTTATGGTCAGATGAATATAGATTTACTTACTGCGGTATGGGGTACTTCTGGGGGGAAAAACTAAAAAAAATCGACCGTTCCCCCCCCTGATCATCGAAATTACTGAGCCTAAAATTTAAAAAAAATCGAAAATATAGAACGTTGCCGTAACTTTACAGGAGAAATATTAATATTAATTTTTGGGACAAGTTATAGAATTAAATGAAAATTTAAAAATAAAAAAAATCAAACGCGTCATGTAATATATCAAATGAAAGGTCCCATTCTGAGGAACACAAATATATTTTTTTCATATTAAAAAAATAGTTTAAAAGATATTAACAAAAATATACCAAAATTTACCCATTCCACCCCCCTTATCTCAGAAACTATAAAACGTAAAGTTTTGACAAACATTAGATGTATAGGGTCTGACCTGAAGTTTACTGGAAAAATAAGGAGAAACTTCTACTTTTAATTTTGGGGGGCAAATTACAGAATTAAATGGAAAATATAGAATTAAAATTGTTTGTAACCCATGATGTTATATATCAAATGAAAGGGCTCATTATGACGAGAACAAATATATATATTTTTTAAAATAAATTAATTAAAAGATATTAACAAAAATATAAAAAACTTCCCCATTCCCCCCACTTATCTCCGAAACAATACGTTGAAAAATTTTTAAAAAAATGCAAGTATAGCCCCTCACCTGAACTTTACTGGAAAAATAAGAAGAAACCCAAATATTTATTTTGGGGGGCAAATCATAGAATTAAACGGAAAATAAGAAAATATAAATGAAAGGGCTCATTATGAGGAATACAAACATATATTTTTCATATTTTTAAAATTAATTGTTTACAAGATATTAACATAAAGATAACTCCCATAGTAATTTTAGGGACAAATTATACAATTAAATGGAAAATAAAAATTGAATTGCAAATGCATCATGTAATGTATCAGATAATAGGCTCATTATGTGAATTACAAATATATAATATTTTTAAATCATTTGTTTAAAAGATATTAACAAAAATATTAAACATCGACTTAATTTCCACTTTAGAAACTACACTATTTAAATTTTGAAAAATATATTTTATTTGTATTTTTAAATAATTTGAATATCAGATTTAATAATTTATAATTTAAAACTTGACCTATTTTGCCCTGTCTCTTCCAATCTACAGAGCCTCAAAACTCAGTCAGTAGATTATAAAAAGGCTTCTCTGAAAGTTTATTAGTAAAATAAAACTCTAATGTTAATTTTTGGGGGCCCAATTAGAAAATTAAATACATATGTATTCTGATAAAAATCAAGCGACTCCTGAAGCAGATAAAATAAAAAGTCTGTGTGTGCAAAATCAAAGTGTATATTTTTTTATAAATTTAAAACACTTCCTTTAAAAGATATAAGGGTAAATATAAGAAAATGCACTCATTCCCTGCTTGTCTGAAACTGAAATATTCGAATCTTAAAGGTGATACGAGTCCAACTTGCACTTGACCAAATTATTTGTAATTAGATTTACGTGAGACAAAAGACCAAAAGCTTTTTACGTTTGTCTTCAAATTTGATTCTGTATTTAATACATATGTCTTATAATCATCACGTATTGCAATTTAAACATTTTTACGCAAGTTAGTAAGAGTTACATAATATAGATTGTTCTTGAATTTTTTCCATTTTCTATGAATTTTATATTTTCCATTAATTGTAATTGTAGTATACGAGAAGCATAAGGAATAATTTGACTTACAGTTTTTGACCGGAACGTTGTCGATCATAGTTTTGTTTGTCATAAAATGACGCAACGCATTCATTTATATTAAAATTAGAAAAAAGGTTATCCAGTTAATTTCACAAAGTGCGTCGTTGATTATATCATACCGAACTTATCGAAATTTTAACATAGAAAATGGAGATTTCTTCAACCCTACCTTCAAATCAGTTGAACCTAAAATGTCAAAAGATCTTCGACAACAAGCGGAGTATCACAAGGTTTAACCCCAACACTCCTTAATGAGTAAAAAAATAAATCTAAAATTTTACCATTTGTATTTAGGCATCAATCAACGAGGCTTTCTCCCAGCAGATCTCCAATTTCTGTCGCAAAATAACTGTTATCTTGAGTATCATGGAACACTTAGTTTTAGGCAAATTGAAATCATGATGATTTGAGTAATACACTTATTACAAACTTACACTTTATTTAAAAAATTGTGACAATTTTTTCGCGTCCGATGGAGCTTAATCATACAATGGAAATGGAAATGGAAATTAAAATCACCCAGCACTATTACTTGTTGATTAGGACTTTTTAACACCACTTACTAACATTGGAAAGATGTTCATTTATTCATTCATTTAGATTGACTAGAGTAGCATAAGGTATATGGAACACAGATGCAGAAATCGATGTTGGCCCAGACGAACCGAGACCCAAAGATCTTCGTACACATTTACACTGCAAATTAGAGACTTTTTAACCGCAACTAACACTCCACCACCTTCTTTTTTACCTGACCGAACTGGACATCGATCCAAACGATAAACATTATAGACACTCATTTCAAAAATTTCAGTATTATTAATATGTGGTTTCAACCAAGCTTCAATAAGACCAACTATATCATAATTAGAGCTCAATGTTGCTAAATAAAAATCTTCAGTTTTAGTTCTCAGTCCGGGCACATTTTGGAAATAAATTGATATACTGTTCATAAATATATCAGTTTATAATTGACACGACTAATTTTATCAAAATCATCTTGATCTTTAATAGTATGTTTTATGTTTTGTATTTTAAGTTTAACTTGAACACCATAGCACCAAGAACTATTTTTACCATAAATTGTACTTAAGATAGATCGTTTCGTTCCCTGGTTATTTAGTAATACCAACACTGGTCTTTTACCATTATGTTCCTTGCCAACACGAAAGCAGTTTTCAAATGAATTCGGTGGTATATTTAATTTCAGTTTTTCTTTTACTAGGTTAGTAATTTTTCCTTCTATATTTTCATTTTCATGTTCAAGTAAACCATATACACGTAAGGATTTCTTTTTTATATGTTGCTGCTTTTCTTCCATTTCATTTACAAGTTTTTTATTTTTCGCTTGTAATTCTTCAACGGTCTGCATCATCTTGTTTACATTTTTTTGCGTCTCTTTAATATTTAGTTTTTGTTCCAATTTGTCAGATATTAAACATAACAACGTTTCATCAGCCATTAATTCAGTGATTATTTGCCTAATTATTGTTCTGATATCTACTTGCTGTTCTCTAGTAAATGGCATTCTTATGCAGTTTACACTATCACAGTTCACTTGTGAGAATTTGGACTTATAACTTTTACTTTAAACCACTTAAATTTTAATTTGTCGCGGAGCAATACCAGCGCACGTCTACTCCCAGAGTGTAGTCGACCCGAAAGAGAATAATTTATTCACATATTTTTTGATTTTGTGGTGTGTGATTTGGTTAGTTTGGTGTTAATGACTGTCTCTAAAAGAGGCAAAGCTACCTGAAGAAAACTTAAAAGAGTCCTAACTCTATACGAAAATTGTGATAATAGCAGAAATGTTTTTGCATCATATAAGGGATTGTGCATTTGTGTAAAGCAGAATAAAACTAATATTAGCTCCATTAATTAGGCTATTGACCTCACAATGGTTAGTTTTCGTGGAGAACTCAACGCTAATCGGGCAAATATCCGTGGCTTATCTATGCAATAATATATAAGATTAATTGATAAATTATGTGGGAAATTCTATTTTAAGCAAAATCGTGGATATATCAGAAACGTAAATTATTTTCAGATAATTGCTTACATGCGTAATATAAGTCATATTGAACAGCACTCATTGAGAATATAAATGATCGTTTCTAACTATTTATGCCGACTTGACCATACAATGTATGGCATTACACTCCCTCTAAGGCACGCTATGAATGCCTTTAGGGGAAAATTCACTAAACCCTAGATATCAAAAGGGTTTAGCTCTGAGGGAGCCCTTGCCAGGTTTTCTGGCCCGTGGTTGGAGTCGTGGCGGCAGTTTCCCATAAATTTTCTGACCGTCTGGGCTGTTCCTAACAGGACGGCTTTTTGCATTTGTTGGTAAAGATGTTCGTCCAGACCGAGGTATTTTAAATTGTTTAATAGATGTTTTGGGACTAGTCCTGTCGTTGACATAACAATTGGTACTGTTTGTGTGTTATTCATGTCCACTGAGTCTTTATTTGAAATTCCAAATCCCTATATTTGGTTATTTTCAACAGTCCTATCGGTAAATATCGTCCGGTCTCAGTACAGTTTGTAGCTGTTATTTTCTAAAATAGATTCTGGTTTGTATATATAGTAGGGTGTTATTAACGACTGTGATAGCTCAAGTTTCAGCGCTAGTTCCTGGTGCAGTATTTTTACCACAGCATCGTGTCGTTCGTTGTAATCAGTTGCAGCGAACGCTTGGTAACCTCCTGTGATATGTTGGATAGATTCAGATGTTTGGCAACCATATCTGCATGTGTCGTTGTTGATAGAAGGGTCTTTGACGATGTACTTTAGATAGTTCTTAGTTGGAATTACTTGATCTTGGATTGCCAATATAAGGCCTTCCGTTTCAGGAAACATATGACCAGAGATCAACCAGTAGTTCGACGCTGAACTACTGGTTGAACTACTATAGTGTTTTTCCTGTTGTAGACGAATTTTACTCATTTTTCCGGGTCCAGAACGCATCATCTCTAAAGCCTTTCTCTATTACAAGTTGTTTCATGCAGAGAAGAGATATATTAAAATATTTACCGTGTTATACGTTTGAATTATTTGAGGTATATATCCAAATTATAAAAGACGTCAACAGAGATGCTGAAACCTAAGAAAGATAGCTAAACATCCAAAATATTGATTGTAAGTATTTGTGTGCTATATTTTTTTTTATAGATTAAATCATCCATAGAACACAAGGTGTGTCAGTTGCGCTTCCCCCACTGATGGACATTTGGAATAAATGTTTTTGTATTTCATGACTTTTATGCGAAATGATTATCGATATGAGTAGTCTTAGGCAAAAATAGCCCAAAGTGACCACGATTTGTGATGCACGTTGTGTGTAAACGCCCTGTGATTCCTAGGCTAGAAATCATGCGAAAAAATAGTAGGTTAACTAGAATCTATCAAATGAGTAACGATAATTTGTTTTCTCGAGAGTTTATAATCCATTTAACACAAGGCAGTATATTGCTTCTAGTCGAGGACTTACATCAGTTCCGCTTCAATCAAATGATTGAAATCGACAATAATTGTTTATGTATTTTAAACATAATCATGAATTTAACACTTTAATCAGTTATACATTTAGGTGTTTCAGGAAAAACTTCCACATAGTGACCCCAAATCTAGGCACTAGAGAGTGTGGTCCAAAAACTGCTTCAGTAGTGCCGACTGCATTTGTGCATAAAAATTAATCTCTCTGAGTATACATAATTATCTATGATACTCCTTACACTTTCTTGATTCTCTTTTTGGGTAGAGCTATGAATTCTGATTGCAATCATTTCAGTGCGCTATTTAATGAATTGTAGATTTATGTAATTCAGGTTATTCCTTCTACGTCTAGTAATATTAGTAACTTCATGTGTTTCATTTGTTTATTTGTAATTATACCTGATATTTGGCAAAACTGTTCTGGTCTTTGGTAGTGGTAACGTATCTCCAAATATGATTTTTATTCGATTTTATTGTCTTCTATATCGATGATTACTTTCCTTTTCGTGTCTATGAACTTCATCTGTTAAGGTTGTTCTTGACGTTTTATCTTTTCATGGGCTTTAAAGCTGTAAAGTCTGGCTTGTAACATTTCTATTTCCCCGCATCTTTCTGTTGCTCACTTCCTTTTTCTTTGACTGGATTGTGTTGTAGACCTGATGAATCATAAAATTTATTATTTATTAAAATTCTAAACCCAAGCTAATCCCTAAATTTATTTTTAAATAATAATATTAATTAAAATTAAAGTCATATTATTATTTAATTAATTAAATTAATTTCTTAAGAAACTAGATAAATTAAAAAACGAATAACGTTTGACGTGTAGTTTTTATCTCAAGTGTTTTCAGTCTTGCATTCATTACTCCCACCAAAGTTGTGTAAGCTGACTCAACATGTGGCCCTAGATAAATTTTAGAATGTACCTACTTGCCCTAAAAAGAATCATATATGAGACGAACCAGATATGAACATATGACATTGCTACTAGTTTATATAACTCATTTACTGCATTTAATACCAGAAGAGCTTGATTGTTCAAACAAACACATAATAAACACACTTTACAAATAATATCATTACGAAAAGCAGTGAATACATTTTAATAAAGTTCTATGTTGAACATACCATATGTTGGGCTTTCATTCATAATAACAACAATATTGAATGAGGAGAGACTTGTGTAAATATTCAAACGTCTGGTGAATAATTCATCTGCAGTACGTTCACGATAAATATGAATTTTAAAATATGGCAGTTTATAGAATTAAAATAGTACAAGTAGTAATTTAATTCTATGGTTTCAAACAAGTATGTGGAACTTTACTGAAATTTTGATGTTTTTGAAAGTTAGAATATAACACAATTCAATAAGTTCAAGTAACCATTACATAACATAATTGAATACCAAAGGGATAGCACATACGGTGGTCCGAAATTGAAATAAAACATTTAAAAAAATATATAACAGACTTCCACCTATAACTGAAAAGCTGAAAATAATTATAACAAAATACAACCCTAGCAAATAAATAACACATTCAATGTTGTTAGGTACCTACCCAGGAAGTAAAAAATGTAAACATTAAAAGGTGCTTATCCTGTACAAATTAATTACCTACCAATCTAGTATATTTTTGAAGTCGGTGCCAAGCAACAATCAAGTTTGATGACTTCAAAAACATACTAGATTGGTAGGTAATCAATTTGTACAGAATAAGCACCTTTTAATGTTTACATTTTTTACTTCCTGGGTAGGTACACAACAACATTGGATGTGTTATTTATTTGCTAGAGTTGTATTTTGTTATAATTATTTTTAGCTTTTTAGTTATAGGTGGAAGTCAGTTATATTTTTATTAAAAATGTTTTATTTTCAAGTTTTTAGTTTTTTTGAACTCAGGTAGTTTTCATTCTTTATTTTTTATTTTGTATTTATAACCTTAATAGACAGGACCATGTAACATCGAAAGCCTAAACATTACACAATGATACATTTTCATTTAAATTGACAGGAAAATGTTTACGAACAAAATGTACTAGTTCGCGTTGACTTAATAACCCCAAAATATATTTATGCCTTATGGACCACGCCATGTAACCTTTATTCAACTTTTTTTTTGACAACTCTGTATAACTATAGATAATTCCACTCCACCCTATGTACCAACCATCCTGTACATACGACTGTCCACTCACAAGCATAAATTTGTTAACTGCCTTCTGTAAACTATAGGACGGAGTAGAATCCATCCCATATTTACGGAGTCAAATCCGTCCTATATTTCAACCATAGTATATAACTTGTGGGTTACCCCATAAATTATTTCATTTTTAACATTTTATATTATCGCCCAGTGTAACATTAATTTCTCTCCACACTTTATGCAACTTCTTATGGACTATAAAAGGAATAATTTTTTTATCACAATGTATAAATATAATTCAACTCCAGCATATATTTCAACCATCCTGTATATGATTTGCTTATGTCCACATCATATAACAGTTTATTAATCACCCAATATAATTTTAATTTCACATTTTTATACCACCAAACGTCCAGTCCACTCTATATTCCAACCATCCTGTATATACGGCTGCCTTCGGACCACTATCGTTCTAGTCCGTTCTATATTTCAATCTTCATATAAATGCAACTCCTTCTATCACTTTACTTTGTGATTTTGTTTGCTATAACTAAACTCCCTGTCTATAAACGCATCAAATAGCAGTTTAAAGTTTGACATGTGTTGTCACTGAATTTTCTATTAGACCGGAAGAATGTGACAACCAAAAGCACCGTCTTCGCCAAATGGAAAAAATTGCATTTAAATAAGTATTTGCCTGGTATACAAACAAAACGAGCTTGGTACTCATTGATTTAAGGAGCCGAAAATACTAAGCTTTACTACCTATATGCTTGAGATGTACATAGAAAATTTTCAAATTCGCAATTAAAACTTCCAGTGTCTAAAATTACCGCACTATTACGTTGGAATTAAAATATTTATGAGGAAATGTCCGTTATGTCATTTCAATGAAATTTTTGATAAGAACTTGGGAATTTTCGGCGATTTTCTGCAAAACTGCAAGATGCACGTCGCAGAAAAGTATATGAGATCACCTAAGGATCTTCCTTAATAGATTAAACGTTAAAAAACTATACACATCCATAGAGAGTTTTCGAAAAATCGACCAATATGTTAGGGATGTTGGTCGATTTCCATGCACGCATGTGTTCATTCACAAATTTCATCACTTTACCAATAGAATTCTTTTCCAAAATTTGAAGTTTCACCAATCCGGATATATACTCTATTAAACAAGACCATATTCATTCAAAACGGTTCACCACAGGAGAAGAAATCAGGTAACATACATACAAAAAAAACGCGATGAATTGATAACCTCCTCCTTTTTGGAAGTCGGTTAATAAGATAGAATATTCTTACCAATCTTTATAACCAGGGACGGATTTATGTTGGTGGGGTCCCCTTTGCACAAAACTGGTAAGGTCTATTTAAGGGATTCAAAATTAGCAGTCATTTTTTTTATTTTACATTTATTATTTTAATAAAACAGGTAATATACCTAATTGACATTTTTAAGTTTAACCTCATCAGTGAAGCACAAAAATCTGTCTTGACCTCCTCAGGTCTGATTTTCCAAGTTCGAAAATAAAGGAAAAAAACATGCCTATTAAGCCATTGGACAGTTCATATCGACAAATTTGGAATATGTCCATATTTTGTTGCTAATTTATTGTTAATTTATTGCTCCTAAAAAAAGTGTATTGCTCCAACTTAGGCCACAATAAACTTTCTCGAGAGGAGTTGAAGAAAAAAATATTTTGGGTAAAAAATGAACACTTAGTTAGCAATACAATGGGGCACCAAAAACAGCTTGAAATGTCTTTTGGTTGCTGAGATATAGTTATGTCCAATGTGGCTTAAAACGTAAGGAGAAACCAGTTCCAGCACTCAGTAATATAGCTTTTTTGGGTCGCTGAATCCGAAACAGTTTTACCCTATCAGGATCTTCTTTTGAAGGTCACTACAAGGTCATTCCTAGCCGCTTCTCAATTCCAACTCCGAGCATTGCTTCTAGAGGTTTTGGAGGTACCTGAATGCCAATCTGAAGTTCACTTATGTATACAAATAGAACTCAATGTCATTTCACGGTCACTGCTGGATGATCTCAAGGTCAAACAAGAGAAAATTTGTGCATTAAGTACATTCTTGAATCAATATAGGTCAAATCAAGGAAAAGTGAATGAGATCTGCATGTTATTATAAAAGCAGGGCCCAAATTATGCTTTATTAATAAAATATATATCCTCTCTCAGGTTCGTCGCTACTTAAGTTTTGGCTATGTATCTTTGTTTATTCATGACCACAATTCTAAAAAATATTGAACTCCATATTTAACTGTGAACATCCTACATTTCAAGCTAAATGATTTTTTCTGAAAACGCATTATATTTTTGATTTGCATTTCATATAACATAGGAATTAGCTTGAAGTATTGTCACTACTTCTGCATAACTGGTTCCAGTTTCGCATAGGTTAACGAAGATCAAGTCATTGAAGAAATGGAAAGTCTTTATAAAGAAAGGTGGGTTGTTAGTATTATCGCAGACTACTCCTGGGTGCTAAAAAGAGACTGTAAAAACGTAAGAATCCATGCATTGTTCGGTTGAAGATAAACGGTCTTGATACACTAGGTAGAAAAGAAGAAACAAAAAAAAAACAATAATAACATGATATTATTCTTTAGTTGGCCTTTGCCGTCGTCTGCATAGTTTGAATTATATTGGATTGAGATAACCCACGAATGACCTTTAAATGACCTTGAAATCTGTTTGTGCTCATAAATGGACTTAAAATTCGCATTCAGCGACTCTGAAAACTTATATACTGAGTAGCTGGAACACTTTGCTACAAATTTTTTGTATGCACTTCATGTATAAAAAGGCCCAAAAATGACCGTGGATGACCTTTAAAAAAAATCATGAGGTGATAAAACTGACCCCAGATTCGGATTCAAAGACCCAAAAAACGTATAGAATCTATGTTTGGTCTGTGTTAAGAAAGTTTCTTATTTTTTTTTGGTGCTTATTAGGTAATGAATATAATGTTATTGTAATTTATCATGCCCTAAATTTGACTCTGAACTTGTTAGGGAAATAAAATATTTGTTAATGTTAAAAAATGTTGTTTCTTCTTCCCGTAAAGACAATTTCGTCATTGAAATTCAGAAAAGTGTCCATTGATATATTTTACTAAAAGAAATGGTATCTTATATATCAATGTTGGAAACCCTTCATCTGTATTTTATGGGTGCCAGAAGATAGACCCAGGCTGTGATTTTATATGTAACATTCTATACAACCTAAAACAATGTGTGTGTGTTGTCTGATTAAAAGTGCTGACCAGGAACACACTTCCTGACGTATTAAATATAAAACTTTTTGGACTTACGTGCACATTAAACTAAATAAATATAACATTACAAAAAATTTAAAAGATGGTAAGAATTTAGATTGCAGTTATAATAAGGCGAAGAGCATCTTCCCAACTTTTGGCGAGATTATTTTTTAGATGCATAAATGTTTCTTTTCACTAGCTTCCAACACAGTATGTTGAAAATAAAATTAAAAACTCAGGATTCTGAAAATAGGCAAAATAAAGAATTGACATTGTAGAGTCACCCTTGACATTCTTCGAGGCATTTGGCCCCACTATTGATTCCTAGAATCGCTATTTGCCATTAAACTCCTGTTGAAGTTGCTTCCTCAATAAAGCCTACAATAAATTTCCTTCGGTTAGGATATTGACACCGTAACGAATATCCAAAAAAATATATCAAACTTAATGGGCCGTACGTTCTACCTTCTGTCAAATAAATCTAGCGGAAAACTTGTTCTTACAGGGATGTGAGATTGAGATGAGAAAAGTACAAAAGTTTTCACTGTCGATGGCCTATTTAGATAGCAGCTACGAGCTGCAAGTTAAAACCGTAAAACTTTCAATTAAATCACACGTCTATTGATTAAAGTAATTCATTGCAAGTAAATTGAGTCGTTTGTTTAAAGAAACCATGCTTAAAGTGGGGTACTGAAAACATATTGTAATATAGTTCGTGGGTTCAATTTAAAATTATAAAACTAATATTCACTTTCACTTTTCTAGAACTTTATTTACATTCAAACAGCTGATTCAAATACAATAACAATCCCATATACGCTAGTCGTCGCGGTATAACTGAACTGGCGATCGTGTCGTGCTTTCTTTATAACATCAGCGTCGAATTCTCCATTAAAAATCATCATCACTCCTTCCGCTGCCGAGTCTTTTCGAGAACCGTATTTTTTATCTTAAAGCGTTTGTTGTCGTACTGAAATTAAACAGGGTCGGCTTTGGGTAAATTTCGTAACACTGCCCCCCTTTAATTCTGATCGTCCCGATCAGAAACATCCCCTCCATGGTAGAGAGCGAGTCGATCTAAATGAACCACCTTCAATTTAGCCTTGGGGTTTCGACGGATCCGGTAGACGACGTCATTAAGCCTCTTGACCACCTCGTATGGACCATCCCAGGCTGGTGTAAGCTTTGGGGATTTACTCTTGCTCCGTTGGGGGTTGTACAGCCAGACTTTGTCCCTCTCCTGGAACCCGACTGAATTGGCCTTGAAGTCGTATCGCGTCTTCATCCGGTCACTGGTGGCCAACATCTGCGTTCGGGCTAATTCGTGTATTGCCAGCATCTTATGTCGGAGCTGGTCGGCATAATCGTCGATGTCTTGGGGAGGTTCTTCGGGGGAGCCAAATGCCAAGTCGCATGGTAATCGCAGCTCCTTTCCGAATAGGACCCTGGCTGGGGTCAGGCCTGTACTATTATGTACAGCAGAGCGATATGACAACAGGAATAGGGGAATATGCTCATCCCAATCACGCTGGTTATTGCTGACGACCTTGGATAGGTGTTGTTCCAAGGTCCTGTTGAATCTTTCCACTATTCCGTCTGACTGTGGGTGTAATGGTGTTGTTCTCGTTTTCCTGATCCCCAACATCGTGCAGACCTTCTGGAATACATTCGATTCGAAGTTACGCCCCTGGTCTGAATGTAATTTTATCGGGACGCCAAACCTGCTGAATTGTTGTTCTACTAGCACCGTCGCTACCGTGGTTGCCTCTTGGTTGGGTATCGCAAATGCCTCAGGCCATTTGCTGAAGTAATCCATTGCGACCAGAATGTATTTGTTTCCCCTCTCAAACTCGGGAAACGGACCGGCGACATCAATGGCAATTCTCTCAAATGGGACGCCCACATTGTACTGCTATTTGGTCCTGGATGCACTGTTCCGTTGTCCAGTCTTCATTCGATTGCACTCGGATCTGCCTGATGGAGATACCCTCTCGCTGTTCCGCCTTCAGACAATTTCCGCATTCCGCTCTACAGGGTCTTCTGGATAGGGCATCGGCATTATTGTGCAAACGGCCGGCACGGTGTTCCACCTTGAAGTCGTATTGCTGTAATTTCTCCATCCATCTGGCCAGTTGTCCTTCCGGTGTCTTCATGTCCAGCAGCCATTTGAGTCCGACATGATCTGTTCGGATTAAGAAATGACGACCATAGAGGTATTTGTGGAAATGGTCTACAGCCCTTATTATTGCAAGAAGTTCTTTTCTGGTGACGCCATAATTTCTTTCCGGTTTCGAGAATCAACGGCTGTAATACTCGATCACTCTCTCTTCACCATCTTGCACTTGGGATAGGACGGCTCCCAAACCTGTGTTGCTGGCGTCGGTGTCTAAGATGAACTTGCCGGACTGTGTAGGAAAGGCTAGGAGTGAGCTGGAACATAGTGCTGTCTTCAGTCGCCTGAATGATGTTTCGCAATCCTGATTCCAATGGAAAGTCTCTTTCTCAGTGGTCTGCCGATGTAGAGGGGCGCCGATGGTAGCAAATCCCTCAACAAAACGCCGGTAGTATGAGCAGAGGCCCAAGAAGCTTCGGAGTTCGTGTTTATCTCTTGGAACTGGCCAATCACGGATGGCTTCTATCTTGTCTTCGTTGGTGCGGATTCCTGACTCGGACACTACGTGGCCCAAAAACTCTATTTCTTTTTGAAATTAATTCTGGAGAATACTTCGCCCAGGTTCTTCAGATGGTTGTCGAATGTCTGGCCCATGACCAGAATGTCGTCGAGGTATACTAAGCACGTCCTCCATGTTAACCCGCTCAGTACATACTCCATTAGCCTCTCAAATGTAGCGGGTGCATTACATAACCCAAAGGGCATGACCGTGAACTGAAACAGCCCTTTACTGGTGGAGAACGCTGTCTTCTCTCTGTCGTTTGCGTGTAGACCAACCTGCCAATATCCACTTTTTAGGTCTAGTGTGGAGAACCAACGGGAGTCTGCTAGTGTGGTCAAAGTGTCATCGATTCGGGGTAGTGGATAGCTGTCTTTCTTCGTGACGTCATTCAGCTTTCTGTAATCCACGCAAAATCGGGTGGTTCCATCCTTCTTTTTGACTAGCACGACGGGAGCAGACCATGGGCTGATGGAGGGCTCAATAACTCCATTTTGTAACATGGACACGATGTTTTCCTCGACTGCCTTTTGTTGGCCCAATGGTAGTCGTCTAGGTCGTATTCTGATGGGTTGAGCCTTTCCGGTATCTATTCGATGCTGGATGATGTTGGTGCGACCGGTGGTTCCATCTTGACTGTTAAAAATTTGCCAGTGCTTTGTGATAGACTGCTTGGCTTTCTTCTGGTTCTCTGGTGTCAGGTGTGTCAAATGGTCAGTAAACTGTTGTAGGAACTCTTTACTGAACGCTGTCTCCTTTACCGACGTCTGGTACTCTTCTTCGCAATTGATGATGGTCTCTACTGGCTCGAAACAAGCTATCTCTTGACCATTGGCAAGTAGTCATGAGCTGAGTGTACGGGCTCCACCATTCCAACGCAGCTCCCAGGATTGCTGTCTAGCTGCCCATGAATAATCTGTTCCGTTCGACCGGGAATTCTAGCTGAAGACTTTGCCACAATTTTTATGGAGGTGACTGAACTGTTGACGGGCCGTGTCAATACAAATTCCTCAGTTAGGAACCAAAGAACATCATATCTCGGGTCGAACATAAATCCATGCTGGCTAATTAGGTCCATTCCCAGTATAAAATCGTCCTCAATATTCGCTACCAGGACCCTATGCCGGATCATGTTGTGCCCTATCTGTAGCACGACATCTGCCTCACCCTGTATTGACCTGGACTCGCCGGTGACTGTTCTGAGCTGGATGTTATTGGTAACTGGCCGAATTTCTGATGTTCTCAAAACCCTGGACTTGGCAATGGACACAGCGGCGCCGGTATCGATGGTGATGGTAAATGCTCGCCCATTGATGGTGCCTCTGATGACTAGGCTGCCGCTATCTCGGCAAAATACCCGGATGGATAACGTTTTGGGGGCTGGTGGAGGGACAGTCAGCATTCGCCCCCCTATGCTGACTGACTGACGGTCCCTGGACATGTGGCTGTTTTGTTGGTTACCCCTGGTCGGTGATCGTTCAGGTGGCCTCACTCGACAGTCACTTTGGAAATGCCCTGTCCGTCCACAGCGGTAACATGCCCCTCTGGTGCCAGTTCTTTGTGACCGTGCTAATATTTTGTTCAGACCAGCCAGCAGCGCTTGAAATGGTGACTCTGATTCTTCCTGGTTAAAGGAAACTGCTCGGACCCTCGGCTTGGACATGTTCATGACGGCCTCTACTTCCAAAGCCCGAAGTAGAGCTTCATTACTTTTCTTGACGCCACTTAGTCTTAGATTTCGTTCTACTTCCACATCTCTGATGCCGTTAATGAAACTCTGTGTGACCAACTGGTCTTTCGTTTCCTCGGGCAGGTCTGGGTAGGACAAGTGAACTAACCGTCTAATCTCTGCTTCGAATTCTTGAAGGCTTTCACCGGATTTTTGCGTTTTTCCACTCAGTTGGACTTGGTATACCTGGCTCAAAGATTGATTGTCGTAGCGTTTGTCTAGGATGGTGATGATCCTGTCGAAATTGCCTTGTTCATCGACTGGAATGCTTTGGAGGGCCGTACCTCTTAACGAAATTACCAGAGAAGTAGATTTTTCTTGATTATCCCATCCATTAGCTGTAGCCACGGCCTCAAATTATCGTTTATACATGGGCCAAGATGAACTGCCATCAAATGTGGGTGGTTTGCTAACGGAACCTTTGGTACTCACGGTGTGCTGGTATTTCCCTCTCTGCAAATCTTGTTGCAATTTTTTAATTGCTGTTTCCACTTTATCTTGTACTTCTCTGTGTACTGCGTCTTTAATTGAACTGATCTCAACTTTTACCTGGCTCTGGATGGAATCGATGTCATCTACTTTGGTTTCAAGAGTATCCACAGTATTTTTTAGGACCTTTATGTCCAATATTTGCATTCGTTCATTGACGGTGTCATTAACTTGCGATACTATTTGCATTAATTGTTCAAATTGCAGTTGTCTTTTCTCTTCAGTTACTTTAAAATCATTTTAACGTTTTTCCTCTAGTATTTGAAATTCATTTTGTCGTTTTAGTTCAAGTTGATCTTGTTTTTCTACAAATTTCGAGAATAATCCTTCAATTAAATTATGTTGTTTTTCTTCCATCGTGGTGACAAGATTTTTTAATTCTATTTTACGTTTTTCATCAAAAGATTTTACTAACCTTTGTTGTATTTCTCCTTGATGTTGTTTTTCCTTCTTGTCACGTTTTTCTAGAATCAGGGCTATTTTTTCGTCTAGTTCCTCGGTAACCTGCTTGACTATTTTTTTGGTAGTTTCGTCCATACTACGGGTTTCCATAAATCAAATTAGGATTTTAACTGCACTTAATCCTTTACTTCTGATCACCAAATGTAATATAGTTCGTGGGTTCAATTTAAAATTATAAAACTAATTTTCACTTTCACTTTTCTAGAACTTTATTTACATTCAAACAGCTGATTCAAATACAATAACAATCCCATATACGCTAGTCGTCGCGGTATAACTGAACTGGCGATCGTGTCGTGCTTCCTTTATAACATCAGCGTCGAATTCTCTATTAAAAATCATCATCACTCCTTCCGCTGCCGAGTCTTTTCCCTATTTTTTATCTTAAAAGCGTTTGTTGTCGTACTGAAATGAAACAGGGTAAATTTCGTAACAATATGAAGCTGTGTTACAGCAGATTCAAACCAAAAATGTTGTTAAAACTTCTCTGGTTTCGCATTACTGTTGTCACTTTTCTAAAGCAGATGTTTTTTAACGGAGGTTTCCATTGCGAGACTCAGAATAGGCGAGATGGTATTTGATAAGAATATTTGTCAAAACCACTGACCGACCTTGAACTCTACCATGAAGTGTAGAGCTAAAGTGAAGTCTGGTATTTAACTTAATTTATAGGGTATTTCAAAAGAAAAGAAAATGCAAAATATCTAGTATTTTTAATACCAGGTTTGGAAATAGGAAATAGTCACAGGGTGCTAAATCTGAAGTATACGCTAAAATGTTATGCGCCCGTTCAGTTGGTATCTCTACATCCTCCAGATAGCCACAACGAAAGTTAGTATACCATATCTTATTCATTTAAATTGATAATGTCCCCAAGCCTTTTCTTGTTTTGGTGACTTTTTTTAACGTAGATTTTTCTGCTTTCAATAGCTGTCAAACCAAAATAAATGAGCGGGAAAGGTCAGTGACTTGTCAAACTGCCCTCATACATTAATTAATTGTCAAATCATTTGTAAAGTTGAAATCAGTTATACACTACTCAAAAGTGGGCCTATTTTTGATAAAGTGTTCGCCTGTCATTTTGTTACTTAAGTAAAACTGAAGCAAACATCATATAAACACAAAACTTTATTCAACTTTACTCAGAATCTCATCATCGCAAATTACTTTTATACCAAATGAAGTCTTCTATTTTGAACTAAAATCGCCTATACTTTAGAACTGTCTATATGATAATTTATATTTAAAAAAGAACCGACTTCTACTGACTTAAGATAAAACCGTTTAGAAACCGAGGGTAATCAATAACTATTTTCCAAAATATATTCTTTTTGTAAGTGATCTAAGGTACATTTCTATTGATTATTTTAGCGCATTCTTATCTCTCCTTCTGTGATTTGTATTTTTTTCTATATTTCCCACATATTCTTTAACTTTTTTATTTGTTTTATTATTTGGACCACTTTCTATAACTGCAACTCTAATTCACTCTATATTATAACCACCCTGTATATGTTTCTGTATATTGGTCACCCAATATCAATTAGTTGTCTATCATTTTCTGAATCACCCTGTACAACTCTAATTCAACTCTACACGATGTTGCAACCGCCCTGTATAAATATTAATCCTCTCTACCCTATTGACTGTTTCTATTTTCCTATTGTTTAAATCCCCATAATCTATTTTCGTCCAGTATGCCAAGTATATGCAACTACTTATGTTCCACGCTATATACAATTTTTTAAACCACCCTGTATTACTATAATTCCACCCCACCTTATATTTCAATCATCCTACATATGCAACTGCTTTAAGCCTAGAATATCCTTACTGCATATGCTCATTTAAGCATTTTTGAAGTTTTTTATCCAATCTATATAGATTTACTTGACTCTTATTTCAACCAGATAATATATGCAACTACCTATGTGTCACCCAATACAACATTTTTTGAACCACCCTGTATAACTTGAATTCGCTTTCAACTTATATTGCAATCATCCTATATATGGAACTGCTTATGTACCACCCAATATCACATTTATTTGTAACCCACCTGTCTAACTGTAATTTTACTTCGTCCAATATTTCAACTGCGCCCATTGCTTGCTGCTTAAATTTCGATGCTCGGACACACTTAACACTGTATACCTTATAGATAACATCGCTTCCCAAATTATTTTCTTTTCGATGCACTAATGGAATATTTTGTGTCATTTTACTTGGCTGCAATGAAAACCGTTACAAGTAATGTGACATTTACACTGATGTTTACCGTGGTTTTGAAAATATTTTTACGATTTTCGGAAAAACGGTATGTTTTACGTTATAGATAATTATGAAGAATCAATCTGGAATATCTCTTTGTAGAATACAACTTAAATTATTCAAATTGGTTGAGCCGTTTTAGACAAAACAGTGTAAATTTATTGAAATTCATTGAAATGTAGTCTCTTAATTACAATTTTTTCAGATTTTCTGGAAAACAGTAAATCTCACGTTATAGAAAATTATATGGTACCTTTTTGTAACATTCCTGTATGCAATGCCGTTTAAATCATCAAATTTGCCCAAGCCATTTTGAATAATCACTGAGCACACTTTTTGGAAGTGGGTTAAAAAACATTTTCTACAGTCATTCCTGGTAAATGTATTTAACCGCCTCCAGCAAGGAAAAAAGATCTTCTACATGCTAAGTTCATTCAAATTGTACAAAAATATACAGGACATTTCAAAAAGTATAGGAAACACACTTTTCAAAGGCTTTTCAACCCAAATGTTCGCACTTTTTGGATATATTTTATTAGTCAAAGTGAAACATTGGCCCATACCTTAAACGTTATATATCTACGACAATATTAGATAAAACTTTGTTAAATGTTTATGACCATCTAGGCTGTTTTCCTGAAGTCTAGTGGATTTTCGCATTTATGACAATATATTTTCTTCAGTAATTGACCTTCTTGTTACGACGTCAATTACTCGTCAAATATTAAAACACTTTAATATTACTCTACCGAACAAATGACATTTTCCCCTCTCACAATTTTGGAGTGATGTTATCCTTTCTTGGCATGTCGGTTGCTATAAACCCTCACTTGACAGCCATTTCTGTACTGTGATTGAACATTTGAGGAAAATACCCAAAACGATTGTAACACTTCAAGTGTGTTGTTTTTAGGAGTCTTTCATAGCAAATCATTATGTTAAAAATCTCCCTTGAGATAAAACTTTGGCTTTTCCACCATTGTCAAGTTCGGATGGTGGATTTTCTTGTAGAATCCCCTAAGATAAAGATGGAATGTGTAAGATTGTTATATCTAACCTAAAAAGTGTGGCATAGAAATGTTGAAATTTTGATAAAAATATGTCTGATAAGTGCAGTGTCTCAGGCTGTCATTCAAATTATAAATCAGATCAACAAAGTTTGAGTATTACATGAAATAAAAGAATATGGCAGAATTAATCCTAACCTACAACAATATGCCGTCCCAACAGTTTTTGAAGGCCTGCCAAATTATTAGTCTAGAAACTACTACTGTAAAAATACCGTTGAAGCAAATAACTTGGAATCGGCAATAAAGGCCACTTTAGAATCATTTAAGGATTATGAAAGTTATCAACAAGTTAATAATTTAAGTGACGCATTAAAGTGTAAAAAAGTAGCAATTGTATAAATAACTCCGATGGCTACTTTTTTTGTTATTTAAAAATTAGTGATAACAGTCCCACCACCTGAGACTTCGGTGTGCATTCAACAAGACTTTTGTGTCAGTTTGACTGTGATCAAAGAAAATGTTCCACAAACAAAAATTCACAAAACGTTGTGGCTGGTGATTATTGTTTCTATGTTAAAGGAAGTTTTAAAGTTTCTAGAAGATAAACTGGAAAGTTATGATGAGCGTGATGTTATAGACTATATACCAAAAGTAGCCAAAATGCATATAAAAAGGCTATTCATTCTTGCCGCCTTCTATGGTCACTTGACATTGTAAATCGCTTGGTGAGCCAGGACCATTTATTTATTAGTGGGCCCTGGGTTATGAAGTATAAAGAAGGTAGAGATTTCCTACAGAAGTGAAGTTTATGCAATAGTCTACAAATTCCCAACTTCAGCAGTTAAAATGTCCACGTCAACATTCTGGGGTGACAAAATTCTGGCTGGGACGATTCTGGACTGGCAACCATAGGCGTACCGAGAGAGTGCAGGGAAGGGCAGCTGTCCCCTGGATCTGAAAAACGTGCCGTGAGCCATTAAACCTTCCCATAAATTTCCTGACTCCACCCCCCCCCAGGAACAAAAAATTTCTGAAATGTCCCTCTCTCTCTGACATTTTTTTCTGATGTGCCCCCCCCTCTAGCACATTTTTTTTAAATTGCCCCTCCCTAAACCAAAAGCGGGGCACGCCCTGGTGGCAACTGAGATCGCCCCCTCACTGAAGTTTTTTTTTGGTCCGCTCCTGGTTAATGTGTTAAGCAAAGTTTATCACAAAAAATGTGATAACCAAGAATTGGACAATAATGCTCCATGAATTTAAAAACTTCAACAATAAACAACAACGCAATAATTTTTATCGTACACGTGTTTCATCTAAAGCCATTTTACGACATACTCGAACAATAGCAAATTCGATACAGTTGATCGCTGACTAACTAAAGTCACATTAAAAGCATCATATAGCTTGGAACCAATAGTTTATTTTATTTATAGATCGTTCAGTGCGTTTAACGCTTTTCCTAGAAATGACAGTGAAATTAGAAAATTAAATACCCGTATTTATAGCCAATATACCTACCTTCAGCTATCCCATATAATTTGTTTTAATAGTGTTAAAGCCAGCCTTGAATTGTAATGCTAATTTTAAGTATTCTATTTGAAGTATTATTTAAGGCAATTATTCGTTTTCATCACTAGTTTATCAATAATCAATATGATAAAAATGTTTATTTCATAGATGATAATGTTATTGGTTACGATCTTTTAGAACACTTTTAAACCAAGTCAGGATGGCCGAGCGGTCTAAGGCGCTGCGTTCAGGTCGCAGTCCACTCTGTGGGCGTGGGTTCGAATCCCACTTCTGACAAAAGTTTTTTCTTTTTGGGTTTATGATTTTAATAAACAGAAAAAATATTGGGCATAATATTTCACATTAATTTTTAAGATACATAATTGACATAAATGCAAGATTTAATATATTGCTTTTATATGTTATGAATTTATGATCCTGCTTTAAGGTAATATAAACAACTCGGAAATTTCCGGTTGCACCAGTTTATAGAGCGAAATTGAACTCATTTTCGAACATAAAATTCAACAACAATTAGAGAATTCTAATACACAGGGTTGCTGTATGCAGGTTAATACACTCCAAGGGCTTGTGGGAAATTATATGAATAGTGCAAATTATGATTGAAATTATGTTCCCAAAAAATTACAAATTGTTCATACTCTACTTTGTTTTTAAAATTGAATATTTATAATTGTAACTCACTATAGCTTCAACCTAGGATCTGATGATGACTATTAATAGTCGAAAGCACTTAACGAATTAAAATGTTTTGAAATAATTTGCACGATTCATATAATTTTCCACAACCCCTTGGAATTAGAGAATTACTGATAAGATTTTAACAGCAGAAGTAGAAGTAAACTATTTAAACAATAAAAAAACCCAAAAAATACGTATTTATTTTGTTTTTTGCTTATGTAATGAAAAGTAGTGAATGAATCGTAATGCCGTCTACAAAAAAGTTGTTGAGAGTTTACTCGTATAGGTCCTGGTTGGATCATTTTTACCGAGTATACTCAAAACAACTGGTCAAAAGTGGATTTTTTTCAAAAATTTATGACTTTCTGGTAACTAATACTGGAACATTAATTATCGTTAAAACGATAGTTTATGATGTTACGTTTATATGGGCTCACGGTGGATATTATTGAATAAGTAGTTTTTGACGAACTGAAATTTAAATAATTTAGAGAGATATTTTGCACATCCCAGCACATTAACGAGATTAGTCGGACTAGTCTCGTTACTACGTTAATATACTAAATATATTTTGAAAGTTTATAAATTCCTCTTCAATTTATGTATTTTGGATTTTCGCTATAATGCCGAGAAATTGTTTTAAAATAATAGTAAATATTGCATTAAATGTACGAATATACTTTTTTATTTTTTCTGAGTTCTTTGGGAATAACACCACATAAACTTGAAAGTCAAGGTCTAAATCAGACTAATGGTATTAACACAAAATGAACAAGAAATTTAAAAATTTAAAGGATTGGCAATGAAAAATATCGTAATCACAATCTGACATTAATGTTTGACAAATGCCTTTAAAAAATATTTTTAATTTAAATTTTAATTAATATTAGCAGTTTCTCTTTATTTTAGGCTCCATAATTTGGGAGATAAGGGGCCGAATTATCGATTTTTTTAAATTTTCTTTCAGAAGTACCCTTAAACTCAAAATTTCTTTATGTTTACGATATGTGTTTCTGATCGGGTCACCAAAATATATACTGATAAATTTACCGTTTTTTACACAGATTTTTAGCTCAGATATTTCCTAATTTCTGATAAATAAATATTCAAATTCCCGTCTTTACACAACACAGTGAAAATTCGTGGAACTCTAGTCCATTAATAACTGTTTTCCAGATTTTCTTAACAACGATAATTCTCACATTATAAACCATTATATGAAATCTATCTGTAATATTCCTTAATACGATGCAGTTTGAATCATCCAAATTGGTTAAGCCGTTTTAATCAATTGATAATCACTCATTAAAAAAGACTAGCGGTCGCCCAGTGGTCGAAATTCGACCCTAATTCATTAAAATTATGAATTGAACATTATTGACGCTCTATTGTCAGTATAAGATGTAGAGTTGAGGCAAAATTAGCAAAGTAGGCCAGGACTTTGCTATCCCTATTATTTCATTTGGATTACATTTATAGAAATAATTCTGGAAATATTTTTTTTATTTCTGTATATAATTGTAGGATTATTTTTACATAAATATGTCTAGGCAACATGTTCGATCCAATTATCAGCGGATTTTTTTTTGTAACCTAAAAGTTTCCGTCATTTAGACAACCGATTTTAAAAATAGAGATGACAAACAACCCAATGAAAACTCTAATATTTAATGACATTTCCAGTATTCGCTGATTGATGATTTGTTGCACAGCACCTTCAGAATATTGTGAAAATTATGTTATATCAATGACAGAGTTATAATCACAACAAAAAATTACAAATATTATTTTCTACGAAAGTTAGTACTACTTGTCCGAAAAATCAATACTGATCTATAATTTACAACACTAAATATTTTCCTATTGAACTATAGGCAACTCCAAAGATAGTAGAAGATGGTCAGCACTTGGTCTGACAGACCGTTACCCAGACACTGCCCTGTTTATTATCATTTGAAAACCAACCTGGCTTATATAATTACGCAGTGGTTTCTGTTGTCGTGTAGAGCGTTTTGAATTTTAAATTTTTTGAACATTTATATTGTAATTTTAAAGCCAGCAGTGTACGATTTCAAAGGTAATATGTATGTAAAAAATATATTTTACTATAGAATAAATAATAACTTAACCTAATTTATTCAAATAAATCTTTAAAATGTTTTTAACAGTCAGAACTTTGCAGCAATGGGATCATGTAATGTAAAATTAATTAACTATAATAAGATACGCACATTGTCAGGAAACATTAATTTCCAGTATGATTTTCAATATAAAAAATTTACTTACCAACGTAGTAACCCATGACAATTTCTATTTTATGTAGAAAATATAAAGAAATAGTTAAATACACCTATTTGAAATCTTGTCTTACTGAATTCAAAACTTTCAACCTAATTGCTACAAAAGTAATGAAATGTCAAAATTTAAATCAAATTTCCAGCAGATCGCTAAGCATTCAGTGTTGACAGATCTACCTATTTATAGGATTAATATGTATTATAATTTTTCATTGGTTCGATTTAAATAGCATGACTATGTAGGTTAACTTTAGCGAAGTGCCAAAACTTTTAGTTTTGCATTTAATTTAGTTTGTCTTTCACATTGAAGTCAACCTATCTTATAATTTTCTCTCCAAGCAATCTGGCGGCACTGTTTGGCATTGACAGTATGCATGTAAATAATGATTTTTTTAATATTTAATTATTGAACCAATATTATAAATAAATTTTAGCATTCTGCACTGAAGGTCGTGTGTAGCTACTAAACAAAACCAAAATAAAGCAAATCGTTTGAGTGACAGAAGAGAAAATGGTACCTAATCGTTTTGTCTTTGTCTATTTATATATAAATGCTGACTAGTTGACAACCTTTTCTTTTTTGAAAGTCGGTTATAAAATTAACGAATTGCCCCAACCTTTCTCGAGTTTTGCGCTTTCGCACAATTTTTCAAACATGTACTTCCACGCATATCTTGTTCTCATATTTACAAACACAACAAAAAAATGAGTCAAATAGACATTCTGAAGTGATGTGCTTAAATATATAAAGCGATTGATTTTTATTTATATTGATTTAAGGTTTAGTTTAGTAAGCTGTTTTCTTGTATTAACAGTGAAAATCCTGAGAGTCTAAACTATCCCACTTCTGATATTCGAAACGACTCAAACAAAACCCGTCGAGGCTGCCGTCTGGTTATTTGGGCCTGCATCGATCTCTCCAAGGTCGTTTTCACCGTTTACCAGGATAAGCGGCTAGAGGCGAAGCCCAAGTGTGTATAGATCCCTTTGCCGTGTTTAATTTTGCGTTGTGTCTGTGTATTTGGAAATGAATGGTGCAGCTAGGAACGACGCGACGCTCGCCTCCTACTTTCAGGTCAATGTCACTGCCGTCGGAGCTTTTGTGAGCACAGCGTCTACCCCGAAAATTTCGCCAGCCATGGCAATAAGCCCTGGTAAATGTACAGGGAAAACTACTCTCGGTCCTTATCGATACGTCTTTATATCTATCAATAAAGGGATCAAGTTTATACGTAAAGGCTTTTCGAGAGGCTCATATATCTGTTATTGGTTCTCCCTTGTCGAACTTACTTTGTTGTTAGAATGGCAGCGGAAAGTAGTTCGGAAAAAAGTGCTCGATAGAAAGTATTATGTCAGATTCCTTTTATATAGATAATACTTTTCTTACGGGAATTTGAGAACGTTGAAAACAATCTGAGGAGTTTTTAGTGATGCAAATGATCTAATGATAATTGATAAAAAGTATTTAATTTGTTTTAAATAATACCAAAACTGAACTGGAGCAATCTGTAAAAATACATTGACCGATGTAGTCTCTCGAAGAATGAGGAACTCTGAAATAAGACAGTCGATATGGCAACATTAATTAATCTAAGAACTTTGTTTATGAATGGAAACTGATACCTCACAAAACTGGAATTGGAACAAGTTAATCTTTAGTGTTTTCTACTCAATCAAATTCTATGATCTGATCAGCAACTAATTTCTAATTTCTTTGGTCACATAAACAATTATAACAGTAATAAATAAATTTACAGATACAATAAAGATGGCATCTGTTATTTCATAAAGATACTTAACATAAAACATGAAGTTTCTGTTCCTAAAACCTGAGTTAAGAATCTTTATGTGATAACAGATTACAATAAAACAGTAAAAAGTCCTGATATATTCTTAAAGATCGAAAAGAGATAAAAATGTATGAGCCGTGTAAAAAGTTTATATTCTTGTGTACCAGCACAACTTTTAATTGGTAAATTGTACAAGAATCTAAATTGATTCTGGCACAAGAAACGTTCCAGATTCTTTATTAGATCCGGACTTATGGGTGTGGTTAATGTAGCATAAGTCTTATGTCACATTGGCCAAGGTTTTCAGGTAAAGGTTGGAGCAATAAATTTACTTTTTGCGTAGTTGAAGAGCAACAAATTAGCAATTAAATGTGGCACAAGAAACTTTATTAGATCCGGAGTAATGGGTATGGCTAATGTAGCATAAGTCTTATGCCACATTAGCCAACGTTTTTCGCAAGCGATAGGAGCAATAAATTTAAGTAGCTGAGGAGCAATTCATTCGCAATTAATTCTGGCACAAGAAACATCCTGATATCTTTATTAGATCGGAAGTGTGGGTTTGGTTAATATAGCATAAGTCTTATGCCACATTAGCCAACCTTTTTGCGGAAGGGGTTGGAGCAATAAATTTATTTCTTGCGTATTTGAAGAGCACCTAATCAGCAAATAATTGTGGCACAAGAACATCCCTATACCTTTATTAGTTCCGGAGTTACGGGTGTGGCTAATGTAGCATAAGTCTTATGCCACATTATCCGAGGTTATTCGGAAGGGGTAGGAGCAATAGATTTACGTAGCTGAATAGCAATTAATTCGCAATTAATTCTGGTACAAGAATCATCCTGATATCTTTATTAGATCGGAAGTATGGATATGGTTAATAAAGCATAAGTCTTATGCCACATTAGCCAAGCTTTTTCGGAAGGGGTTGGAGCAATAATTTTTTTGAGCATTTGAGGAGCAACTAATTAGCAATTAATTCTGGCACAAGAAACATCCCGATATCTTTATTAGATCCGGAGTTACGGGTGTGGCTAATTTAGCATAAGTCTTATGCCACATTATCCAAGGTTATTCGGAAGGGGTAGGAGCAATAGATTTACGTAGCTGAATAGCAATTAATTCGCAATTAATTCTGGCACAAGAATCATCCTGATATCTTTATTAGATCGGAAGTATGGGTATGGTTAATAAAGCATAAGTCTTATGTCACTTTAGCCAAGCCTTTTCGGAAGGGGTTGGAGCAATAATTTTTTTTGAGCATTTGAGGAGCAACTAATTAGCAATTAATTCTGGCACAAGAAACATCCCGATATCTTTATTAGATCCGGAGTTACGGGTGTGGCTAATTTAGCATAAGTCTTATGCCACATTAGACAAGGTTTTTCGGAAGGGGTAGGAGCAATAAATTTACATAGCTGAAGAGCAATTAATTAGCAATTAATTCTGGCACAAGAAACATCCTGATATCTTTATTAGTTAGGAAGTATGGTTATGGTTAATATAGCATAAGTCTTATGCCACATTAGACAAGCTTTTTCTGGGGGGTTGGAGCAATAAATTTATTTTTTGCGTATTTGAGGAACAACTAATTAGCAATTAATTCTGGCACAAGAAACATCCCGATATCTTTATAAGATCCGGAGTTACGGATGTGGCTAATGTAACATAAGTCTTATGCCACATTAGACAAGGTTTTTCGGAAGGGGTAGGAGCAATAAATTTACGTAGCTGAAGAGCAATTAATTCGCAATTAATTCTGGCACAAGAATCATCCTGATATCTTTATTAGATCGGAAGTATGGGTATGGTTAATATAGCATAAGTCTTATGCCACATTAGCCAAGCTTTATCGGAAGGGGTTGGAGCAATAAATTTATTTTTTGCGTATTTGAGGAGTAACTAATTGGCAATTAATTATGGCACAAGAAACATCCCGATAACTTTATTACATCCGAAGTTATGGGTATGGCTAATGTAGCATAAGTCTTATTCCACATTAGAGAAGGTTTTTCGGAAGGGGTAGGAGCAATAAATTTACGTAGCTGAAGAGCAATTAATTCCGGCACAAGAAACAGCCTGATATCTTTATTAGATCGGAAATGTGGGCATGGTTAATATAGCATAAGTCTTATGCCACATTAGCTAAGCTTTTTCGGAAGGAGTTGGAGCAATAAATTTATTTTTTGCGTATTTGAAGGGCAACTAATTAGCAATTAATTCTGGCACAAGAAACATCCCGACACATTTATTAGATCGGAAGTATGGGTATGGTTTGGATATGGCTAATGTAGCATAAGTTTTATGCCACATTATCCAAGGTTTGCCGGAAAAGGTTGGAGCATTAAATTCTCTTTTTGCTTAATTAAATAGCAATTAATTAGCAATAAATTATAGACAGGCCGAATTCGGCTTTATGAAATGGATGATGTAACAGAATAGACACTAATTATCCGCTACTGAGTATCTCACAAGGTATAAGGTAATTACTTGTATCAGTCATATTGATTGCTGATGCTAACAAACACGGTTAACTTTACAATATTTCCCAAAACAACTATATAGATATTACAGTCATGACATTTCTTTACACCCTTATCAGAACAAAAGTAACACTAATACAGGATAAAAAGCGGTTTATCTCAATCTCCGGCAAAATTACAAGTCCTAACTTTTCATTGATTTTTTGTATACTTTTTTAATTAAAGACGTTTTAAGTAAATAGGTGTACTTTACAAACTAGCTATGATAGTTTATCAAAAAACGTAAATCACAAAATGTGCTGAAATTTATGAACTGGTATCCTAGGTAACATTTAGCCCTGAACCTGTTATATATTTAATCCGACCCTGATCACTGAAGATTTCCAATATAGGTAATTATAATGGTATTTTGATTTAATGAGTTTACCTCTGTTCGTTCTTTTTCCTCTGATAAGTCCGTTTTTCCCTTTCACCATAAATTGCATATATC